>WNGS01092190.1:0-12348 GCA_020271785.1 Procambarus virginalis
TTACAAACAAATTACCACAATTAGCCACCATTACACAACACCACTGTCGTGTTGCCTGGACACCTAAAACACCAGTTTGGCGACCTTAAAGGCTGTGTAAAGAGTTCTGTGTCGGGCGGGCCACAGATTGGGGAACATCTGTGCCCCCCACTAATCTTGCAACTTAAGGCTCGGTTGTGGATCGACTGGGGTACTCTCCGGGGCGTGCAGTGGAGCCTAAGGATCGAGGGAAGACCGCAGACGACGGTGATGTAAGGTGTTATTGTCGAAGCACCCACTGGAGAGGAGATCCGTCTACCGTTGCTTAACCCTCACTAACGAGAACCGTACACCCTGACATTGGCGACCTTGCCAGATAACGACAGATCAAAGTTGTAATTGTTGGTATTAGAATCAGGCCTAAGTTTTCACTCAAAGTCACAAGATGGAGGTGTGGAAAGTGCCAGTTTTATTGACACGAGAGACGAACAAGTACTGGAGGAGTGCACTAGGGCACAGCTGCAAACGATCGCCGACCACTTGGGATCAAGTTGAGAGCTTCCAAAGTGGGAGAAAGAAGACTTGAGATCATGGCACAGCTCAAGGCACGTGATGAAGCCTTTGGAGAGGAACGGCCACAGACACCTGCCAGTATAGGTGAGAACTTGAGCGTAGGTGGAAGCAGTAAGGGATCCAGTGGCAGCAGGCGCAGCATCAAACTGGAAATAATGAAGATGCAGATAGAAGCACAGCTGCGCAAGGAAGAGCGCGAACAAGAAGCACAGCTGAAGCGTGAGGAAGCAGAAAGAGAAGCACAGCTGCGCAGGGAAGAAAGAGAAGCACAGCTGCAACGTGAAGAAAGAGAAGCACAGCTGCGCAGGAAGAGCGTGAACAAGAAGCCCAGCTGCGCAGGAAGAGCACGAGGCACAGCTGAGACGAGTAGAGAGCGAGCACGAAGCTAGGATGAAGCAGCTGGAGGTTGAGCTGAGGCGAGCTGGGCCAGGGCTAGCTCCGCCTGACCCATCACAGCAAGAGGACCGCCGAGTGAGAGAGAGGGATTTGCCATGCCATGCATGGATTTCTTCATGCCTGATGAGGCTGAGGGATTCTTCGATCACTTTGAGAAGGTCGCTACATCGAAGAAGTCACCGAGGAGAGCTCAAGAGATCTTGTTATCGTTACGGCCGGAGAAGCTGAGCATGAGTCTTTGGAAGGCGCAAGAGAAGTCCGCGGGAGGAGAAGGATCCGCTGTTTCAACTGCGGGTTAATAGGACACATGGCACGCGAATGCAGACGTCCTAAGCAGCGGGGTTACGTTGCTTTTGTGCGGGTAGAGGATTAGTTAGCTGAAGGAGTGCGGGATGGACCCTGTCACGGTTGTGGTTTTGGTGGTGTTACCACTGATGGACCACCCAACCCACAACTCGACAAATGCTCATATTTCACTAGGAGTTCACACTAGGCACTTCTGGCTCTTGGAGAGGGGCTCAACGTCACACGTTTAGGGGATGCGGCTCCAACACGCAGCCTTGTTGTCACGTGCACACACCCACTCGAGCCGCTGTGACTCCCCACTCTCTCCTTATGGAATATGACCTCCTCAATCCCCTTTGTCTTCCTAGACTTCTGTCTTACCCTGTCCACAGCAGTGGTTCCTGTTTCTTGCTCTCTCTCTCCTTCTTTACTATTTCCTGGGAAGCCTCACTGGGACAAGTGCAAACACCAGCAAATTTGAATACATTTACTGGACGAAGTACATAACAATACACGCATACATATAATAATAATGATGAATCCTATACTCTGTACTATTATAATCAGGTTGCACTCCAACACCATCAGAACTCTATCCTCAGCTTGCTAAGTGGTATCTATCTCTTGGTATTACCTAATATTATCAACCTCCTCAAGTAGATTAAGTCTTACAATATAATGTTACACTACCATCAAGAGAATGTATACATTATATATACCTATAAACACATATAAGGCAAATCAGCATTTGAAAGCAATAACATACATATATATATATATATATATATATATATATATATATATCAGTATAAATGATCCGTGCCACACAACGAATCAATCGACCATTCTATCAGTCTTAGAATACATATATATCTGTAGGTACTCCTGCCTACGTCTGTAGCTCTAAACTTCAATATACACCTCTTGGCACATAAATGGCAAACGATCACTCACCTCTCACTGCGTCGTTCACGCTAATGACAAACACTCTCACCTCCATACAAGTGATCATTTAGAACTATTTCACTACCCTGACAACTTCAGGTTCCTCAGGGCTTAAACACCAGAATCCTCTGCAGCTCCTCCAGGCTGCTACCATGAAGATTCCTTGAACAACTATGGTGCTTCCCTACTCCTATTAGGATCATCCACAGCTCTCCTGGCTGCTGCACCATAAGTTTCCTCGAATAACTGTGGCACTTCACCACCTCTGCAGAAGCACGTGACACTCCTCCTCACTGCTTCTTCATAGCTCGGGGTCCTCTCCTCCCCTGCCTTGGAGTCTCATCAACCACTCCCTCTGTGCTGGCTTCCAAGTCCTCAGCAACTTCTTCCCCAAAGGACAAACCTGCAACCCATTTGCACTCCAATAAAATGTTTCCCCTTTAACACATAAACAAAATTAATCACACAATATCTTTGTCTCCAATCTCTATCTGTCTTCTACATTTAATGAGAGTGGACTCCCCCGTGGCGAGTCCATGCGCCACCTCGCTGGGCGAGCCTCACTCACGCTGGGAGGGGCCTCCTCCCTCAGGAGCCGGGCTCCTTCAGTTGCCCGCCAGCGCTCAGAGAAGACGGATGTCGCTCCGCGCTCCTCCCACTTCACTCTCTTATTTTAGGCTTTCTGCCATACCAAAACATTTCTAACTTGAAAATAAACATCGCTACTGTCGCTGGGCACACGACCAACTACAAGCAAACACTATGAACTGGCTTAAATCGGGCTTACCACAGATTATCTGGTCGAGGGCGCTTCTCCCTCTGACAACGTCTGACCAGGGCGCTTGTCACAGCCCACAAAACTGTCACTGGGCGGCTTAATACTCTCTCCTCGCCGTCCAGGACTTGAGACCGCAACGTCTTCAGCTCGATTCAACAGCTGGAACGTCTGCACCTTCTCTTCTCTTGGAGATAATATCACTAGGGGTTCCCTCCTGGCGGGAGCTCGACGAAGCGCGGCCTCTCCCCTGCGATGTCTGGCCTCAAGTGAGGTCATCGCCCTCCACAAGCGAGCCTCACGCCTCCAGTAACTTGTCCACATCTCCTAACAAGTCATTTATCTGTTTTCTAGTTCATTGCCCATAATCTCAAACTTTTATATAAATTCAACACACCATCTTACATCTGTGTTATCGCCTCTATAATTCCTGGACCTTCCAGTTAGGTCAGGCTTGCTGAATAACTCTCAAAGGGTGAGACTCGTTTCTCCTGCAGGCTGAGATCATAACACTCCCCTCCCCTTATTTTTGAGAGTTATTCCAGTGGCAAAGCTCGGGATAATACATCCGCCACCACACTGTCTCGTTCTCCAACGGATTGGTTCGACCGGTTGATCCGCTTACGTACTCTCTTAGGGTCTACAACTACTTCATTGCACCTTGCAACATCTGGCTCACAACTCGCCAGAAACATGATCTTATCACAAACGATTTGACTTCTCTGACACCTCTTGGCTAGGCTGTCCTCCTTGGACGCCTGCACTCCATCGGTCAACTCTACTTATTGTTTCCACCCTCCGTTTCCTTGTCTTCTTCTCTTCACGTTCAGAGTCAGACATCTACTGTCAGTACCTCCTCTGTCGTCTTCATACTTCCATATACTGCCATTATACTTTCGTCTCCTGCCATCATACTTCACTCCCTCGTCTTCACCGACGATCCTCCCTTTCGTCTCCTCATTTATCCGAGACCTCATCCTGTTTGACTTCCATCGAGTCCTCGGCTTTCTTCTACTCCTCCATGCTTGTATCATCATCCTCTTCCCACACTTCTCGCCTCTATACAACTCCATTTCTTCTCCTTCAACTCTTCTTTGTTCCCTGGAAGTTTCTCCGAGCCCTTTACTACATCCAACAGCACTCAATCGTACACGTTGCTTTACCTCTCCTAGAGTGCTCGTAAGCATCTCTCCACACATACTGTCTCTTTTCCTTCTATTTTCTCGGCTATTATTCTTCTTCACTATCTCTCCTCCGCATTTTCTGTGAAACATGTCAACTCCTGACATCTCAAACAACTTAACTCTACTATCCAAATGCCTCTGTGCTCGTGGACAACTTGACGCTCTACTCCCGTCCTCAGTATGTCCACATCCTTCCTCACTTCTGCTCAGCACAGTTGCACTCACCTTCCGACCCTTAATTTCAGCAGGCTGGGGTCTACTCAGGTTCGCTCTCTTCACATGATTTTTCTTTGGCTGGGCCATCTTCACTTTTGGCCTCACCGAGACTTCATCTTCCTGAGCTGGACCTTCATCAAACAGCCACGCTATATCTACGTCGATATCTTCTACCGGCTGAATAGACACTGTCTCATCTTCTCCAGCGTCTTCCTCGTCGGCCACCTCTGCCTTCATCACTACCGAGACAGGGTACTCAATGGCTTGGCGGTCTCCTGACTCATCTCCTCGGATGTCAGTCAGGTTCACACTCTCAGGTGTCCCACCCGTGCCGTGGCCTTCTGGGCACTCCTCTGGCACAGTCTCCGCTATGACTCTTGGCAACACCTTTGTCCCGCACAAGTCATTCCCCAGGATCATTTGGACTCCTGGAACAGGTATGTCGGGGCACACTCCCAACATCACCTCCGCCGACACATATTCCGACCTTAGCTGGACAGTACAAACGGGCATGTCACTCTCAGACAATAACCCATATACTTTCATCTTTCTCCTGCCAGCTAATCGTCGATCATTCCCAATCAGGCTTCTCGCAATCACGCTCTGATTAGCTCCGGTATCTCTTAAGATACCAACTTCTACCTCAGGTTGGCCTCCTATACTGATCCAACCTTTACTTATGAACGGCCTATACCTCTCGTTCACTAAGTTCACCATCTGTGGTTTGTCTCGGAACACATTAGTATATTTACTTCGGGGGTCACACATGGCCAGGGTCACAATTCTCTTGCCCTGCCGACAATCTCGCATCACGTGACCCAATCCGTTACAGTTGTAACATCTCACCTGGGAAAAGTTTCTTCTATATGTACCAGAGTGGTTCTGACTTTGTCCACTCGCATGAGAGTTCCTCGGGCCAGGTACACTACTTGCACTCTGTGGGGCTTTACTGGACTCTTGATTTCCTGGATAATGATTTGTTTCTCGTTTAGCTCCTTCATCTTCACTTTCAGACGAAGTGCGCGACCTACTCTTCTGAGTTTTAGGGTACTTACGTTTATCCGCCCATTTATCAAAATTCTTCTCACCCCAGACTCTTCTGGGTCTTTCGTAATTTCTTCCTCCCCAGGCTCCACTGGATCTGCCATTGCTGCGTCTCACCTCATTCTTCACTCTGTTCTCCCTCAAGCTCTTATATGCTTCCGTAATCATATCCGCCCTATCTGCGGCATCTCTCACCTCCTTTATCCCTGCTTCTTGGATCTTGAACTTTGTTTCGGGATGCATCATCTCCAAGAACTTCTCCATGACCATCAATTGCTTCAGGTCAGCGTAAGATCCAACTCCAGCAGCTTCAATCCACTTCTGGAATCGTCTCTCCAGATCCCTTGCTGTCTCAGCAAACGTACATGCTCCAACTTTGATCATCTCTCTGAAACGCTTCCTATAAGCTTCTGGGGTTAACTGGAACGAGCGCAATATGCTGCTCTTTACTGTGGCATAATCCTGGCACTCTTCTAGAGACAATTGGGTGTAAGCCTCCCTGGCTGCACCGGTCAATCTTAACTGGACCAGCTGGGCCCATTCCTCCTGTGGCCATTCCTTGATGCTGGCCACCTTCTCAAAGTGCTCGAAAAAGCTCTCTGCCTCTTCTGGAACAAACAAGGGAATGTCCTTCTCCCTAACCCTAACATCTGGTGGTGTGATACCTGGGTGGTGCTCTCTGGCAACCCATGTTCGATCCTTTGCTCAGCCAAGGTTCTATTCGCTTCTATTTGCATTTGTTTTGTTCTCTCTTTTCTTTTTCCACCTCTAGTTCCAACTCCAGTTCCCTTATTCTGGTTTCTCCTTTTCTACTTCCAGCCTGGTTTTCTCTTTTTCTACTTCCAGCCTGGTTTTCTCTTTTTCTTTCTCGGCTTCATTTTTCATCTGGAGTTCTAACTTCATCTTTTCCAGCTGGAACTGTCTCTCCTTGTCCTCTCGCTGCATCTGGAGCTCTAACTGGAATCTCTCCAACTCCTATTCCGGCTACTCCTGCTACTGCGGCTACTCTTGCTGCTCCTACTCGATCCCTGGGATCTCACTTCATCCAGCCCATCATCCTCCTTTCCACTTTCAGCTCCTCTCTGGGCTCCTAGCTCTGCCGCTTCGCTTTTGGCTCTTAACTGCCTAAGGATCTCATCCTTCATCCCAGCCACTTTAGATGCTTTCAACCTAAAGCCACACTTTTCTGCTATCTGTTTTAATTGATCCCTCGTGCAACCTTCCAAGTCCTCAGGCTTGCCTGATTCCACAAATGCTTGCACCTTATCCATCTTGTCCTGTGAGTCTTCCCAAGAGAGAGAAATACACCTGCGGTCACACAGTTTATCTATTTCAACAAGGGTGTACAAATCCACTCTTGGACAGGGTGTGGGTGTGTCAGTTCACTCTCCCGGACACAGGCCCCCAATTTTGTTGCGGTGGTGGATTTGGTGGTGTTACCGCTGACGGACCACCCAACCCACAACTCGACAAATGCTCATATTTCACTAGGAGATCACACTAGGCACTTCTGGCTCTTGGAGAGGGGCTCAACGTCACACGTTTAGGGGATGCGGCTCCAACACGCAGCCTTGTTGTCACGTGCACACACCCACTCGAGCCGCTGTGACTCCCCACTCTCTCCTTATGGAATATGACCTCCTCAATCCCCTTTGTCTTACTAGACTTCTGTCTTACCCTGTCCACAGCAGTGGTTCCTGTTTCTTGCTCTCTCTCTCCTTCTTTACTATTTCCTGGGAAGCCTCACTGGGACAAGTGCAAACACCAGCAAATTTGAATACATTTACTGGACGAAGTACATAACAATACACGCATACATATAATAATAATGATGAATCCTATACTCTGTACTATTATAATCAGGTTGCACTCCAACACCATCAGAACTCTATCCTCAGCTTGCTAAGTGGTATCCTATCTCTTGGTATTACCTAATATTATCAACCTCCTCAAGTAGATTAAGTCTTACAATATAATGTTACACTACCATCAAGAGAATGTATACATATATATATATACCTATAAACACATATAAGGCAAATCAGCATTTGAAAGCAATAAATAATATATAATATATATATATAGTATAAATATCCGTGCCACACAACGAATCAATCGACCATTCTATCAGTCTTAGAATACATATATATCTGTAGGTACTCCTGCCTACGTCTGTAGCTCTAAACTTCAATATACACCTCTTGGCACATAAATGGCAAACGATCACTCACCTCTCACTGCGTCGTTCACGCTAATGACAAACACTCTCACCTCCATACAAGTGATCAGTTAGAACTATTTCACTACCCTGACAACTTCAGGTTCCTCAGGGCTTAAACACCAGGATCCTCTGCAGCTCCTCCAGGCTGCTACCATGAAGATTCCTTGAACAACTATGGTGCTCCCTACTCCTATTAGGATCATCCACAGCTCTCCTGGCTGCTGCACCATAAGTTTCCTCGAATAACTGTGGCACTTCACCACCTCTGCAGAAGCACGTGACACTCCTCCTCACTGCTTCTTCATAGCTCGGGTCCTCTCCTCAACCTGCCTTGGAGTCTCATCAACCACTCCCTCTGTGCTGGCTTCCAAGTCCTCAGCAACTTCTTCCCCAAAGGACAAACCTGCAACCCATTTGCACTCCAATAAAATGTTTCCCCCTTAACTCATAAACAAAATTAATCACATAATATCTTTGTCTCCAATCTCTATCTGTCTTCTACATTTAATGAGAGTGGACTCCCCCGTGGGCGAGTCCATGCGCCACCTCGGCTGGGCGAGCCTCACTCACGCTGGGAGGGGCCTTCTCCCTCAGGAGCCGGGCTCCTTCAGTTGCCCGCCAGCGCTCAGAGAAGACGGATGTCGCTCCGCGCTCCTCCCACTTCACTCTCTTATTTTAGGCTTTCTGCCATACCAAAACATTTCTAACTTGAAAATAAACATCGCTACTGTCGCTGGGCACACGACCAACTACAAGCAAACACTATGAACTGGCTTAAATCGGGCTTACCACAGATTATCTGGTCGAGGGCGCTTCTCCCTCTGACAACGTCTGACCAGGGCGCTTGTCACAGCCCACAAAACTGTCACTGGGCGGCTTAATACTCTCTCCTCGCCGTCCAGGACTTGAGACCGCAACGTCTTCAGCTCGATTCAACAGCTGGAACGTCTGCACCTTCTCTTCTCTTGGAGATAATATCACTAGGGGTTCCCTCCTGGCGGGAGCTCGACGAAGCGCGGCCTCTCCCCTGCGATGTCTGGCCTCAAGTGAGGTCATCGTCCTCCACAAGCGAGCCTCACGCCTCCAGTAACTTGTCCACATCTCCTAACAAGTCATTTATTTTTTTTCTAGGTCATTGCCCATAATCTCAAACTTTTATATAAATTCAACACACAATCTTACATCTGTGTTATCGCCTCTATAAGTCCTGGACCTTCCAGTTAGGTCAGGCTTGCTGAATAACTCTCAAAGGGTGAGACTCGTTTCTCCTGCAGGCTGAGATCATAACAACCCGTACTTAGGAAGGAAAAGGCTAACCCATTCGTGCGTGAGGGAACTGTAAGGGTGGGGGACGCAGACCCCATCCCGGTAATGATGCTAAGAGACACTGGGGCGGAATTTACCCTGGTGAGCAGAACCCTTTTCCCTGAGTGTCACGAGAATACCTGTGTAGGTGAGGCAAGTGTGACCACTGTGGGAGGCCCAGTGCAGATGCCCCTACACCAGGTAACCCTGAGTTCGGATTATGGATGCCAAACCCTAATAGTGGGGGTCTGTGCGACGATGCCCACGAGAGAGGCACAGGTCATTTTGGGAAATGACGCATGTGGAGGACGTGTCCTACCGAACCTCGTGAAGGACGAGGAGTGCTTGGAGCACTTCGAGAAGAAAGGCGGAGTGTTCAACGCCTGCGGGGACGAGAAAGGAATCGCCATGGAGGTGTTCCCTGTATGTGCCATAGTTCCGAGGCAGTGCGACGGACGAGGAGGGCGTGGATCTGATAAGGCCGACGAGGAGACGTCCGACGGCCTGGGAATTGATCACCTCGTTATGGAACCCGGAGAGCGAGTGGAGGGCGAAGGCAGCCCAGTAGGTGAGGTACAGGTGACCCTCACCGGTTCTCCTGGGGTGGACCGCACTCGTCTCGAGGAGGTGCAACAGGCAGAATTCCCCAAGTTGATTTGTAAGGCCAAAGAAGGACGTATTGGTCCCGAGGAAGCTACTCACTTTAACAGGCAAGAAGGCATATTAATAAGACAGTGTAAACCTGTAAGGATGGAGGTCGGAAAAGCCTCTCTAGGTACGAGAGGCCAAGTAGCGTTGCCAGCCAAGTGCAGAGCGGCAGTGTTGAGTCCGTTGCACGCTGTTAACTCTGCGGGTCACCTAGGGGTGACCACGATGCGACGTTCAACGTCGAGAGAAGTGGCTGGGCAACTACAACATCTTTTCTCTTGGGTGAGGAGGCCCAGGGAAAATCAGGCTGACAGTGGAAATATATTCCGGTCTGAGTGTGTCAGACGAACAGTGATAAATTGGGAAGTGATGCAGAATCGGTCGTCGCTCTACCGATCGCAGTCGAAGGGGGCGATCAGAAGATTCCACTCCACCTCAGAGACAGCTCTGAGGATGTTCTGCACAGAGCAGGAAGACGAGTGGGAAGAGGCAGCGGACCCTGTTTTGTTGGCCATTCGTAAAGCAGTGGCAGAACCGTTAAATTCTCACAGTTCCAGCTGGTGAACGGACGCGAGGTGTGGAGCCCTCGGTCCGTAATAGGTAAGCAGTGGACGCCCAGGATGACCTTGAAGACGGTCTGCAGACACATGAGGAGTGTCACACATTGGCGGCTGCAATACTGGCTGGAAGCCAAGATTTTCAGTGGAAAGGACAACGTAGTCGCAGATGCGTTGTCCCGCATGCACTAACCAGACATGACTCTTATTTTAAGGGGAGGGGTATGTGACGGTGTTCCCCCCCTTCTAATTCTCCCACGCCTGCTGTAAGAGTCATGTCCACTATTCCCGAGCGTTCTCTACATTGCAGGCATCAATTGAACATATGTGGGAGAGAGTAGTATTCTCGATGAGCCGAGAAATTTGCGAAAGAAGAACATTTGGCCTGTGGGATAGGCCCTTTAGGGAGCCAATATGGCGCTGGCGAGTCTGTTCTCCCGCCAAAACTGTGTGACGTCAGTGTCGCCAGATTGGTCACCGTCAGCGACGTGGCACTGGGAGCCAATGAAAACCGACTTTGGAAAAGTGACGTCACATAGGCAGGGGGAGTCCAGCCGTGGTGGCGCCTTAGCGCTATCAGTCTTTCACGACACGTCCGAGAGGCAGGACGTGCGATCGGTCATCCTGTCAGAGTGACGGATTTACCGAACTCCGGTGGATGTAAGCGTCTCCAGTTGTTGGCGCGCACTCTGTGAGGTCTTCCTGCAACCCAGATGTGGCTCAGATAAGGAATTGACAGAATATTGAGCAACAAGTGCTCAGGGACAGGTGCGTTGCAAGAAGTGGGCCGGGCATCGACGTGTGACGTCCTTGGCAGTTCACCAGTATAAGAGACAGCTTAGTGGCCGGGCCAATCCACCGTGAGTGAACCGGGTTGAACGCCTTGTCAACCAGGTTGAACGTGTGATCGACGATCCTGTCAAGTTTGACAGTACCCCACCTTCGTGGAACCCTACGAGTCAACAGTTGGATGCAAGCACGTCGAGAAGTCTTCCCAAATACCTAGTAACATATCTAGACGACGAGGGAATTGACAGTGTTGTGAGCTTCAAGTGCTCTGAAGTCGGGTGCTGTGCGTGTGGAGCTTAAGCAGTATCGTCTGGGACGGCTGATAACTTCACAGTGACTTCGTAGTGGTGAGAGGCAGTTCCTCTGGGAGTACAGTGACAGGACTAATTGGGAAACGTGCGACGACCGCCGAGACGTAGGCTGGCTGCCGTAGTTGGGAGGAAAGTTGACGGCCAGGAGACCGACTTCAACCCTGCGACGTACTGTAGGGGAAGGAGCACGGACCTGCAGTGTACAGAAAGCGGCGAGACGCGAAAATCCTAAGGCGTGGGCTTGTGTTTCTGGATGGTGTACGAGGCGAGAGCCTGGACCAGGAGCTACAACCCAACTGTCATCCTAGGATAGGTGAAGTAGGTGTTTACAGTTACCCTCCCATTTCCCCTTTAGTTAGCTATATATTTCTTGTCAGGATATTTTATATGTCGTGAGCAAGTCTCACCTGAGTCTAAGTCACAGAGAGCACAGTGTGTGGTGAGGCTACCCAGAGCGCTCACAGTATCATTTACATATATATCTATGTGTGGTGTGTGCAAGCACCAGGATTCATCAAAGAATTTACTGTGACTATTATTATTTCCTGTGATTATTATTATTATATATATTGGTAGTAAACCAGATATTGGTGTTAGGCTATGAGCCTAGAATTTATTGATATAAATGCCTGTGTATTGATCTCCATGATTTATTGATATAAATGCCTGTGTATTGATCTCCAAGATCTATTGATATAATGCCTGTGTTGATCTCCATGATCTATTGATATAAATGCCTGTGTATTGATCTCCATGATTTATATATATATATGCCTGTAATTTGATTACTGATTTATCTATGACATGCCTGTGTACTGAATAGTAATATCATATACGTGAAGTGATTGCCAGTGATATCTCTTTAAGAGAAGTATAGATAAAAGAAATTCAGTGATCAAGCAGTGCAGTGTTCACAGTAAAATATTATTAAGAATAAGTAATCTTTTGGTACGGTGAACCCTCGGATCGTGAGAACGACTAGTAACTTGTTTCTAATTCTATCACGATCCCCGTTTATTTAACTTCTCACAAAACACTGTAATTAACATTCCCATGGCATACTTATGTTTCACTGGCCTCATGATCAATATCTTATTCACAATGCACTCACAGTGACTTT
>WNGS01092201.1:0-19759 GCA_020271785.1 Procambarus virginalis
GGGAACTTGTAACACAGCACCAACATGGGTTCAGGGATGGCAGGTCCTGCCTCACAGGGTACTGAATTATAGACCAGGTAACAAAAATAAGGCAAGAAAGAGAAGGGTGGGCAGACTGCATATTTGGATGTCAAAAAGCCTTTGATACAGTGCCACACAAGAGGCTAGTGCGAAAGTTGGAGATGCAGGCTGGAGTGAAAGGGAAGGTACTCGGTGGATAGAGGAGTACCTAAGCAACAGGAGACAACGAGTCTGTGTGAGGGGTGAAGTCTCAGATTGGCGAGACGTTACAAGTGGAGTCCCGCAGGGGTCAGTCCTTGGACCTATACTGTTTCTGGTATATGTAAATGATCTCCAGAGGGTATAGATTCGTTCCTCTCATGTTTGCCGACGATGCAAAAATTATGAGGAGGATTGAAACAGAGGATGATAGTAGGAGGCTACAAGATGACCTAGATAGACTGAGTGAATGGTCCAACAAATGGCTGTTGAAGTTCAACCCAAGTAAATGCAAAGTAATGAAACTAGGCAGTGGATACAGGAGGCCAGACACAGGATACAGAATAGGGGATGAAGTACTTAATGAAACAGACAGAGAGAAAGATCTAGGAGTTGATATCACACCAAACCTGTCTCCTGAAGCCCACATAAAGAGAATAACGTCTGCGGCATATGCGAGGCTGGCTAACATCAGAACGGCGTTCAGGAACCTGTGTAAGGAATCATTCAGAATCTTGTACACCACATATGTAAGACCAATCCTGGAGTACGCGGCCCCAGCATGGAGCCCGTACCTTGTCAAGCACAAGACGAAGCTGGAAAAAGTCCAAAGGTATGCTACTAGACTAGTCCCAGAACTAAGAGGCATGAGTTATGAGGAAAGGCTGCGGGAAATGCAACTTACGACACTGGAAGACAGAAGAGTAAGGGGGGACATGATCACAACCTACAAAATCCTCAGGGGAATTGACGGGTAAACAAGGATGAACTATTCAACACTGGAGGGGCGCGAACAAGGGGACACAGGTGGAAGCTGAGTACCCAATGAGCCACAGAGACATTAGAAAGAACTTTTTCAGTGTCAGTAGTTAGTAAATGGAATGCACTAGGCAGTGATGTGGTGGAGGCTGACTCCATACACAGTTTCAAATTTAGATATGATAGAGCCCAGTAGGCTCAGGAAACTGTACACCAGTTGATTGACAGTTGAGAGGCGGGACCAAAGAGCCAAAGCTCAACCCCCGCAAGCACAATTAGGTGAGTACAATTAGGTGAGTACACACACACACACACACACACACACAGCCGGCGAGACAGACAGGACAGACAGACGGCGAGGGACAGACAGACGACAGACAGACGGCGAGACAGACAGACAGACAGAAGACGGGACGAGACAGACAGACAGAGCAAACAGACAGACGGCGAGACAGACAGACAGAAACGGCGAGACAGGACAGACAGACAGGACAGCGAGACAGACAGACAGGACAAAAGACAGACGGCGAGACAGACAGACAGACAGACAGCGAGACAGACAGACAGACGGCGAGACAGACAGACAGCGGCGAGACAGACAGACAGACAGACAGCGGAGACAGACAGACAGACGGCGAGACAGACAGACAGACAGACGGCGAGACAGACAGACAGACGGCGGGAGACAGACAGACAGGACAGACGGCAGACAGACAGACAGACGGCGAGACAGACAGACAGACAGACGGCGAGACAGACAGACAGAAGGCGAGACAGACAGACAGACAGACGGCGAGACAGACAGACGACAGACAGACAGAGGCGAGACACAGACAGACAGACAGACGGCGAGACAGACAGACAGACAGACGGCGAGACAGACAGACAGACAGACGGCGAGACAGACAGACAGACAGACGGGAGACAGACAGACAGACAGACGGCGAGACAGACAGACAGACAGACGGCGAGACAGACAGAAGACAGACGGCGAGACAGACAGACAGACAGACGGCGAGACAGACAGACAGACAGACGGCGAGACAGACAGACAGACAGACGGCGAGACAGACAGACGGCGAGACAGACAGACAGACAGACGGCGAGACAGACAGACAGACAGACGGCGAGACAGACAGACAGACAGACGGGAGACAGGACAGACAGACAGACGGCGAGACAGACAGACAGACAGACGGCGAGACAGACAGACAGACAGACGGCGAGACAGACAGACAGACAGACGGCGAGACAGACAGACAGACAGACGGCGAGACAGACAGACAGACAGACGGCGAGACAGACAGACAGACAGACGGCGAGACAGACAGACAGACAGACGGCGAGACAGACAGACAGACAGACGGCGAGACAGACAGACAGACAGGACGGCGAGACAGACAGACAGACAGACGGCGAGACAGACAGACAGACAGACGGCGAGACAGACAGACAGACAGACGGCGAGAAGACAGACAGACAGACGGCGAGACAGACAGACAGACAGACGGCGAGACAGACAGACAGACAGACGGCGAGACAGACAGACAGACAGACGGGCGAGACAGAGACAGACAGACAGACGGCGAGACAGACAGACAGACAGACGGCGAGACAGACAGACAGACAGACGGCGAGACAGACAGACAGACAGACGGCGGACAGACAGACAGACAGACGGCGAGACAGACAGACAGACAGACGGCGAGACAGACAGACAGACAGACGGCGAGACAGACAGACAGACAGACGGCGAGACAGACAGACAGACAGACGGCGAGACAGACAGACAGACAGACGGCGAGACAGACAGACAGACAGACGGGAGACAGACAGACAGACAGACGGCGAGACAGACAGACAGACAGACGGCGAGACAGACAGACAGACAGACGGCGAGACAGACAGACAGACAGACGGCGAGACAGACAGACAGACAGACGGCGAGACAGACAGACAGACAGACGCGAGACAGACAGACAGACAGACGGCGAGACAGACAGACAGACAGACGGCGAGACAGACAGACAGACAGACGCGAGACAGACAGACAGAGACGGCGAGACAGACAGAGACAGACGGCGAGACAGACAGACAGACAGACGGCGAGACAGACAGACAGACAGACGGCGAGACAGACAGACAGACGGCGAGACAGACAGACAGACGGCGAGACAGACAGACAGACGGCGAGACAGACAGACAGACGGCGAGACAGACAGACAGACGGCGAGACAGACAGACAGACGGCGAGACAGACAGACAGACGGCGAGACAGACAGACAGACGGCGAGACAGACAGACAGACGGCGAGACAGACAGACAGACGGCGAGACAGACAGACAGACGGCGAGACAGACAGACAGACGGCGAGACAGACAGACAGACGGCGAGACAGACAGACAGACGGCGAGACAGACAGACAGACGGCGAGACAGACAGACAGACGGCGAGACAGACAGACAGACGGCGAGACAGACAGACAGACGGCGAGACAGACAGACAGACGGCGAGACAGACAGACAGACGGCGAGACAGACAGACAGACGGCGAGACAGACAGACAGACGGCGAGACAGACAGACGGCGAGACAGACAGACAGACGGCGAGACAGACAGACGGCAGACAGACAGACGGCAGACAGACAGACGGCGAGACAGACAGACGGCGAGACAGACAGACGGCGAGACAGACAGACGGCGAGACAGACAGACGGCGAGACAGACAGACGGCGAGACAGACAGACGGCGAGACAGACAGACGGCGAGACAGACAGACGGCGAGACAGACAGACGGCGAGACAGACAGACGGCGAGACAGACAGACGGCGAGACAGACAGACGGCGAGACAGACAGACGGCGAGACAGACAGACGGCGAGACAGACAGACGGCGAGACAGACAGACGGCGAGACAGACAGACGGCGAGACAGACAGACGGCGAGACAGACAGACGGCGAGACAGACAGACGGCGAGACAGACAGACGGCGAGACAGACAGACGGCGAGACAGACAGACGGCGAGACAGACAGACGGCGAGACAGACAGACGGCGAGACAGACAGACGGCGAGACAGACAGACGGCGAGACAGACAGACGGCGAGACAGACAGACGGCGAGACAGACAGACGGCGAGACAGACAGACGGCGAGACAGACAGACGGCGAGACAGACAGACGGCGAGACAGACAGACGGCGAGACAGACAGACGGCGAGACAGACAGACGGCGAGACAGACAGACGGCGAGACAGACAGACGGCGAGACAGACAGACGGCGAGACAGACAGACGGAGACAGACAGACGGAGACAGACAGACGGAGACAGACAGACGGAGACAGACAGACGGAGACAGACAGACGGAGACAGACAGACGGAGACAGACAGACGGAGACGGAGACAGACAGAGATAGAGTGAGTGTTGCGGCCCGGACGGCAATCCTCGGGTTGCTTACCTTCCCTCTCTGGAGGAGCCTGTCTGCAAGTCCTTCGCACATACTATGTACTGGCAGTCACATTAGTAATCGACTATGCCGCACCTGCACTCAAGTAACAGTTAATCACAACGACAGTTAAAAATGGTTTAAGTGTCCAAAAACAATGCTATGGGAGCCCCTGTGTGGACCAGGCTTCAAACTAAAACTGGAGACTTTGCCATCTCTTCAAGAAAGAATCTCACAGAACAGCTACGATTATCAGTAAGATAGTTATTTCCTCAGATCCAGCCCCAGTACGATAGGCCTTGGTGGTTGAACTTGGTCATAGCAATAGACTATTGGCTGCCAGAGTGGTTAAAGTCCATAACAGACTACATTTAAAAACCATGATTCTTGATAGATGTGGTGACCAACGACACCCAAACTACACTTGCTCTCGCCCGTGGAGAACAAGTGTAGTTTTGGTTTTCAAAATAGCAATAAAACATCTTCTGATGAAAAAAGGCTATGTTCCAAAAATCCCAAGGCGCGTCAGTGAAAAGCAAGTACCCAGCATTGTAATAACAGAAGTCACCCACATGATCACAGACGGATAGGTGAACACAGCATATGAGAGTGCTGGCCCTGTTTGGCACTAACAGCGAACAGACATATTGGAGACTGGCAGGACCACTATCATCAACCCAAACTGAGCTGTTTGCCATACAACAGGCATTCGCATGTGTGATTGCATAAAACACTCAAGATGCAATCATAAACAGACTCAAAAGCTGCACTTCAAATATTAGGAAATAAGCAGTGGAAAGACAACGTGATGATAATTACAACCCTTTTCTATCTTGGAGTAGCAGCTTAAGGAATAAACTGGACCCCATCCCATGTTGGAATCCCATTAAATGAGAAAGCCGATGAAATTGCTAAATTGGCAACTCGTCATCCAATTATACATAAAAGAATCCAACCCAGCCAAGAGAAACCACCACCACCAAAACCTCACCTCAATAAAACAGATAAAACATCTACACCTGAGAGCAGCAGAAGGTTCGCCCTCTGCAATATGGTATCTTCAGGCCACTAAGTTAGAAAGGTTAAATATCCTAAAAAGAATCCACAGGGAAATAGCAGTTCGGATATATAGACTACACTACTAGGTACTAGGTTACAGATGCAGCTGGGAGATTGTCTGGGTTCACCAGAGGGAATGCATCTTCTGCCCATCACAGAAAAGCCACTACTTCACCATCTCTTGCAATATGAAGCAACCAACGACCTTAGAAGAGCCTTAAGAGTCTAAAACTTCCAGTAACCACCCTGAGGCCATCAGCATTGCCACTCAAAAAAAAAAAGTGTTTAGCAGCAGGACACCCTCAAATACTGTCAAGCAGTGTCCTTCCCCGCGATAGCAGCCTGACTAATGTGACCTCAGCACACAAATAATTATTACTATTATTATTATTATTATTATTAATTATTTTATTATTTAAATATAATAATAATAAACTCATACAGCCTATCCATGCCCTTGCCACCTCTTGGGTGCCTTAATCTTTATCAATCAATCAATTTAATAATCAGTTACAGCTCCGCTCTTGTACCAGGTAAACCTACTACAGGCTCGCAATAGCCTGTGCTAGTTTGAACTTTGTTCTGAGCAGCTGAATCTAAAACATGAATAATGAATTATGGGTTATTCCTGCCCGTACCATCTCTTTTGTAGTTTACTCTTCATCAAACATGAATCCAATAATCAAGTCAATGCAAACAGGCACTTACAATGCCCCAATGTTATAACAGCAGAAAGGTGCAAACACGACAACTTCGAAACAAGACAGGTGCTTATAACAATAAATGGATCAACTCGCATCAACACGGTAAATGTAGGTATCTACAATAAATTCAGGTTAAGGCTATTCAATCCAGAGCCCATGAGCTGTTACAGTTATCAGCGTTTTGACCACCATAAAGATGCCTGTAGAGGACCTGAATAGTGTGGAGTATGCAGTGAGCTACACAACACTAATATGAAAAAATCTGCATAAAAAAGGCAAACCAACTGAAAGAATGGTCTCTCGAAATTCTCCCACAGTAGTAATTGGGAGATTAAATTATTGCAGTAACTTGGAGTGACCTAGAGTGAACTAAGGTAGTGCAGCCGACCAAGTATTAAGTGTAACTGTATACAATGGCACCTTCATGGTGTAAATAGCTTAGCCGCCGGCGCCGCCCCCGCTTGGGTCCCGAGCGCGAGTGTAGCCGCCGCCCGCTCTGCTCTCACTGTACTAAGTGACGTCACCGCCTGCCACATCCTTACCCTCACACGCCAGTGTGTGTTGGGGCGTCTGTGTCTTACCCTCAAGTGTGTCTACACAAGATACCGCCTGCGGTCAGCGTAGAATCACGGCACACCACCTGCGAGTACTCCGCCGTGTTAAATATGGTCGTGTTGGAAAACCTGTCATACTATAGTGCTCAAGTTGCAACGACCAAGACCAGCTGTCAGGTCACCTACGAGGATGCTTGCATGAACGACTGTACGAGTAAATGGTTAGCCTACCTTTAAGTACAAGATCTTGTTTCTTATTAAAATGTGTGTTGCTCTGAGTGATCAACCAGAGTTCTCACCTTCCCAACACCTGACACAGGTATAGGTGGAAGACTGACACCCGACGGTGTATACGTGTTTATCTGTGTGGTGTCATGACATTACACTCGTCTGTGAATGTGATCTTCATACACACCACATTTAATTATTTTTGTGATACAAGTATTGTGCATGGTTATTGCCTGTCCCATTGACAGTACCATTGTTGATTTATTGTGCATGATTATTGCCCGAGTATTCTGTTTGGAACTCCTGTGACACTTTGCACACCAACACTTAGGTATGCTGTGTTGGTGATTGGTTGTCAGGTCGTTAAGTCAGGGTGTCCACGAGTGAATTGGAATCTATTAGATGTCAGGGGTCTCACTAATGCGAGAATAGCCTTGCTGACGCCAATCTAGAGTAAATCAAGCACCCATTGTATTAGTGGTTAAGTGTAAATAAACTACTGCTAAGCATTAGGCCGTATTTCCGTTGAACCATTTCCAAATACTGCCATTATTAATTGAGCCTTCAGCCCCAGGTGTCTTCAGCACCGAGTTGCCTATTAATCACTATAGATATGATGAGGACCCTAAGAGTTGCTTGAATTGATTCAGTTGCATTGAGGAGATAGCCATGACCAACGTGGATTAGGACCAGGTGAAGCAAGTCTGAGAGGAGACCATACAGTACTCTATCAACCTTGCTCCCAGGCCCTGGACGCTTGCTCTCGTATTTTGCTGGATTCCGACCGCTTTGTGAAGCGTCTGACAAATGCACATTGATGACGTTGCACGCAATTGCAATCTGGATTAAAAGTGAAAACCCCACACCAACAAATGCAAAATGCCTAAACTGCAGGGATAAACATCACGCCTGGAACAATCTATGTCCAGAGAGTGTCAAAGGAATCCAAGCCTTTGGATCTACCCAGCAACCCGAAGTCACAAACCTACGACAACAAACTACCAGACCCCTCGGTTAAAAGCCAATAGAATACGCCACATCAAATCCGAATATATGAAAATAAAAATCATCAACAGTCTAGAGCACCAATTCCTTCTTGTCTGAACAGGACCTCAAAGAACTGGAGAAAACACAGCACTCCACAAGGCAAAAACAATCGCACAAATCTGGGTCATCAAAAATAATACACCTGCTATTGCCTCCTGAATATCTCGAGTACAAATGATGACCTCTACATCATCTTATGCTCCAGTAGCAGACACACCACGACTAAACCCAGTCTCTCCCCACCTACCAAGACAAAGAAAGGCATTCAAAGGCCTATCAAGTGACTACTGTTCCACTGGTTATTACCTCCCTAACGGAGACCATCAGCAAGGTGCTTGACAAAGTATTTCAAGCACTGCAACAGACCAACCCTCAGTCATGGAAGTTAATGTTAAGAGAGGTAAAAAAAATCTACTAAACTTATTTCCTCCACTCTTCAACAAGCCCTACCGAAAATGTCGACGAAGTCGAAGGTGGTGACGAAACTTATTTCCGCGGCCAATGGCAGTCTCCACTCCAGCAAAGACAGCAAGCCGTCGAAGAATTCAGCAGATTAGAAACCACGATGGACTCAATGGATTCAACTATACTAAAATAATGGCCAATAACGACAATCTCAAGATTATACAACTGAATATCCAAGGATTCTAAAACAAAGCCCAAACACTCAGAGCAGTGCTTCTCAATGACAACACTGATCTTTTTTACTTCAAGAAATACTTACCAGGACTGAAAAATATGAATATCGCAGGATATCGCGGTTTCCACTGCCCAGTTGCAAAAATTTAAATTGCTTAAAATGGCAAAGATTGCAAAAATTGCAAAAAATTGCAAAAAATTGGAAGATTGCTTAAAAAAAGCAATCTTCAAATTATTTCCAGGAAATCTTCTGCTATATTATTCCCTGTTCTGTTAATCCACTTTATTCCACTAAAATTAAAGTGTATGAAATAGTTTAAATCTTTCTTTGATATTCAGCAAATAGTTCTGTTTTCTACATTCATCCATGTTTAGGCAAGTGCAATAATATCTTGTTACTGTGCAAACATGAGCATTTAAATCTTTTACTTTTGTTTCCTTAAACTCCTCAGACTCCTACTTAGAATCCAAGCTCTTGTTTATATCCACCAAATCTCATTCATATGTATGTCCAACCTACGCTTGAAATAATCAAATATTGGAACTCAAGCCAAACAGATCCACAGGGCCGGACGAAGTGTTTGCCAGGGTGCTTAAGGAATGCGAAAAGGAGCTTTGCAAGCTATTGTCTTCCTTATTTAATAAATCATTAGAGTCAGGCAGAGTGCCCGAGTCGTGGAAGGTTGCTAATGTGGTACCAATTTTTAAGAGATAGATAGATCACTTGCATCAAACGATCGGCCAATTAGCTTAACATCTATTGTGGAACATCTAAAATATGTCCTTGACAATTGCACTAAGAAGTTTTGCCATAACCAGATGTGCAGTGCAGTGGTTAAAGAATGCAAAGAGGAGCTTTGCGAGCCATTGTCTACAATATTTAACAAGTCATTAGGGTCAGGCAGAGTGCCGCTCTTTTTTTTCCTCAATTTTTGAAAAACAAAGGAGATAGATCACTTGCGTCAAACTATCGGCCAATGAGCCCAACGTCTATTGTGGGAAAGTTACTTGAATAGATAATTGCAAATACCATTCGTGTTCATCTTGAAAAACAAATAAATGATTTACAACATGGTTTTACAAATAGCCATTCATGTTCAACAAATTTGCTATCATTTTATTCCAGCATAGTTGAGGCAGTTGATAGTATTGAGGTTTGTGATGTGTACCTTGCCTTTAGCAAAGTTTTTGATACAGTGTCACATGAAAGCGAGTAAAAAGAGGCTTACGGTATTAGGGTTGCTATATTAAGTTGGATTAGGGCATGGCTATACTAAAGGAAGCAGTTAGTATAAATGTGGTTAAGTCAGTGGGAAAATGTGTAAGTGGAGTGCCTCAAAACTCTGTCCTGGGACCACTGTTTTTCGTAATATATAAAAATTTAGATTCATGTTTGAGAAGCAATATTTGCAAATTTGCTGATGATACAAAAATCGGAAGAGCAATGAACACTGAAAAGAACTATCACTTCTAGACGATCTAAACAAGGTTTTGAAATGGTCAGAAGATTGGCAGATGCAGTTTAATGCTGACAAATGTAAGGTTTGAGGCTAGGTAATAACGCTATAGCTATAAGATACAAGCTAGATGGTGTTGAGATTGTAGAGTCGGATTGCGAAAGGGATCTGGGAGTTATGATTACTAAGAATTTAAAACGAGAAAATCAATGCATAAATGTTCATAGGGCACTGGGATTTATTAATCGAACCGTTAGTATTAAGACATCTGGTGTTATGCAGCTACATCTTGCTCTGGTTAGGCCACATTTAGATTATGCAGTTCAGTTTTGGTCACCATATTATAGAATGGATACAATATTCACTAGGACGTATAAAGCGTAGGATGACAGTTAATCCCCCCATATTAGAAACCTGTCAGGTGAAGAAAGATTGACAAAGCTTATATTACATTCTCTAGAAAGGCGAAGAATTAGGGGAGACATGGAGGTGTACAAGTGGATGATTGGACAAAGATGATATTAATAGGGTACACACAAATCACAATAGCATGATACATCATATTAACAAATCTCCAGGGGCCGTGATGAGAGTTCGAACTTACGTCCTGGATGATCCCAGGTGTGCCTTATTTGATTGCACCACGAAAAGATTAACAGAATTGCAACCGGGCCCTCACACGGAACCCGCAGCCTCTCCGAGACAAACCAGGGTTTTACACATTCCTCCCCATGCACCCGGGCTCTGTCAAAAAGCTGTTCTACTTCCACGCCCTTCAGTACACTCCCGGTATTGAAGCAGCGCTCGACAGGGGGGAGCGAGCGAAGCGGCGCTCGACAGGGGGGGAGCGAGCGAAGCGGCGCTCGACAGGGGGGGGAGCGAGCAAAGCGGCGCTCGACAGGGGGGGGAGCGAGCAAAGCGGCGCTCGACAGGGGGGGGAGCGAGCAAAGCGGCGCTCGACAGGGGGGGGGGGAGCGAAGCGGCGCTCGACAGGGGGGGGGGAGCGAGCGAAGCGGCGCTCGACAGGAGGGGGGAAGCGAGCGAAGCGGCGCTCGACAGGGGGGGAGCGAGCGAAGCGGCGCTCGACAGGGGGGGGGAGCGAGCGAAGCGGCGCTCGACAGGGGGGGGGGAGCGAGCGAAGCGGCGCTCGACAGGGGGGGGGAGCGAGCGAAGCGGCGCTCGACAGGGGGGGGGAGCGAGCGAAGCGGCGCTCGACAGGGGGGGGGGGAGCGAGCGAAGCGGCGCTCGACAGGGGGGGGGGAGCGAGCGAAGCGGCGCTCGACAGGGGGGGGGAGCGAGCGAAGCGGCGCTCGACAGGGGGGGGGAGCGAGCGAAGCGGCGCTCGACAGGGGGGGGAGCGAGCGAAGCGGCGCTCGACAGGGGGGGGGAGCGAGCGAAGCGGCGCTCGACAGGGGGGGGGAGCGAGCGAAGCGGCGCTCGACAGGGGGGGGGAGCGAGCGAAGCGGCGCTCGACAGGGGGGGGGAGCGAGCGAAGCGGCGCTCGACAGGGGGGGGGGGGGGAGCGAGCGAAGCGGCGCTCGACAGGGGGGGGGAGCGAGCGAAGCGGCGCTCGACAGGGGGGGGAGCGAGCGAAGCGGCGCTCGACAGGGGGGGGGAGCGAGCGAAGCGGCGCTCGACAGCGGGGGGGGGAGCGAGCGAAGCGGCGCTCGACAGGGGGGGGGAGCGAGCGAAGCGGCGCTCGACAGGGGGGGGAGCGAGCGAAGCGGCGCTCGACAGGGGGGGGGAGCGAGCGAAGCGGCGCTCGACAGGGGGGGGGGAGCGAGCGAAGCGGCGCTCGACAGCGGGGGGGGGGGGAGCGAGCGAAGCGGCGCTCGACAGCGGGGGGGGGGAGCGAGCGAAGCGGCGCTCGACAGCGGGGGGGGGGAGCGAGCGAAGCGGCGCTCGACAGGGGGGGGAGCGAGCGAAGCGGCGCTCGACAGGGGGGGAGCGAGCGAAGCGGCGCTCGACAGGGGGGGAGCGAGCGAAGCGGCGCTCGACAGGGGGGGGGAGCGAGCGAAGCGGCGCTCGACAGGGGGGAGCGAGCGAAGCGGCGCTCGACAGGGGGGGAGCGAGCGAAGCGGCGCTCGACAGGGGGGGAGCGAGCGAAGCGGCGCTCGACAGGGGGGGAGCGAGCGAAGCGGCGCTCGACAGGGGGGGAGCGAGCGAAGCGGCGCTCGACAGGGGGGGAGCGAGCGAAGCGGCGCTCGACAGGGGGGGAGCGAGCGAAGCGGCGCTCGACAGGGGGGGAGCGAGCGAAGCGGCGCTCGACAGGGGGGGAGCGAGCGAAGCGGCGCTCGACAGGGGGGGAGCGAGCGAAGCGGCGCTCGACAGGGGGGGAGCGAGCGAAGCGGCGCTCGACAGGGGGGGGAGCGAGCGAAGCGGCGCTCGACAGGGGGGGGAGCGAGCGAAGCGGCGCTCGACAGGGGGGGAGCGAGCGAAGCGGCGCTCGACAGGGGGGGAGCGAGCGAAGCGGCGCTCGACAGGGGGGGAGCGAGCGAAGCGGCGCTCGACAGGGGGGGAGCGAGCGAAGCGGCGCTCGACAGGGGGGGAGCGAGCGAAGCGGCGCTCGACAGGGGGGAGCGAGCGAAGCGGCGCTCGACAGGGGGGGAGCGAGCGAAGCGGCGCTCGACAGGGGGGGAGCGAGCGAAGCGGCGCTCGACAGGGGGGGAGCGAGCGAAGCGGCGCTCGACAGGGGGGGAGCGAGCGAAGCGGCGCTCGACAGGGGGGGAGCGAGCGAAGCGGCGCTCGACAGGGGGGGAGCGAGCGAAGCGGCGCTCGACAGGGGGGGAGCGAGCGAAGCGGCGCTCGACAGGGGGGGAGCGAGCGAAGCGGCGCTCGACAGGGGGGGAGCGAGCGAAGCGGCGCTCGACAGGGGGGGAGCGAGCGAAGCGGCGCTCGACAGGGGGGGAGCGAGCGAAGCGGCGCTCGACAGGGGGGGAGCGAGCGAAGCGGCGCTCGACAGGGGGGGAGCGAGCGAAGCGGCGCTCGACAGGGGGGGGAGCGAGCGAAGCGGCGCTCGACAGGGGGGGAGCGAGCGAAGCGGCGCTCGACAGGGGGGGAGCGAGCGAAGCGGCGCTCGACAGGGGGGGAGCGAGCGAAGCGGCGCTCGACAGGGGGGGAGCGAGCGAAGCGGCGCTCGACAGGGGGGGAGCGAGCGAAGCGGCGCTCGACAGGGGGGGAGCGAGCGAAGCGGCGCTCGACAGGGGGGGAGCGAGCGAAGCGGCGCTCGACAGGGGGGAGCGAGCGAAGCGGCGCTCGACAGGGGGGGAGCGAGCGAAGCGGCGCTCGACAGGGGGGGAGGGGGAGCGAGCGAAGCGGCGCTCGACAGGGGGGGGAGCGAGCGAAGCGGCGCTCGACAGGGGGGGAGCGAGCGAAGCGGCGCTCGACAGGGGGGGAGCGAGCGAAGCGGCGCTCGAAAGGGGGGGAGAGCGAGCGAAGCGGCGCTCGACAGGGGGGGGCGGGGAGCGAGCGAAGCGGCGCTCGACAGGGGGGAGCGAGCGAAGCGGCGCTCGACAGGGGGGGGGAGCGAGCGAAGCGGCGCTCGACAGGGGGGGAGCGAGCGAAGCGGCGCTCGACAGGGGGGGGAGCGAGCGAAGCGGCGCTCGACAGGGGGGGAGCGAGCGAAGCGGCGCTCGAACAGGGGGGAGCGAGCGAAGCGGCGCTCGACAGGGGGGGAGCGAGCGAAGCGGCGCTCGACAGGGGGCGGGAGCGGCACTCAACTGGGAGGAAGCGGCACTCAACTGGGAGGGAAGCGGCACTCAACTGGGAGGGAAGCGGCACTCAACTGGGAGGAAGCGGCACTCAACTGGGAGGGAAGCGCACTCAACTGGGAGGAAGCGGCACTCAACTGGGAGGAAGCGGCACTCAACTGGGAGGAAGCGGCACTCAACTGGGAGGAAGCGGCACTCAACTGGGAGGAAAGCGGCACTCAACTGGGAGGAAGCGGCACTCAACGGAGGAAGCGGCACTCAACTGGGAGGAAGCGGCACTCAACTGGGAGGAAGCGGCACTCAACTGGGGAAGCGGCACTCAACTGGGAGGAGGAAGCGGCACTCAACTGGGAGGAAGCGGCACTCAACTGGGAGAAGCGGCACTCAACTGGGAGGAAGCGGCACTCAACTGGGAGGAAGCGGCACTCAACTGGGAGGAAGCGGCACTCAACTGGGAGGAAGCGGCACTCAACTGGGAGGAAGCGGCACTCAACTGGGAGGAAGCGGCACTCAACTGGGAGGAAGCGGCACTCAACTGGGAGGAAGCGGCACTCAACTGGGAGGAAGCGGCACTCAACTGGGAGGAAGCGGCACTCAACTGAGGAGGAAGCGGCACTCAACTGGGAGGAAGCGGCACTCAACTGGGAGGAAGCGGCACTCAACTGGGAGGAAGCGGCACTCAACTGGGAGGAAGCGGCACTCAACTGGGAGGAAGCAGCACTCAACTGGGAGGAAGCGGCACTCAACTGGGAGGAAGCGGCACTCAACTGGGAGGAAGCGGCACTCAACTGGGAGGAAGCGGCACTCAACTGGGAGGAAGCGGCACTCAACTGGGAGGAAGCGGCACTCAACTGGGAGGAAGCGGCACTCAACTGGGAGGAAGCGGCACTCAACTGGGAGGAAGCGGCACTCAACTGGGAGGAAGCAGCACTCAACTGGGAGGAAGCGGCACTCAACTGGGAGGAAGCGGCACTCAACTGGGAGGAAGCGGCACTCAACTGGGAGGAAGCGGCACTCAACTGGGAGGAAGCGGCACTCAACTGGGAGGAAGCGGCACTCAACTGGGAGGAAGCGGCACTCAACTGGGAGGAAGCGGCACTCAACTGGGAGGAAGCAGCACTCAACTGGGAGGAAGCGGCACTCAACTGGGAGGAAGCAGCACTCAACTGGGAGGAAGCAGCACTCAACTGGGAGGAAGCAGCACTCAACTGGGAGGAAGCAGCACTCAACTGGGAGGAAGCAGCACTCAACTGGGAGGAAGCAGCACTCAACTGGGAGGAAGCAGCACTCAACTGGGAGGAAGCAGCACTCAACTGGGAGGAAGCAGCACTCAACTGGGAGGAAGCAGCACTCAACTGGGAGGAAGCAGCACTCAACTGGGAGGAAGCAGCACTCAACTGGGAGGAAGCAGCACTCAACTGGGAGGAAGCAGCACTCAACTAGGAGGAAGTAGCACTCAACTGGGATCTAACCTCCCTTGTTACTTTTGCATAACATTATGAAACCGTGATGGAGGACGAGTGCTGTGGTGAGCCTACAGTTCGTTTGAAAGGCAAAGCAACGAAGTGCAAGTCCTTCAAAGTGCTCAAAACGAAAAGGAAGGAACTAAGCGAATTTTAGTTGTGCGAGATTCCCAGCCGAGGTATTTAGACAAAATGTTCTTCGCCATAGATAGTGGGAACAGGTTAAGGGTTTGCTATCCAGGAGCTGGTGTGGGGTTTTCTATTTTGCTTTCCCTACTGCAATGTTTACGTCGCCAATGTACATGTGGCAGACGCTTCATGAAGCTGTCGGAATCAGCAGAGAAAATTCGAGAGCAACTGTACAGGGCCTGGGAGCAAGGTCGAGTTAGAGTCCTTGTGGGTCTCTTCTCAGACTAGCCTCACCTGGTCCTGGTCCACGTTGATCGTTGGAATCTCCTCAATGCTTTAACACTTTAAGGGACTCCTAGGGTCCTCATCACATTTAGAGTTTAGTGTATAATAGGCAACTCTGTGTTGAAGACACCTGGAGCTGAAGGCTTGAGTAAATAGTTGGCAGTATTCAGAAGTGGTTCAACAGAAACACCGCATAAAGCTTAACAGTAGTTTATCTACTAACTTAACCACTAATACAAAGGGTGCTTGATTTAATTTAGATTGGCGTCAGAAAGACTATGGTTGCATTAGCGAGACTCTTTACGTCTGGCTAATCGATTCGGATCCACTCGTGGAGAAACACCTAACTTAACACAACTGACAGCCAATCATTAACACGGCAAACCTAATTGCCGGTGTGCAAAGGAATCACAAGAGTTCCAACCGGATACTCGGGTAATGATGCGCAATAAATCACAATAACACTCAATGGGACAGGCAATAACATACACAATAATAATAACACACAATAACTAAATGTGTAGTGTATGTGAAGCTCACATTCACAGACAAGTGTAATGTGATACCACACAGATAAACACGCATACACCGTCGGGTGTCTAGGTCTCCACCTATACGTGTGTTGGGTATAAGGCGGCAAAAACTGTGGTTGATCCCTCAGGTCAACACACACAATAACAATATCTTGTACTTACAGGTAGGCTACCTCTCTTATTCACTCACTCAGGCACATTTATGCAAGAACTCGTAGGTGGTCTGACAGCTTGTTTCGCTCGACGACAGGCTTTCCCACAAACAGTACTTGACACAGTGGGTACTCGCAGGAGGGCGCGCTGTATATCTAACAGACATACGCACACACTTTATGGCGCTGGCGGTGATTAAGGGTGGTGAGGTCACGTTGTACAGTGAGGCAAGGCGGCTGGCGGCTCGAGGAAAAGGACAGCTCTGGACAGCTACACGCTCTGGACAGTGGCGGCTGGCAGCAGCAGGTTATATGGTACCATGCGGTACACTGTGGTAAAGTAACACAGGTTACTTAGGCAGCAGCACTCCTTAGTTCACTCTAGGTCACTCAACGATCACAATTTGTCACCAAGGGTTACCTGATACCAGTGTTTCGCTCTGGGGATTTGTCACTAGGTTTCTAAACAGTATAGTCACGATCGCGATTCTGAGCGAGCGTTGATATATCGAAAAGACGCCTAGTTTAACTTGACAGTGAGGAATGGACGGTATTCCGTCTATTGGCTGATAGACAGAACCGGACACGTCCTCTATGTACGGGCTTCCTCACGTGAATATCATTGCAAGAAAATGCAGGGCTCCGTGGGGCACAAACACAAGGGGTTGCAATTGACCAATGGCGTTTCAGCAAAAGAGAGTGAACCAATCATATTGATCTTTCCATGATCAGTAGCAGAGGTGACGTCATGAACACGTCATGACCACATCACAGTTGTTATTCTCCATCGCGCCGGTTGAGGCTGACCCCAGAGGTCAGATCTTTTGCCTCGCTGGCGCCCCCTCTCTCACGCCTGGCACCTCCTATATGTACTCTATGGCGTGGATGCCTAATTCCCTGTATCTACTTCCTGCCTGGACATAAGGTGGCCTCCGTATTTTAAACGTATTCCTGGTTAAGTGGGCATCCTGGAGATACCCAACATGACAGTTTACTATCCAGGGTTAACAGAAATAGGGCTTGTGCACGAGATCAGTGCACTGTGCACTGCAATGAGCCATTCAAGTCAGCTGTGCGAGAATCTTGACAGACCATCCTCTCACAGCTGGAATTGGTGATATTGTTGGCAACATGAATGATATTATGGCTGGAAATGGGAACAAACCCATTATTTGTATGAGTGCAGGTGGAAAAGTTGGACGAGTTAGGAGAGGAATTGATACAGAGGTTCAAGACAGCCATAAAATTAGTTAGGAGCAAGGGAAGAATCCCGATCATATGTGGCATTCTTCCAAGAAAGGGAGTTGGAAGTAAATGGTTGAGGGCACTGTCAATTGCCAGCTGAAAAGATATTGCAAATCAAATGCAATATCTTTCATAGATAACTGGGAACACTTCTATGGAAGAAATTAAATATATGCTCGGAATGGAATGCATCTATCGAGGGCTGGGGGTGGTGGTTGTTGCAAACTCGTTGGAATCAGTGGTTGGAGGCGTTTGTTTAGGTTTAAACTGATAGTGGTATTGTAATTGATATGGAGGCAGGAAGTAATAAAAGTACGTGTTTGTTGGAGAAACAAATCGGCAAAATGATCAGGGAAAGAGAAGGGCCTCAAAATAACAATACACTTAGGGGTATATTACACTAATAGTAGAAGTCTAAGAAACAAAATAAACTACTTAAATGTTCTTGTCTGCACAAAAAATATATATTATTGCACTTACCGAAACTTAAATGAATGTAGAAAATAGGGAACTATTAGCTGAATATCAAATAAATGGATTTAAACTTTCACACACACATTAGACGAAGCAGGGGAGTAGCCATACATATTAGGGAAAATATTTAATGTAGTCTCATAGAAGGAATCAAAACCGAGCCCCACACAAACTATTTGAATAGAATTAGAGGAAAAAGCAAATAATCTTATAGGAGTTATATACAGGCCACCAAACAAACAGAATGGAAGCAAAGCACCTATGGGATGAAATATCTAGAGCATCTAGGTCTAGCAGTATTTGTGTCATAGGTGACTAACTTTAGTGGAATAAATTGGTTTAACAGAACAGGGAATAATGAAGCAGAATATTCTCTAGAATTGACGATTGCTTTCTTAACCAACACATTAAGGAACCAACGCGGGAAAATAATTTAGATTTAGTGTTAAACAGGTAAACACAAATTAATGACATCGAAATAGGGAGTGAGCTAGGAAACAGTGATCACAGAAATCAGATTTAGCATAGAATGGATAAATCTGTAGGAGAAAATTCTGTTAAAGTGCCAGATTTTCGAAAAGCTGATTTCAATAGCCTAAGAAATTTTCTGGGACAAATAGAGTGGAAAGTCTTGGGCATAAGGGGTAGGCCGGTCTTTGAGCGAGACAATCCCGGCCATAGGTGACATAAAAGGGGATTTCGATGTTGATTGAAAATATAATTTTAAAAATATTCTAAGCAAAGCACAGTAACGTAGTATACAATTCAAATTTAATAGATCGAATACTAATGAGCCAAAGTGGATAACAAAGGATCTGAAGAACCTTATAGGTAAAATGAAAGCGTGGTACAAAAGGATTAAGAATGGGGAAGTCAGCGTAGAAAAGGAATTCGTACAGCTGGTTAGAAATGTTAAAAATTAGATAAGGAGGGTAAGGAGAAACTATGAAGTTCGCATAGCAGGGCAAGCAAAGACAAATCCTAAAGGGCTTTTTCAGTTCTATCGAGCAATGACTAGGAAAAGGAAAGGTCCATTAAAAACAGACAGGTCAAATAACGGATAATGACGGAGACGAGTTGCATTTTTAATAAATATTTTATATTTATTGACTAAAGAGGAACTTAACAATATGCCTTCAGCCGAACAAGTCTATGTCGGTGGGGACGAGTACAGGTTGACTAATATAGCAGTTACCAGGATGTAATTAAGCAAATAGTAAAACTAAAACCAAACAAATCCCCAGGCCCGGATAAAGTGTTTGTCAGGGTGCTTAAAGAATGCAAAGAGGAGCTTAGCAAGCCACTGTCTACCATATTCAATAAATCAATAGAGTCAGGTAGAATGCCAGTCATGGAAGGTTGCTAATGTGGTTCCAATTTTTAAGAAAGGAGATAGATCACTTGCGTCAAACTATCGGCCAATTAGCCTTACGTCTATTGTGAGTTACTTGAATCGATAATTGCAAATAAAATTTCTTCATCTTTAAAAAACAAATAAATGATCTCAACATGGTTTTACAAATGGGTGTTCATGTTTAACAAATTTGCTATCTTTAAATCCCAGCATAGTTGAGGCAGTTGGTAGTGGTAAGGATTGTGATGAGTTCCTTGACTTTAGCAAAGCTTTTGATACGTGCCACATGAAAGACTGATTAAAAAA
>WNGS01092210.1:0-15192 GCA_020271785.1 Procambarus virginalis
TCTGACAACTTAGTGAAGAAATCCTACCTCAGCACCTATTTCAACAGGCAGGGTTACATGATCCCAGCTTCACAGACTGCACTACCAAATGGGTCTCTCTCGCAGGACCAGCCCCCAACCACCGCCTTCTGAAGCCCATAAGCAATCCAGCTGGATCGCCCCATTGCCGACCAAGAAGCTGCGACAACACCACATGACACTGCCCGACTTAGAGCTGTAGCAGCTCCCTATGCAGGCGATTTCCTATTAGCAACCCCAATGTCAGCAACCGGCACCCGTCTCACACCGCAGGCCCTCCGAAATGCCGTGGCTCTCCGTCTCGCTGCCCCAATCCACACCGAATACAGGTGTATTTGCGGCGAGGCAGAGGCCGACAGTTACGGACGCATGGCCTTCTCTGCCAAAGGACAGAAGGATGGCATGCAAGACACGGCGAGGTCAATAACATTATTAAGAGAAGCCTTACCACAGCCGGTTTCCAGCAAGAGAGAGCCCCGTTTCCTAATGTCCCGCAACTCTAATGATCCTGTTGGTCTCCCAGACGGAATCACGGTGAACCCCTGGAAGAATGGTAGACAGTTGGTGTGGGACTACACTTGCGTTTCAACTGTAGCCAATACCTATGTTGACTTCAGTGCTACTCAAGCAGGAGGAGCTGCCAATCATCGGAAGCGGAGCACGTAAATACAGAGACCTTGAGCACCACTACAATTTTGTCCCCATTGCCTCAGAGACACTTGGTGCCTGGGTAAAGTGCTGCTTGCTTTTTGAAGGAGTTGGGGTCTAAGGTAATCGAAACAACTAGAGACCCTCAGGCTGCCAGTTTTCTTTTTCAGCGCCTTACTGTGGCAATCCAGAGAGGAAATGCTCACTGCATCCATGGTTCCTGCCCGCCATCTGAGGACCTTGAGGAGCTATTCAACTTGTGACAAGCAGCCTTGTACCCTGCATGTAATCAATATTGTAACTTTTTTTGTGTAATGACATTTTCAAATAAATTAGATAAATATACACATACCAAAAGAATAGGGGTGGTAGGAGAAAAAATATCAAAGTGTTCAGTGAGGATCCACAAGGTCTTCTCTGAGTACTCTTTATTTTCTTCTCCGAGGCTATGGGTCCCTACACTTGCACCCGAGGTGGTACCCCTTCTAGGTTAATATATAGTATATCTATATATATATATATATATTATATATATATATATATCTATATATATATATATATATATATATATACATATATATAATATATATATTATATATCATATATATATATATCTATATATATAGTATATTTTGGTAGCAGTCTTTCCTGTAGACATATGTTATTAAATATGACCGAAAAAGTAAGATTAATAATTCTAACACGAATTTTCTCAATTTTCCTATGTTTGTTTTTACTGATGACGGTAAATGAAAAATCAATTCTCCAAAATTCATTCTTTATTTCTTAGTCTGACGCGACACTTGAGCGCGTTTCGTAAAACTTATTACATTTTCAAAGACTTTAGTTACACACACTGAACAGAGTTTAAACAGCTTTCTTTTTTATACCTGCATTTGGTGAGGTGACATGTTACAATGGTTTGGGGTGAGGTGAGAACAAACACAGAACACGAAACAATGGGTATAAGCTAAAGGGAGATAGATCTGTAACTGCAGAAGGCCTATTGGCCCATATTTCTTGATGTTTCTATATTGGAGCGGAGTCTTGAAGTGGGTAGAATATAGTTGTGCGTTAATTGGCTGTTGATTGCTGGTGTTGACTTCTTGATGTGTAGTGCCTCGCAGATGTCAAGCCGCCTGTTGTCGCTGTATCTATCAATGATTTCTGTGTTGTTTGTTAGATGTCTCTGGTGATGGTTTGGTTGTGGGAAGAGATTATATGTTCCTTGATAGAGCCCTGTTGCTTATGCATCGTTAATCGCCTGGAAAGAGATGTTGTTGTCTTGCCTATATATTGAGTTCTTTGGGGCTTACAGTCCCCAAGTGGGCATTTGAAGGCATAGACGACATTGGTCTCTTTCAAAGCGTTCTGCTTTGTGTCTGGAGAGTTTCTCATGAGTAGGTTGGCAGTTTTCTTGGTTTTATAGTAAATCGTCAATTGTATCTTCTGATTTTTGTCTGTAGGGATAACGTTTCTATTAACAATATCTTTCAGGACCCTTTCCTCCGTTTTATGAGCTGTGGAGAAGAAGTTCCTGTAAAATAGTCTAATAGGGGGTATAGGTGTTGTGTTAGTTGTATCTTCAGAGGTTGCATGGCGTTTCACTTTCCTTCTTATGATGTCTTCAATGAAACCATTGGAGAAGCCGTTGTTGACTAGGACCTGCCTTACTCTACAGAGTTCTTCGTCGACTTGCTTCCATTCTGAGCTGTGGCTGAGAGCACGGTCGACATAAGCGTTAACAACACTCCTCTTTTACCTATCTGGGCAGTCACTGTTGGCATTTAGGCACATTCCTATGTTTGTTTCCTTAGTGTAGACTGCAGTGTGGAAACCTCCGCTCCTTTCCATGACTGTTACATCTAGAAAGGGCAGCTTCCCATCCTTCTCCATCTCGTAAGTGAAACGTAACACAGAATTCTGCTCAAACGCTTCTTTCAGCTCCTGCAGATGTCTGACATCAGGTACCTGTGTAAAAATGTCGTCAACATACCTGCAGTATATGGCCGGTTTCAAGTTCAAGTCGACTAAGACTTTTTCCTCAATAGTACCCATGTAGAAGTTTGCAAACAGGACGCCTAGGGGAGAACCCATAGCGACCCCATCTACTTGCTTATACATGTGCCCATCCGGGCTCAAGAAGGGTGCCTCCTTAGTACAAGCTTGGAGTAGTTTCCTCAGGATATTTTCTGGTGAAAATATCCTGAGGAAACTACTCCAAGCTTGTACTAAGGAGGCACCCTTCTTGAGCCCGGATGGGCACATGTATAAGCAAGTAGATGGGGTCGCTATGGGTTCTCCCCTAGGCGTCCTGTTTGCAAACTTCTACATGGGTACTATTGAGGAAAAAGTCTTAGTCGACTTGAACTTGAAACCGGCCATATACTGCAGGTATGTTGACGACATTTTTACACAGGTACCTGATGTCAGACATCTGCAGGAGCTGAAAGAAGCGTTTGAGCAGAATTCTGTGTTACGTTTCACTTACGAGATGGAGAAGGATGGGAAGCTGCCCTTTCTAGATGTAACAGTCATGGAAAGGAGCGGAGGTTTCCACACTGCAGTCTACACTAAGGAAACAAACATAGGAATGTGCCTAAATGCCAACAGTGACTGCCCAGATAGGTACAAGAGGAGTGTTGTTAACGCTTATGTCGACCGTGCTCTCAGCCACAGCTCAGAATGGAAGCAAGTCGACGAAGAACTCTGTAGAGTAAGGCAGGTCCTAGTCAACAACGGCTTCTCCAATGGTTTCATTGAAGACATCATAAGAAGGAAAGTGAAACGCCATGCAACCTCTGAAGATACAACTAACACAACACCTATACCCCCTATTAGACTATTTTACAGGAACTTCTTCTCCACAGCTCATAAAACGGAGGAAAGGGTCCTGAAAGATATTGTTAATAGAAACGTTATCCCTACAGACAAAAATCAGAAGATACAATTGACGATTTACTATAAAACCAAGAAAACTGCCAACCTACTCATGAGAAACTCTCCAGACACAAAGCAGAACGCTTTGAAAGAGACCAATGTCGTCTATGCCTTCAAATGCCCACTTGGGGACTGTAAGCCCCAAAGAACTCAATATATAGGCAAGACAACAACATCTCTTTCCAGGCGATTAACGATGCATAAGCAACAGGGCTCTATCAAGGAACATATAATCTCTTCCCACAACCAAACCATCACCAGAGACATCTTAACAAACAACACAGAAATCATTGATAGATACAGCGACAACAGGCGGCTTGACATCTGCGAGGCACTACACATCAAGAAGTCAACACCAGCAATCAACAGCCAATTAACGCACAACTATATTCTACCCACTTCAAGACTCCGCTCCAATATAGAAACATCAAGAAATATGGGCCAATAGGCCTTCTGCAGTTACAGATCTATTCTTCCCTTTAGCTTATACCCATTGTTTCGTGTTCTGTGTTTGTTCTCACCTCACCCCAAACCATTGTAACATGTCACCTCACCCAAATGCAGGTATAAAAAAGAAAAGCTGTTTAAACTCTGTTCAGTGTGTGTAACTAAAGTCTTTGAAAATGTAATAAGTTTTACGAAACGCGCTCAAGTGTCGCGTCAGACTAAGAAATAAAGAATGAATTTTGGAGAATTGATTTTTCATTTACCGTCATCAGTAAAAACAAACATAAGGAAAATTGAGAAAATTCGTGTTAGAATTATTAATCTTACTTTTTCGGTCATATTTAATAACATATATATATATATATATATATATATATATATATATATATATATATATATATATATATATATATATATATATATATATATATATATATATATATATATATATATATATATATAGTATATTTTGGTAGCAGTCTTTCTGTAGACATATATTATTAAATATGACTGAAAAAGTAAGATTAATAATTCTAACACGAATTTTCTCGATCTTCCTTATGTTTTTTTGAAACATAAGGAAGATAGAGAAAATTTGTGTTAGAATTATTAATCTTACTTTTTCGGTCATATTTAATAATATATATATATGTTGTACCTAGTAGCCAGAACGCACTTCTCAGCCTACTATGCAAGGCCCGGTTTGCCTAATAAGCCAAGTTTTCCTGAATTAATATATTTTCTCTAATTTTTTTCTAATGAATTGATAAACCTACCCATTTCATTATGTATGAGGTCAATTTTTTTTATTGGAGTTAAAATTAACGTAGATATATGACCGAACTTAACCAACCCAACCTAACCTAACCTATCTTTATAGGTTAGGTTAGGTAGCCGAAAAAGTTAGGTTAGGTAGTCGAAAAACAATTAATTTATGAAAACTTGGCTTATTAGGCAAAACGGGCCTTGCATAGTAGGCTGAGAAGTTGGTTCTGGCTACTAGGTACGACATACAAATATATATATATATATATATATATATATATATATATATATATATATATATATATATATATATATATATAAATGTAAATGTTACTATATAAATAAATAATGTAAATAAAAATGTAAAAATGTAAATGAAAGTTCTTCGCAGAGTGCTTTGAAATTTTCACAAAACGTTCCATTCACATCCGAGCGGGTTTATATATACATATTATGTACATATTTTTCCCGTCTGTGACTGGAAAAATCTAACTTGCTTTGAGAAACTGTATTTTTTTTCATGTGATTTTCATGGGAGGGAAATCTTCGAAACCTCTTTACCGATTGCTTTGAAATTTTGACACAACGTTGCATTCAAATAGGCCCCTGTTTTTATATACCTTCTATATGCATGCCACAACTGTGACAGGAAAAATCGTGTTTTTTTTTTTACAGCACCATCTGTTGGACGTAAAAGCAACACACGCTGAAGACTCTGAAAGTTCTTCATCGATTGCTTTGAAATTTGGATACAACGTTCCATTCGAATACATGCTTGTTTTTATATACCGACTATATAGATGCCACACTTGTGACATGTAAAAACATGTTTTTTTTTTTTAAACAGCGCAATCTGTTGCACGTAATACCAACTCACGCTGTACTAAATCTGTTCCGATTCCATTTCAGTGTATCTGATTGCATTGATAAATTTAATTTTCATGAATTTCTATTTATTTTCATTTTGTTTTAATTGATTTGCATTGCCCACAGTGTTATGAATGTAGGAAGCGTGAATGATAGCGACCGGTAGGTTAAGAGTAAGTACCCCAGTTCTGTTTTGGTGAATATTCTCAGAAACTAACTTCGATGCCAGGGATCCGTCATTGCGACTGCCAACGATCACCTGTGAGGTGATTGGGAGGGCTGACGTATGATATCACCAGGATTAACGTCATATACAAGTCGAGGTGAGGGATCCGATTGTGTTGTGGGACAGGATGTGTATTTATGTATGTTGTAAACTGGTAAACACAGAAACACATTGAGACGGTTCATCACCGTTGGGTTACAGTAATTTTCTATGGTGTGATACAGTGTTGATGTTATGTATTTCATACTTATGTACCATGAATGTATGTTATCTTTCCAGTAGAAAACCAGTTCCGGCAGTGCGGTTTAATTTATTTAATTTAAACCGTACTGGTCTAAACCAGTACGGTTTAGGTATTTGAGATTTCCCAATGGTATTATTTAAATATATCTGTGCCAGTAAATTACTTATACAACATGAGTGTTGTGTGATTTTTGCGGTGGTTATATATTTTATTTCACTGTAGGAAGTGTGACATTCAGGGCAGGAGGCTGCTGGGGGAGTTGTGTGGTGACCGCCGGCCAGGTCGGACGTTCCTGAGGTGTCTCCGCTGCTGGCTAGTGTTTCCGTTGGGTGATTGCTTGTTTGCCCTGCTGGTGGTGGTTTGCCACTGACCGGGTGACGTTTGCTTAGCCATGGGGTCGTCTCGCCCTCCAATGAAGAGGACGTTGTCGGCTGGTCTCGCGTTTACGGTGCCGGTGGACCATCCATTGGTTGGTGTCGCCCTGGTGGACGTGCTGCATGTGCAGCTGTCAGACCTGGTGGGCATCCAGCTGCTTCAGGGCCACCGTGCTGTAGTCAAGTTCTGCCTCCAGGCTGCCTTTCAGGCATTTCTCAAGCAGTGTGAGGGGCGTGTTTACGCTCTCCCTGATACTGCTGGCTCCGTTAAGGTGGTGAATCTTAGTGTCACCTTGACGTCTGTGGTGGTGCATGGTGCCCCCTTCGAATTTCAGGACGACTTTTTAACCTCCTGTTTCGAACGGTTTGGGACAGTGTTAAGTATTCGTTGTAACAAGGTCGTTGCCAGGCACTGTGTTGGTATGCTTGACGGCTCCCGCACCCTGACGATGTCGCTGAGGTGTAGTGTCCCGTCGTCGATGTCCATTTTGGGTTACACGCTCCGCTGCCAGTACCGGGGTCAACCGCGCACCTGTTATCGGTGTGGTCACGAGGGTCATCTGGCTGCGGCGTGCGACGTGAGGGCAACTGGTCGAGTGCATGTTCTTCGTGCGGAGGATTTTCCGCCCCTGTTGCGTTCGGACGGTTCTGAGGACGGTGTGGGTGCTGTGCCAGAGGCGCCTGATTGCCTGTCTGTTGCTCCACCTGTTGAGGCGAGTTCTACGGCCCGTGCGACACGTCAGGTGACTGCTGTGGCCCCTGGGGTTGTTGAGCCGGTGTGTGTGGGTGACGGGCCGTCGCCTGCGCTGCGTGTAGTGAAGGGCGTCCCGGTGGAGGTCCATGTCCCACCCCGCCTGTGGATGTGATACCGGCTCCCGGGGACGCGGGTTCTTCTGTTTTGGAGAGGGTGATTCAGCATGGTGAGGTGCCTGCCGTGTCTGTGTGTGTTGACGACTGTAGTTCTGCTCTTTCCATCCCTTTGAAGAAGCGTGCGCGTCGGTGTTCTGAGGCTGTTTCCCTGGATGAAGTAGACAGTGTGGGTGATGTGGCCTCTGTGGACTCTTCGGATGGTGCGGGTGTGGCCTGTGTGGATGTGAAGATGGTGGCCTGTGGAGGGGCCTGCTGGCGTGGTGTGGTACGGCCTGTCTCGAAGCGTTCGCGGCGGGCTCGGAGTGTGTCTTCCCTTCGTGGTGTGCCTTGGGAGGAGGTAGAGGAGGTTGGTGCTCTGGCGTCCCCCGCCGTGGATGATGGTGCTGTGCGGGGCTCCGAAGTTGCTACCTGTGCCTCACCTCCTGCGTCACCTGCTGTTGGATCGCCACAATGGGGGGTTGTCCCTGATGATCGGGACCTCGTCGTGATGTTGCAGAAAGATGTGCGACGGGGGGCCTCGGCTCCTGTGCCCGGTGGTGGGGTCGATGCCGCGCCTGCTTCCCCTGCTGTTCCCCCTCCTTCCTTGCTCCGGTCTGGGGATTGCCTAGTCCTGTCTGCTGGGGTCGTGCCCTGTGAGGGTCCGGAGTTGGGCCCTAATCGGGATGCCCGGGTGCTTCCGATCCTGTGGTGCTCGTCCACTATCTGGGTATCGTCGGAGAAGGAGTTCGTTTATAGGGTGCCGGATAGGATGTCTCAGCCGAGGGCGCTGCCTGGTGGCCGGCTGCCTGCTGACCTGTGGGTGATTTGGGAAGCATACTGTTTGCGCTTTCCGATACGCAAGTTTCCGGAGAAGTATTAGTTCCCGTCTTGCGCACGCTGCTACGCCGTGTGTGGTTCAACTGCCGCCGTGACCACGACGCCCCCCCCCCCCACCTCCGGTGCGGGGTGTCTCTCTCTAACGTCCGCCTCTGTTTTCGTCACCACTCCTCTCTCTACGGCCCATCACATCTACCGCTTTTGACTTTCTTCTCCTCCTAACCGTCAACGCGTCTCCTTACATCTGTCCTGGTGCAGTCATCGGGAGGGTTAACCCTTCATGCAAACTGCACCTATTCTCAAGAAGAAGGAGCTGCTGGGTGTACCGTGCGTGTTATCTAAGACACGACTTTGGGTGTATTCTTGGTGTGGGTTACACATGAAGGATTCAGCGAGTGTTGATTGAGGGTAATTGACTCGCCTAAAGGGGTAACACATTGCTTGACGTGAAGGACTGTCGTGTAGTGACAGTCTGAGATTAATGTAATCTTAGTTAATCTCTATACGGTAGGTGCAATTATCTATCCGTAGGACAGATAAGCGATTCACTCTAGCTACTTTGTGTCAGTAGCATTGCAAGTGAATTTACATAGAGAAGTGATTCATGTTGACAGCGGGAAGTGCTAACGAAATTTTCTCTTGAATACATTACCTGTCCGTGGGCCGGCAAATTAGGGGCTCATGGTAATTAAGGGTAAAGGATTAACGTCAAAAGTGTTTGAATAACTGTCGAAGGACGAAGTCAATTGGACTAGAATAATTCGTTGTTTAATTAGATCTGTCTGTGGGACAGTTGATTTGATCATAAGTTAATGGGAAAAGTTAACACCTGAATTCACAAGTGTATTGTTGACACCTGCTTAGGCAAGTAGATTAGTGTATTTAACGTTCCCGCTGTGATAAAGACAGACTTGAGATAAACTGTCAGGTGACTGATAGTAAGGTTAACGTAAACTCGTAGGGGATTAATTCCCTGTCCGTGTGACAGTAGTTACTAAATTACACACTGAATGCTTGATGGATCAAGTGTGATGCAATTGTTACTTAACTCAACTATCAACACGAGTTAGCGTGTTGACAGTCGAGTGTCGGAGAGAAACGGTTGTGTTAACGTAATTAATCATTGTTGGTGAATTAGTGTAATTTTCCTTCTTTGATTGATTGTGTCTTGAGTGACAAGTGTTAACATTGAATTGACAGGTGGTGACTGGAGGTGTCATTTAACCACCTCGTCGTTACGAACTCAGCTCAGGGTGCCTGCACGAGTTGTTTTAGAAAGTTGGGATCATAGATTTGGACAGCATAAGGCTGTTTAGTTTGATTGCAATGTTGCGTCATCAATGAGCACTGAATTGTTGAAGTTAGTTCAGTTCAGCTAAAGCGGCAGTTGACAGGAGTCGTTGCTATACTCTGCTGTTGATAACTGCATTGATAGTGCCATTGAGAGACATATTAAAAGTAACGTAAAGTCGATCTTATAATAGAGTAGTACTTTGTTGAATAAACGTTGTTGATTGTTAGAAACGGTCTTTATGCACACCCCACAACAAAATTGTTCCCACACTTTAATATTACAATGATCCATTGAAATTTTTATCTTATGTCCTGCTCCTGGGAAATTCGAAACCCGATTCATAGCACCACACTTCTAAATAATACGCAGTGAGAATCCGTGGGCTACCCTTACTTGTGCTATAACATATGAGGAGCCCGACAACTCAGTGGATAGGGATATCAACACTTGTTGAGGTCCTGGCGATTGCCCCCGCCTTTCTAAAGGTCTTATCCTAAAGAAAATTTTCACAGTAGTGAGGCCGACCTTTCATACATAACACACACCACTACACCCGTCATCAATACCAACACACTGTAGTGAGCCCGACCCTTCTTACACAACACACCACTACACCCGTCATCAATACCAACACACTGTAGTGAGCCCGACCCTTCCTACACTACACCACGACACCCGTCATCAACACCAACACAACACTGTGGTGAGCCCGACCTTTCCTACACTACTCACACCACTACACCAGTCATCAATACCAACAACACTGGTGAGCGTGACCCTTCCTACATTACATACACTCGTCATCAACACCAGCACAACAGTGTGGTGAAAACTACCCTTTCTACACTACACATACCACTACACCCGTCATCAACACCAACACTGGTGAGGCCGACCTTTCCAACACTACACAGGCTATTCATGCCTGTGCCACCTCTTGGGTGGCTTAATCTTCATCAATCTACACACACCACTACACCCATCAAGAGAAACCCATACCATGACACTACATCTGACGCCAAAGCGCCACTGCAGTATCCCCTCTGCTTCCTATATGTATATGACGCGATGAGAACAAGTTGGATATCAGTGTCAAATATCAGTGATAATCAATGGAAGAATATGTAAGTTTATCAAAATAATGCCCTCGGAACAATGCTGGGAGCACAAATATGGATGCATGGAGAGAATCTAAGAATAGAAACCAACTTTCCAGCCATAGAAAACAGGATCTGTTATGACCCCCATGTAGCCTGGGTGGAACAAGTGTTCCTTTCTGAGAGTTATCTGCCTTCCAGACCTGAGATTGAGAGGTCAGAGGAAAGATGTATGTATTAAATAACTGAATAAAGCATCAGTGAGTAATCTCAGGATACTAGCAGAGGATGGGCGTTGGTAATAAGTGACATGAAATGAGATGTCGATACTTTGGGGACGTGAATAGACGCTTGTAGCTTTCAACACCTTAAACAGCCGACACAACCCCGACTCGCCATACTTAAAGCCCTCACTGGCACCACCTGGGGAGCACACCATAAAATCTTGCTCAGTTTCTATACAACCTACATTCGCAGCCAACTAGACTATTGTTGCCAAGCATATGCGTCGGCTGCGCCTACTAACCTACAGAGCCTCGAGGTCATACAAAATAATGCCATGCAACTTATATATGGCGCAATGCGATCATCTCCAATCCTCGGACTTTACGGGGAAACGGGCCTTACAAGCTTAGCCACCAGACGAGACATTATGTGTGCCAACTATCTGTCACTCTGTACCACTGCTCACCAGACACACCCATACAGATCAAAAATTAACCCAACAGTTAACCCACAAAACCCCCACTCCCCAATCATTCACTCGCAACCTTTCCTCACACGGGCTACAAATAACCTCAATATAGACCTCTCCCTACTCCAAAACTGTGAAACCAAACTTCCTGTCCTCCCCATTCCACCTTGGCTTTATACAACTCCTAATACAGCAATACAACTCGAAGACAACATTCCAAAATCTGCACCACACTCAGCCATAGCCTCAGTCTTTGCCTCAACAATGAAAAATTGCTACCCAAATACCACAGAGATTTATACAGATGGGTCTCGCATTTTCATCAACAACGTACCCTCGGTCACTTGCGCTGTATGGATACCGGAATACCATCTGAAGCAGGGATGGCAGTTACCAAACCAACTATCTATCTTCACAGCGGAATTATATGCGTTGTATCAAGCTCTCCAAATCATCACAACATTACCAGTTGGGATATATACAATCTGTAGTGACTCCAAGAGCGCGATTCAAGCAATTGCGTCCTCCTCGAAAACATGCAAGGAGATTGTCTACCCATGCCTTCAACTTCTTCACAAACATCAATTGAACGGTTATGACACCTCTATCCAATGGGTCCCAGCACATTGTGGTATTCTCCATAATGAACTTGTAGACCAACTAGCCAAAGCGATGCACAACACGCTCACCTTACCCGTCATCCAATTCCCCATGTTGCACGTAAAGGAGCCTTCAAAGATACCATCTCCCAGGATTTTGCAACAAACTGGAAAACGTTATGCTCACCTTTGCACTATGGGTCCATTAAAAAGAAATGGGAAACTTGGAAACATGTCCGATGTAAAAGCAGAGAAATCGATGTAACGATGACCAGATTAAGGCTGGGACACACCAAACTGGCAGCACACAGCTCTAAGTACAGAACAGACATCAACGAACTCTGTACTCACTGTCAGGTGCCTGAAACAGTCGAACTCTATCTCCTGCACTGCTTCCGACATCATAGTGCCAGAGTAAATTTCAAACAAGTCTTTATCGCACTTAAAATACCCTTTACTATCGAGTATATATTAGGAGGTGGTGACCACTCGTTACAAGAAAAATACCAAATAGTCAAAGCACTGGCTAAATACTGCAGTCGACCAACAAATTGGGTCACATCTAACCCACGCCACATTTATACCTGGCGCCACCAACAGCTAAACACAGAAAACAAATGCCTCGTCGCAACACAATGGATCAGCTGACGCCATAAACACAGCACACCGCCCTACGGTGCAGCAAGTCTCCCTACAACAAACACCTCTGTTTTAATCACCGTTTCCTCTATCTACAGCACAACGCAACAAGCACCTTGGTAGCTCCGATCATCCTCAACATAAACGCGTCCACCAACATCAGTACTGGTGCAGTCATCGGGAGGACAAACCCTTCATGCAAACTGCATCTACTATCAACAACAAGAAGACCTCACTTGAGTCGCAACTGTCGTCTGAAGTGGCTGTACTTCGTCGATTCTCCCGGAATAAGGAAGAATATAGTTCCCTGCGTTAGAGCTGGAGTGAAGACTACTTTCCTGCAAGTGTGAGGAAGCTGTTGGGGACAGAGTACACCATTTCTCTGTGATTTTGGGTAAATTAGAGGAAACCTGGAAGTGAGTGTTGGTTGCACCTTGGCGAAACTAATTGTTGTGCCTTCAAGAGGAATGAAGTAAGCAGGTGTTTCTGTTTTGGAGCCTACCAGGCGACGTTGTGAACTCAAATCATGGACTGTCTTGTGAAGCAGTCCTGAAGCATTTTTGTGGGCGGCCTATGTGAGCGCCATTTTTTGAGCTCCAGTGAGTGAGCATCCTCATGTCAGATTTCGGCAGTAAGGCTGTTTAATCAGGTATTAATTTAGCCCCTAGTGTTTGATCGTGTGCCCAGCGATTATAGTGAACCAGATTAAGGCTGGGAGAATAAAGTATTTGTAAAGAGAAAGAAGTATTTGTAGAATAAATATTTTATTAAGATAGTGAGCTAAAATAAGTAGTTAAAGTTGGGAGGACATGCTAGAGCGAGCGGTGGTATGTCCGCCCTCGATGGAGGTCAGTGGATGCAGGCGATGAGTCACAATAACGTGGCTAAAGTATGTTGACCAGACCACACACTAGAAGGTGAAGGGACGACGACGTTTCGGTCCGTCCTGGACCATTCTCAAGTCGATTGTGATGAGGAAGTAGAGACAGGCAATAAATAAGCAAGAGAGAGCTGAGGAGCAAAGTAAGGTGTAGTTAGTGGATGACTGAGGGAGGGAAGCCCCAGCGCTGCAGCGGCTACAGATGGCTCCAGCGATGCGTGGAGACATGTTCCCAGGAGGACCTTCCCAGGATAGGTCAGGACCCAAATCGGCGGAGCCGTAGTGCCGGCGTAAGGATGTCGGATGGAGAGTTTATTTTCTGTGAATATATTTAATTATGTTTTCTTAGGAAAACATTTTTATTGGCATGGTAATGGAATTGCAGGTTTGTTTGGGGAAAGAGTTTGTGGAGAAACTTCGAGGTTAGAGAAGAAGTGTATGCTGAACTCTGTGGTAGAGCAGAACTCCATAGTGAGGAGTCGACTTCAAGCAGTGTAGAGGAGCTTCACGTGTCTGTGGATTCAGTGGTGACCAACCCGCCCTCGCAAATTCGTATAGTCAATATTGACTTATTAGTTACGTGCATAGGTGACATACTAAACATAATAGTTTCCATTGAAAAGCTTAATAAAAAACACCGACCTTACCTAACCTACTTAGTATGTTAAAATAAGTATCTTATAGCTTCGTAATTACAATTGTTACTTAACCTCTTATAGGTATAGGTTAGGTAATAATTGCAATTACGAAGCAATAAGATGCTTATCTTAACATACTAAGTAGGTTAGGTAAGGTCGGTGTTTTCTATGAAGCTTTTCAAGGGAAACTATTATGTTAAGTATGTCACCTATGCACTTATTTAATAAGTCAATATTGACTATATGAATTTGCGAGGACGGGTTGGAAGCGTCACTGATGTTGGATTAGGACTCCGTTGTGCAGCAGATTGGGAGAACTGCAGATGAGCCTTTCCTGATATTTTGGAGGACCTATAGATACATAAACGTTAGTTTTGAGCCTCTAGGAGCAGAACAGAGGTTCAATGTGGACACACATGATTGTATAAGGAGAGTGCTTGAATGCTTATTGGCATGTAAGATGCAGTGTAATGTGACAGATTGATTTCTTCTTTTGTTGGGGGATACTTATGTAGATGTTTCTGGTGTTTCAGCCCTAACTGAGTTTCATATACTTTTAGGGCTGAGAATAAGGTACTGTGTCAGAATTTCAGCCGCATTATGTGAGGGAGTAGTAAGTGGTAAGCAATCTACCTGAATGCTACCGGATTGAATGATGATATCTGAATGCCACCGGGTTGTAGCAGGTTAGTATTTGTATGATAATGTTCTCTTTTATGTGTCATGTATTATTTACGTTTTTCTTTGTATATTAAATGAATGTTATCTGGCATTTGCAGAAAGGGAGAGAGAGGGGGGGAGCGAGAGAGAGGAGAGAGAGAGAGAGAGAGAGAGAGAGAGAGACGAGAGAGAGAAAGAGAAGAGAAAGAGAGAGAAGAGAAAAGCAGAGAGAGAGAGAGAGAACGAGAGAGAGAGAGAAGCAGAGCAGAGAGAGAGAGAGAGAGAGAGAGAGAGAGAGAGAGGAGGAGGGGGAGGGTAGTGAGAGGGAGAGAGAGAGAGAGTCACGGCTGTGGACAGGGTGGCAGATGATACTAATTCACGAAAGGGGGATTTATTAGATCAGTCCAAACCAGGAGAGAGTTGGGAGTCATGGCGGCTCGAGTAGGATGTGTACACAAGACAACAAGGCCAGTGTG
>WNGS01092210.1:16192-34674 GCA_020271785.1 Procambarus virginalis
ATAAGCCAAGTTTTTTCTGAATTAATATATTTTCTCAAATTTTTTTCTTATGAAATGATAAAGCTACCCATTTCATTATGTATTAGGTCAATTTTTTTCATTGGAGTTAAAATTAACGTAGATATATGACCGAACCTAACCAACCCTACCTAACCTAACCTATCTTTATAGGTTAGGTTAGGTTAGGTAGCCGAAAATGTTAGGTTAGGTTAGATTAGGTAGGTTAGGTTGTCGAAAAACAATTAATTCATGAAAACTTGGCCTATTAGGCAAATCGGGCCTTGCATAGTAGGCTGACAAGTGCGTTCTGGCTACTAGGTACGACATATATATATATATATATATATATATATATATATATATATATATATATATATATATATATATATGCGAACAAGCCTGAATGGTCCCCAGGACTATATGCGAATGAAAACTCACACCCCAGAAGTGACTCGAACCCATACTCCCAGGAGCAACGCAACTGGTATGTACAAGACGCCTTAAACCACTTGACCATCACGACCGGACATAATGAGGTGATAGCCGAAGCTATTTGAACCACCTCACCGCCGGCACTCGGATGGTTATCTTGGGCATAGCATTTTACCAAATCGTTATCAAATTAGATAACCAAGTTATCAAATATAGATTTTACCAAATTAGATAACCATCCGAGTGCCGGCGGTGAGGTGGTTCAAATAGCTTCGGCTATCACCTCATTATGTCCGGTCGTGATGGTCAAGTGGTTTAAGGCGTCTTGTACATACCAGTTGCGTTGCTCCTGGGAGTATGGGTTCGAGTCACTTCTGGGGTGTGAGTTTTCATTCGCATATAGTCCTGGGACCATTCAGGCTTGTTCGCATTTGTGTTCCTCACGTGTGCCCCAAAGAATGAGGTGATTTGGTAAAATGCTATGCCCAAGATAACCATCCGAGTGCCGGCGGTGAGGTGGTTCAAATAGCTTCGGCTATCACCTCATTATGTCCGGTCGTGATGGTCAAGTGGTTTAAGGCGTCTTGTACATACCAGTTGCGTTGCTCCTGGGAGTATGGGTTCGAGTCACTTCTGGGGTGTGAGTTTTCATTCGCATATAGTCCTGGGGACCATTCAGGCTTGTTCGCATTTGTGTTCCTCACGTGTGCCCCAAAGAATGAGGTGATTTGGTAAAATGCTATGCCCAAGATAACCATCCGAGTGCCGGCGGTGAGGTGGTTCAAATAGCTTCGGCTATCACCTCATTATGTCCGGTCGTGATGGTCAAGTGGTTTAAGGCGTCTTGTACATACCAGTTGCGTTGCTCCTGGGAGTATGGGTTCGAGTCACTTCTGGGGTGTGAGTTTTCATTCGCATATAGTCCTGGGGACCATTCAGGCTTGTTCGCATTTGTGTTCCTCACGTGTGCCCCAAAGAATGAGGTGATTTGGTAAAATGCTATGCCCAAGATAACCATCCGAGTGCCGGCGGTGAGGTGGTTCAAATAGCTTCGGCTATCACCTCATTATGTCCGGTCGTGATGGTCAAGTGGTTTAAGGCGTCTTGTACATACCAGTTGCGTTGCTCCTGGGAGTATGGGTTCGAGTCACTTCTGGGGTGTGAGTTTTCATTCGCATATAGTCCTGGGGACCATTCAGGCTTGTTCGCATTTGTGTTCCTCACGTGTGCCCCAAAGAATGAGGTGATTTGGTAAAATGCTATGCCCAAGATAACCATCCGAGTGCCGGCGGTTAGGTGGTTCAAATAGCTTCGGCTATCACCTCATTATGTCCGGTCGTGATGGTCAAGTGGTTTAAGGCGTCTTGTACATACCAGTTGCGTTGCTCCTGGGAGTATGGGTTCGAGTCACTTCTGGGGTGTGAGTTTTCATTCGCATATAGTCCTGGGGACCATTCAGGCTTGTTCGCATTTGTGTTCCTCACGTGTGCCCCAAAGAATGAGGTGATTTGGTAAAATGCTATGCCCAAGATAACCATCCGAGTGCCGGCGGTGAGGTGGTTCAAATAGCTTCGGCTATCACCTCATTATGTCCGGTCGTGATGGTCAAGTGGTTTAAGGCGTCTTGTACATACCAGTTGCGTTGCTCCTGGGAGTATGGGTTCGAGTCACTTCTGGGGTGTGAGTTTTCATTCGCATATAGTCCTGGGGACCATTCAGGCTTGTTCGCATTTGTGTTCCTCACGTGTGCCCCAAAGAATGAGGTGATTTGGTAAAATGCTATGCCCAAGATAACCATCCGAGTGCCGGCGGTGAGGTGGTTCAAATAGCTTCGGCTATCACCTCATTATGTCCGGTCGTGATGGTCAAGTGGTTTAAGGCGTCTTGTACATACCAGTTGCGTTGCTCCTGGGAGTATGGGTTCGAGTCACTTCTGGGGTGTGAGTTTTCATTCATATATATATATATATATATATATATATATATATATATATATATATATATATATATATATATATATATGTCGTACATATATATATATATATATATGTACTATATATATATATATATATATATATATACATATATATATATATATATATATATATATATATATATATATATATATATATATATATATATATATATATATATATATATATATATATATATGTCGTACCTAGTAGCCAGAACGCACTTCTCAGCCTACTATGCAACGCCCGATTTGCCTAATAGGCCAAGTTTTCATGAATTAATTGTTTTTCGGCTACCAAACCTACCTAACCTAACCTAACCTAACTTTTTCGGCAACCTAACCTAACCTAACCTATAAAGATAGGTTAGGTTAGGTAGGGTTGGTTAGGTTCGGTCATATAACTACGTTAATTTTAACTCCAATAAAAAAAATTGACCCCATACATAATGAAATGGGTAGCTTTATCATTTCATGAGAAAAAAATTGGAGAAAATATATTAATTCATGAAAATTTGGCATATTAGGCAAATCGGGCATTGCATAGTAGGCTGAGAAGTGCGTTCTGGCTACTAGGTACGACATATATATATATATATATATATATATATATATATATATATATATATATATATATATATATATATATATATATATATATATATATATATATATATATATATATAGTGACGGTGTTCCACCCCCTTCTATTTCTCCCACGCCTGCTGTAAGAGTCATGTCCACTAGACCCGAGCGTTCTCTATGTTGCGGGCCTCAGTTTGACATATGTGGGAGAGTATAGTGTTCTCACAGAGCCGAGAAATTCGTGAAAGAGGAGTTTTTTGGCCTGTGGGATAGGCCCTTTAGGAAGCAAATATGGCGCTGGCTCCTCTGTTCTCCCTCCAAAACTGTGTGACGTCAGTGTCACAAGATTGGTCACCGTCAGCGACGTGGCACTGGGTGCCAATGAAAACCTCCCTTGACAAATGTGACGTCACATAGGCAGGGGGGTCCAGCCATAGCGCTGCGTTGGCGCCACAGTCTCACACGGCACGTCTTCGAGGCAGGACGTGTGTTAAGGAATCCTGTCAAGTGGCGGGTTACCCGAGCTCCAGTGGATATAAGCGTCTCCTGTTGTCAGCACGCACTCTGAGAGGTCTTCCTTCATCCCCGGTGTGGACCAAATAAGGAATTGACGGAATATTGAGCAACAAGTGCTCCGGGACAGGTGCGTTGCAAGAAGTGGACCAGGCATTGACGTGTGTGACGTCCTTGGCAGTTCACCCGTTCAGGAGGCAGCTTAGAGGCTGGGCCATTCCACTGTGAGGGAACCTAGTTGACCGACTTGTCAACTAGGTTGGACGTGTGATCGACAGTACTATCAGTTTTGACAGTAAGGCGACAATCCCGTGGAACCTTACGAGTCACCAGTTGTATGCAAGCACGTCGAGAAGTCTTCCTTCATACCTTGGTTGTGGACCGACGAAGGAATTGACAGTATAGTGAGCTTCAAGTGCTCTGGAGTCGGGTGCTGTGCAGGTGGAGCTTAAGCAGTATCGTCTGGGACGACTAATAACTTCACAGTGACATTGCAGTGGCGGGGCCAGTTCCACTGGGAGTGCATGCAAGAAACTAATTGGGAATCCGTACGACAACCGCTGAGACGTAGGCTGGCTGCCGTAGTTGGGAGGAAAGTTGACGGCCGGGAGACCGACTCCAACCCAGCAAAGACGTGGAGGCATTGGGGGGGCCAATTGGGGGGCATCTGGACCCCCATTGGGGGTCCAGATGCATGGACCTGCAGTGAACAGAAGCGGCGAGACGCGATCATCCTGATACGTTGGCTTCTGCTTCTGGAGGGTGTATGAGGCGAGAGCCTGGACCAGGAGCTACAACTCAACTCTCATCATAGGATAGGTTAAGTAGGTGTTTACAGTTACCCTCCCAATTCCCCTTTAGTTAGCTATATATATATTTGCCAGAGTATTTTTCATGTTGTGAGCAAGCCTCACCTGTATCTATGTCACAGAGGGCACAGTGTGTGTAGTGAGGCTATACAGAGCACTCACAGTATTCGTTTACATATATATATGTGTGGTGTGTGAAAGCACCAGGATTTACTAAAGAATTTGCTGTGACTAGAATTCATTTCCTGTGGTTATTATATATATTAGTAGAGAACCAGTTTTTGGTGTTAGGCTATGAGCCCAGACTTTATATAAATGCTATTATTGATCTCCATGACTTATATATATATATATATATATATGCCTGTGTATTGATTAATGATTTATCCATGTATATGCCTGTGTACTGAATAATCTCATATATGTGAAGTGATTACTGATGATATCGCCTTTTAAGAGGAATTATTGATTCAAAGGACAGTACAGTGATTAAGTGCGTGCATAGTAAATATTATCAAGAACAGTGTAGCTTCTTGGTACAGTGAAACATCACTTTGAGTGCAGTGAGAATAAGTTATTGATTGTGAGACCAGTGAGGTGGTGTATCGCGTCCTATTGGAATCATAAATATGTCATGTGAAGGGTAAATATAGTGGTTCGCGAAAAGTTAAAGAAACGGGGAGCACGACGCCATAGAAAAGCAAGCACTAATCTTTCTCACGAGTGCTAGGGCCCAGATCAGCTGATATTTGACAGGTGACGTGAGGGGTTGCCGTGTGATGCCATTCGGTGTGCTCCAGATTATCTGCTGAGGAGAGAGCAGCTGTTATACTTGTTTCTGATGTGTTTATTGATGCATAAATATCTCGTTGTTTTTAAGTAAAATACCAAAACTCCTTGGTGTTTATATCATCCCCTCCATATACCTTGTGACTGCGAAAAGATTAAGACAGAGTGACAGAATTAATTACTTGCCTGATACCACACTAATTGAGCTTGCTTCTGCCACAATTACCACATTTATGCAACTCCACTGTAGTGTTACTGGACACCTGAAAACACCAGTTGGCGACCTTGTAAGTAGTGTAAGAGTCCTTGCCGGGGCGGGCACACAGATTGAGGGAACAATCTGTGTCTCCACTCACTCTTCGACCTGAGGCCGGTTGAGAGATCGACTGGGGTACTCTCCCGGGCGTACAGTGGCGCCGAGGGGATCGAGTGAAGACTCGTAGGACTACAGTGAGTAACGGCCATCGTCAGAACAACTGCTTTGAGAGGATTCAGGGATAAAGTCCTTGCATAGCTTTGCTCGCCACCCCCGTGAACCCCGACATTGGCGACCTTGCCAGGATTACGAACAAGATATAGTTGTAATTGTGGTACGTTATATGTGGTTTTAGGTATCAGGCCCAGGTTATCACTCATAGTCACAAGATGGAGGATGATAAAGTAACGAGTTTTATTGACACAAGATACGAGCAAGTGCTGGAGGAGTGCACCAGGGCACAGCTGCAAACAATCGCCGACCACTTTGGGATCACGTTGAGAGCTACCAACGTGGGAGATAGAAGAATCGAGATCATGGCACAGCTCAGGGCACGTGATGAAGCCTTCGGAGAGGAATGGCCACAGACACCTGTCAGTGTGGGAGAGAACTTGAGCATCGGTGGCAGCAGTCGGGGATCCAGTGGCAGCAGGCGCAGCGTTAAGCTGGAAATAATGAAGCTGCAGATAGAGCACAGCTGCGCAAGGAAGAACGCGAATAAGAAGCGCAGCTCAAGCGTGAGGAATCAGAAAGAGAAGCACAGCTGCGCAGGGAAGAAAGAGAAGCACAGCTGCAACGGGAAGAAAGAGAAGCACAGCTGCAACGGGAAGAAAGACAAGCACAGCTGCAACGAGAAGAAAGAGAAGCACAGCTGAAGCGCGAGGAAGCAGAACGAGAAGCACAGCTGCGCAGGGAAGAACGAGAAGCAGAAGCACAGCTGCGCAGGGAAGAACGAGAAGCAGAAGCACAGCTGCGCAGGGAAGAACGAGAGGCACAGCTGAAGTGTGAGGAAGCAGAGAGAGAAGCACAGCTGAAGCGTGAGGAAACAGAAAGAGAAACACAGCTGAAACGAGAGGAACTAGAAGCTAGGACGAAGCTGCAGGAGGTTGAAGCAAACAAGGAGGTTAAGCTGAGGCGAACTGAGCTAGGGCTAGCTCCACCTGCCCCATCACAGCAAGAAGATTGCCGAGTGAGAGAGAGAGGGATTTGCCCGTCTTCGTGCCTAATGAGGCTGAGGGCTTCTTCGAGCATTTCGAAAGGGTCGCTACGTTGAAGAAGTGGCCGAGGGCAGAGTGGGCAGAGCTGGTTCAGGGAAGGCTCACTGGTGAAGCTCGTGATGCCTACAATATGCTCGACCTCCAAGAATGTACCAACTACGATGCTGTAAAAAGGGCCGTGCTCCATTCGTTCAAGCTGACGCCGGAATGCTACAGGAAAAGGTTCAGGGAATGTACCCGCTCGCCAGGAAAATCATATGCGGAGACGGCGAGGGACATGGAAAGGAAATTCTTGAAATGGCTGGAGTCGGAAGGAGCAAGGTCAGCTGAAGACATCAAGGGGCTGATGGTCATGGAAAAGTTCATGTCCGTGCTCTCTCCCGAGATTAGGGTGAGAGTAAAGGAAGCGGACATCAAGGACCTGAGAGCCGCGGCCGACCGGGCTGACATGCTGGAAGAAGCCTTACGACCACGTCGAGAGGGACAGCACCGACCGCCCGCATTCTCCAGTTATGGGAGAAATAATAGAAGGTCGGACGGATGGAGGACGGGAGCGAGTTCTCCCAAGTCCTACCCCTCGAGTGGAGAAAGCAGAGGACAGAAGTGTGCTGTGGAACCGTCAAAGAAGTCCCCGACGGAGAGCTCGGGAGCTGTGGCTGTGACGAAGGGGTCGTCAGATGGTGCGAGAAAGACACACGGGACGTCGGCCTCTGGAAGTGTTGCAAGGGCGAGCGGCGGTGGATGGTCACCAACGGGGAAGATTCGCTGCTACAATTGCGGAATACCCGGACACGTCGCTCACGAATGCAGACGTCCTAAGCAGCAAGGGAATGTAGCCTTCGTGAAGACAGAGGACCAGATGGCCGATAGGGTGCGGGATGGACACGTACTTAGTGGGGAGAAAAGGATTCACCCATTTGTGTGTGAGGGAACTGTAAGGATGGGGGACGCAGATCCCATCCCAGTGAAGATATTGAGAGACACTGGGGCAGACTTTACCCTGGTGAGCGAAACCCTGTTCCCTGAGAATTACGGGAATACCAGTGTGGGAGTGGCAAGTGTGACCACTGTGGGAGGTCCGGTGCGGATGCCCCTTCACCGGGTGACCCTGAATTCAGATTATGGATGCCAAACCCTAGTAGTGGGGGTCTGTGCATCGATGCCCAAGATGGAAGCACAGGTCATCTTGGGAAATGACGCATGTGGAGGACGTGTCCTCCCGAACCTCGTGAAGGACGAGGAGTGCTTGGAGCACTACAAGAAAAGAGGCGGAGTGTTGGACGCCTGTGGGGGCGAGAAGGGAATTGCCACGTTGGCGTTCCCTGTTTGTGCCATAGTTCCGAGGCAGTGCGACGGACGAGGAGGGCGTGGATCTGATAAGGCCGACGAGGAGACGTCCGACGGCCTGGGTATCGATCACCTCTTCAGCGAACGTGGAGGGCGAAGGCAGCCCAGATGGTGAGGTACAGGTGACCCTCACCAGTTCTCTCGGGGTAGACCGCACTCGGCTCGAGGAGCTGCAGCAGGCAGAATTCCCCAAATTGATTCGTGAGGCCAGAGGAGGACGTGTTGGTCCCGAGAAGGCCACTCACTTTTACAGGCAGAACGGCATACTAATGAGACAGTGGAGACCTGTGAGGATAGAGGCAGGAGAGGCATCTCTAGGTATAAGACAGCAGGTAGTGTTGCCGGCCCAGTGCAGAGCGGCAGTGTTGGATCTGTCGCACTCTGTTGACTCTGCGGGTCACCGGGGGGTGACCAAAATGTTGCATAGGATCAGGGATCATTTCTACTGGCCAGGTATGGACGCCGATGTGAGGCATTATTGTAAGACGTGCTTACCTTGCCAGAGGGCAGGAAAGAGCCAATCCACAATACCAAAGTCCCCGTTAGTCCCTGTTGCAGCGTTTAGGCCTGCATTCGAGCGTCTGTTGGTCGACGGAGTGGGACCGTTGCCACAGACAAAGAGAGGGAATACCTACCTCATGACAATAATGTGTGCGTCAACCAGATTTCCGGAAGCTGTCCCGATGCGGCGTTTGACGTCAAAAGGAATAGCCGGGCAGCTGATACGATTTTTCTCTTGGGTAGGAATGCCCAGAGAAATTCAAACGGACTGTGGAAGCATTTTCCAGTCTAAATGGTTCAGGCAAACAGTGACAAGCTGGGGAGTGACGCAGATTCGGTCGTCGCCCTACCGACCACAGTCGCAGAGGGCAATCGAAAGATTCCACTCCACTTTGAAGACGATTCTGACAGTGTTCTGCGCTGATCACGGAGCTGAGTGGGACGAGGCAGTATACCCTGCATTATTTGCCATCCGTAACGCAGTGGTGGAATCATTAGGTTTCTCACCTTTCCAGCTGGTATATGGGCACGAGGTGAGAAGTCCTCTGTCCATGCTGAAGGAACAATGGACACCAGGGGTGACCGTGGGAGCGGTTAATGAATACGTTCTAAAGTTTAAGGAGCGGCTCACCTTAGCAAAGGAACTGGCTGGAAAACATCTGAAAGAAGCGAAGCGCAAGATGTCAGAATGGTATGATAAGAGTGCTATGCCGAGGGAGTTTCAAACTGGGTCCCAGGTGATGATATTACTGCTGGGTAAGAGTAAAGTGAATGAGCCACGGTTCGAGGGACCGTACCATGTGCTACGGCGGTTGGGTTCTGTGACGTACGAGATTGGTAAGCCGGATAAACCCCGCAAGAAACAGGTGTGCCATGTCGACCGCCTAAAGCCTTTCTTCCCTGAAGAAGGAGGAGCCGCCAAGCTGGACTGGACGGCGACTCGAGAACCCCAGGAAAAGGTGATCCTGTGTGTGCAAGTAGACCAAGAGCTTCCAGAGGAGGAAGGGAAGTGGTCCAGGGCGGACGGTACCCGTCTCACCAATTCAGAGAGTTTGTCTAAGATCGGGGACAAGCTACAACACCTGAAAGAGCAACAGAGCGCGGACCTGACGAACCTGTTAATGGAGAACGCCTCTCTCTTCACCGACGTGCCCCGACGTCACAGAAGTGTAACGCGCGAGGTGGAGGTGAGGGACGCCAGGCCCGTCAAGCAGAGCGTGTATAGGGTAAGCCCGGAGAAGCGAGAGCTAATGAGGAAGGAGGTGGAGTATCTCCTTAAGAATGACCTTGCGGAGCCCAGTAACAGTGAGTGGAGTTCTCCATGCCTGCTAGTAAAGAAAAGCGATGGAACATTCCGCTTTTGCACGGACTACAGGAAGGTGAACTCCGTCACTGTGGCCGATTCCCACCCCATGCCAAGGGTGAGTGATTGCATTGACCAGGTGGGCAGTGCGAGGTACGTATCCAAGGTCGATCTGCTCAAGGGATACTATCAGATCTCCTTGACTCCCGCAGCCAGGAAAATATCAGCCTTTGTGATTCCGGATGGGCTGTACCAATATAAGGTGTTACCTTTTGGAATGAAAAACAGCGGGAGCTGTTTCCAAAGAATGATGAATGAGCTGCTCAGGGGCGCCGAGGGCTGCACAGTATATATAGACGACATCGTTGTGTACGCCGACGATTGGAAAACGCACTTGGAAAGGCTCGGAGAATTGTTCAGAAGGCTCGAGGAGGCAAACTTGACTGTGAATTTAGCAAAAAGCGAGTTTGGAAAAGCTCACCTTGAGTACCTTGGTTTCGTGATCGGCCAAGGGGAAGTGACCCCGGTGGATCATAAAGTGCTGGCCATTAAAGAATACCCCGTGCCCAAGACGCACAAAGAATTGTTAAGATATCTCGGGATGATAGGATACTATCGTGGATTTTGCAGAAATTTTTCCACGGTAGCGCATCCCTTGACGGAGCTCCTTTCCAAGAATGTGCGATGGACATGGGGAGAGGCCTGCCAGGAGTCTTTCGAGGAGACCAAGAGACTGTTGACGGAGGCCCCAGTGTTAATATCTCCAGACTTTTCCACCAGATTTATCCTGTGCGTGGATGCCAACGACGTCGGAATAGGAGCCATGTTAGGTCAAGAGAGGAGTGAAGTGCATAGGCCGGTAGCATTCTACTCTAAGAAGTTTGTGAAATACCAGCGGGCCTATAGTACCGTTGAAAAGGAAGCTTTAGCGTTAGTAATGGCCCTAAAGCATTTCGACGTGTACGTGGGAGGAGGGGCAAGACCTGTTCTTGTGTTCACGGATCATAACCCTCTAACCTTTTTGCACAAAATGAGGAACTCCAACCAACGACTAACGAGGTGGGCACTACTGCTGCAGGAGTACTGGCTGGATATAAAACACATCAAAGGAAAGGACAACGTGATTGCAGATGCCCTGTCTCGCATACACTAACCAGACATGACTCTTATTTTAAGGGGAGGGGTATGTGACGGTGTTCCCCCCCCTTCTATTTCTCCCACGCCTGCTGTAAGAGTCATGTCCACTAGACCCGAGCGTTCTCTACGTTGCGGGCCTCAGTTTGACATATGTGGGAGAGTATAGTGTTCTCACAGAGCCGAGAAATTCGTGAAAGAGGAGTATTTTGGCCTGTGGGATAGGCCCTTTAGGAAGCCAATATGGCGCTGGCTCCTCTGTTCTCCCGCCAAAACTGTGTGACGTCAGTGTCACAAGATTGGTCACCGTCAGCGACGTGGCACTGGGAGCCAATGAAAACCTCCCTTGACAAATGTGACGTCACATAGGCATGGGGGTACAGCCATAGCGCCGCGTTAGCGCCACAGTCTCACACGGCACGTCTTTGAGGCAGGACGTGTGTTAAGGAATCCTGTCAAGTAGACGGATTACCCGAGCTCCGGTGGATATAAGCGTCTCCTGTTGTCAGCACCCACTCTGAGAGGTTTTCCTTCATCCCCGGTGTGGACCAAATAAGGAATTGATGGAATATTGAGCAAGAAGTGCTCCGGGACAGGTGCGTTGCAAGAAGTGGACCGGGCATTGACGTGTGTGACGTCCTTGGCAGTTCACCCATTCAGGAGGCAGCTTAGAGGCTGGGCCATTCCACCGTGAGGGAACCTAGTTGACCGACTTGTCAACTAGGTTGGACGTGTGATCGACGGTCCTGTCAGTTTTGACAGTAAGGTGACAATCCCGTGGAACCTTACGAGTCACCAGTTGTATGCAAGCACGTCGAGAAGTCTTCCTTCATACCTTGGTTGTGGACCGACGAGGGAATTGACAGTATAGTGAGCTTCAAGTGCTCTGGAGTTGGGTGCTGTGCAGGTGGAGCTTAAGCAGTATCGTCTGGGACGACTAATAACTTCACAGTGACATTGTAGTGGTGGGGCCAGTTCCACTGGGAGGGCATGCAAGAAACTAATTGGGAATCCGTACGACAACCGCAGAGACGTAGGCTGGCTGCCGTAGTTGGCAGGAAAGTTGACGGCCGGGAGACCGACTCCAACCCTGCAAAGACGTGGAGGAGGAGCACGGACCTGCAGTGAACAGAAGCGGCGAGACGCGATCATCCTGAGACGTTGGGTTGTGCTTCTGGAGGGTGTACGAGGCGAGAGCCTGGACCAGGAGCTGCAACTCAACTCTCATCATAGGATAGGTGAAGTAGGTGTTTACAGTTACCCTCCCATTCCCCTTTAGTTAGCTATATATATATTTGCCAGAGTATTTTTCATGTTGTGAGCAAGTCTCACCTGTATCTATGACACAGAGGGCACAGTGTGCGTAGTGAGGCTATACAGAGAACTCACAGTATTCGTTTACATATATATATGTGTGGTATGTTCAAGCACCAGGATTTACTAAAAAATTTGCTGTGACTAGAATTCATTTCCTGTGGTTATTATATATATTACTAGAGAACCAGTTTTTGGTGTTATGCTATGAGCCCAGACTTTATATAAATGCTATTATTGATCTCCATGATTTATATATATATATGCCTGTGTATTGATTAATGATTTATCCATGTATATGCCTGTGTACTGAATAATCTCATATATGTGAAGTGATTACTGATGATATTGCCTTTTAAGAGGAATTATAAATTCAAAGGGCAGTACAGTCATTAAGTGCGTGCATAGTAAATATTATCAAAAACAGTGTAGCTTCTTGGTACAGTGAAACATCACTTTGAGTGCAGTGAGAATAGGTTAATGATCGTGAGACCAGTGAGGTGGTGTATCGCGTCCTATTGGAATCATAAATATGTCATGTGAAGGGTAAATATAGTGGTTCGCGAAAAGTTAAAGAAACGGGGAGCGCGACGCCATAGAAAAACAAGCACTAATCTTTCTCACGAGTGCTTGGGCCCAGATCAGCTGATATTTGACAGGTGACGTGAGGGGTTGCCGTGTGATGCCATTCAGTGTGCTCCAGATTATCTGCTGAGGAGAGAGCAGCTGTTATACTTGTTTCTGATGTGTTTATTGATGCATAAATATCTCGATGTTTTTAAGTAAAATACCAAAACTCCTTAGTGTTTATATCATCCCCTCCATATACCTTGTGAATATGAAAAGATAAAGAAGACAGAGTGACAGAATTAATTACTTGCCAGATACCACACTATTTGAGCTTGCTTCTGCCACAATTACCACATTTATGCAACTCCACTGTAGTGTTACTGGACACCTGAAAACACCAGTTGGCGACGTTGTAAGTAGTGTAAGAGTCCTTGCCGGAGCGGGCACACAGATTGAGGGAACAATCTGTGTCTCCACTCACTCTTCGACCTGAGGCCGGTTGAGAGATCGACTGGGGTACTCTCCCGGGTGTACAGTGGCGCCGAGGGGATCGAGTGAAGACCCGTAGGACTACGGTGAGTAACGGCCATCGTCAGAACAACTGCTTTGAGAGGATTCAGAGATAAAGTCCTTGCATACTGTTGCTCGCCACCCCCATGAACCCCGACAATATATATATATATATATATATATATATATATATATATATATATATATATATATATATATATATATATATATATATATATATATATATATATTTATATATATTATATATATCGTACCTAGTAGCCAGAACGCACTTCTCAGCCTACAATTCAAGGCCCGTTTTGCCTAATAAGCCAAGTTTTATGAATTAATTGTTTTTCAACTACCTAACCTACCTAACCTAACCTAACCTAACTTTTTCGGCTACCTAACCTAACCTAACCTATAAAGATAGGTTAGGTTAGGTTAGGTAGGGTTGGTTAGGTTCGGTCATATAACTACATTAATTTTAACTCCAATAAAAAAATTGACCTCATACATAATGAAATGGGAAGCTTTATCACTTCACAAGAAAAAAAGTAGAGAAAATATATTAATTCATGAAAACTTGGCTTATTAGGCAAATCGGGCCTTGCATAGTAGGCTGAGAAGTGCGTTCTGGCTACTAGGTACGACATATATATATATATATATATATATATATATATATATATATATATATATATATATATATATATATATATATATATATATATATATATATATTGTCGGGGTTCACAGTGATGTGGGTAAAGCAACGTTAGACTGGATCTCTCGAGGTGGTTGCTCTGACAATAACCCTTACTCACCGTCGTTCTATGGGTCTTCCCTCGATCCTCTAGGCTCCACTGCACGCCCAGGAGAGTATCCCCCAGTCGATCTCCCAACCGGCCTCAAAGTCGTAGAGAGAGTGGAGACACATATCGATCCCTCAATCTGTGGCCCGCCCAGGCACAGAACTATCACACAGCCTTCAAGGTCGCCAACTGGTGTTTTTAGGTGTCCAGTAACACTGCAGTGGTTAGGTGAAATTGTGGTCATTGTGGTAAGAGCAATTTCGACTAGTTTGGTTTCAGGCAAGTAATTACTTCTCTCACTCTTTTATTTCCTTTTGGCGGTCACAAGATAAATGGAGGGGATGATATCAAACACCAAAGAGTTTTGGTATTTTACTTAAAAGACAACGAGAAACATATATGCATCAAAAAACATATCAGGATCAATGTATAACAGCTGCTCAATCTGCAGCAAATAATCTGGAGCACACCGGATGGTAACACAGGGCAGCCCCTCGCGTCACCTGTCAGAGTCAGCTGATTCCGGGCCCTAGCGCCCGTGAGAAAGACTAGTACTTGTTTTCTAATTCTGTCACGATCCCCGTTTATTTAACTTTTCGCAAAACACTGTATTCAACATTCACATGACATACTTATGATTCCACTGGGTTGTGATACAACACTTCACTGGTCTCGCAATTAATATCTTATTCTCACTGCAAGTGATTTTCCACCGTACCAAAAGATACAATATTCTTAATAATATTAACTGTGAATGCACTTACTTGATCACTGAACTGTTCTTTAAATCTATACTTCCTCTTAAAGAGATATCACTGGCAATCACTTCATGTATATGAGATTATTCAGTACACAGGCATGTACATAGATAAATCACTAATCAAATTACAGGCATATATATATATATATATATATATATATATATATATATATATATATATATATATATATATATATAATTATATATATATATATATATATATAAATCATGGAGATCAATACACAGGCATTTGTACAATAAATCATGCAGATCAATACACAGGCATTTATATCAATAAATCATGGAGATCAATACACAGGCATTTATATCAATAAATCATGGAGATCAATACACAGGCATTTATATATGTAAATCATGGAGATCAATAGACAGGCATTTATATAAAGTCTGGGCTCATAGCCTAACACCAAATCTGGTTTACTACTAATATATATAATAATAATATTCACAGGAAATGAATTACAGTCACAGTAAATTCCTTAATGAATCCTCGTGCTTGCACACACCCACACATAGATATATATGTAAACTGATACTGTGAGTACTCTGGGTAGCCTCACCTCACACTGTGCTCTCTGTGACTTAGACTCAGGTGAGACTTGCTCACGACATATAAAATATTCTGACAAGTATATATATAGCTAACTAAAGGGGAAATGGGAGGGTAACTGTAAACACCTACTTCACCTATCCTAGGATGACAGTTGGGTTGTAGCTCCTGGTCCAGGCTCTCGCCTCGTACACCCTCCAGAAACACAAGCCAACGCCTTAGGATGTTCGCGTCTCGCCGCTTTCTGTACACTGCAGGTCCGTGCTCCTCCAGTACGTTGCAGGGTCGGAGTTGGTCTCCTGGCCGTCAACTTTCCTCCCAACTACGGCAGCCAGCCTACGTCTCGGCGGTCGTCGTACGTTTCCCAATTAGTCCCTTGTCACTGTACTCCTAGAAAAACTGCCTCTCACCACTACGATGTCTCTGTGAAGTTATCAGCCATCCCAGACGATACTGCTTAAGCTCCACACGCACAGCACCCGACTTCAGAACACTTGAAGCTCACTTCACTGTCAATTCCCTCGTCGTCTAGGTATATCACTAGGTATTTGGGAAGACTTCTCGACGTGCTTGCATCCAACTGTTGACTCGTCGGGTTCCACGAAGGTAGGGTTACTGTCAAACTTGACAGGATCGTCGATCACACGTTCACCCTGGTTGACAAGGCGGTCAACCCGGTTCGCTCACGGCAGAATGGCCCAGCCACTAAACTGTCTCTTATTCTGGTGAACTGTCAAGGACGTTGCACACGTCGATGCTCGGCCCACTTCTTGCAACGCACCTGTCCCTCAGCACTTGTTGCTCAATATTCTGTCAATTCCTTATCTGAGCCACATCTGGGTTGCAGGAAGACCTCACAGAGTGCGTGCTAACAACAGGAGACGCTTATATCCACCGGAGCTCGATAATCCGTCACTTTGATAGGATGACCGGTCGCACGTCCTGCCTCTCGGACGCGTCGTGTGAGACTGATCGCACGAAGGCGCCGCTACGGCTGGACTCCCCCTGCCTATGTGACGTCACATTTTCCAAAGTAGGTTTTTATTGGCTCCCAGTGCCATGTCGCTGACGGTGACCAATCTTGTGACACTGACGTCACATAGTTTTGGCGGGAGAACAGACTCGCCAGCGCACTTTTGGCTTCCTAAAGGGCCTATCCCACAGGCCAAAATACTATACTTTCACAAATTCCTCGGCTCAGCGAGAATACTGTTCTCTCCCACATATGTTCAACTGATGCCTGCAAAGTAGAGAACACTCGGGAATAGTGGACATGACTCTTACAGCAGGCGTGGGAGAATTAGAAGGGGGGGAACACCGGGGGGGATATATATAATATTATAATATATATATATATATATATATATATATATATATATATATATATATATATATATATATATATATATATAATATATAGGTAGGTAGACCTATATATATATATATATAATATATATATATATATAATATATATATATATATATAGGTAGTAGACCTATATATATATATATATATATATATATATATATATATATATATATATATATATATATAGGTAGACCCTATATATATATATAATATATATATATATATATATATATATATATATATATATAGGTAGGTAGACCTATATATATATATATATAATATATATATATATATATATATATATATATATATATATATATATATATATATATATATATATGCGGAAAATCCACAGAGAAAAATGAAAGAGGTAACGTTTCGACTTTGTTAAAGCCTTTGTCAAACCAGACTGACAAGAGGAGAAGGGTAGGGGGGAGGATATATAGGCCGACACCTGACAACCCAACCCTAGGGAAAGAATTAACCAGAGACAGGTAAAGCTTAGCTTAGAATGGTCAAAGAGGATTAAGCGGTCAGAGAAAAGGATGAAAGATTAAAGAAAAGCCTCATGAACATGCACTAAATGAATATATAAATATAAAATTATAATGAGACATTGTAAGCCTCTCTAACAATTAGAGTTTTTCTTAAACTGTTGTGCATTATTATAACTTAAAATGGATCAAGTTTAGTGGATCAAATAATCAAGTGGATCAAATATATATGAAATCGGGAAGAGTTTACAATATCCTAAGAGGTTTTTGGATTTCTCGTTTGAACAAGCCAAGCGTACGTTTTATAATCACATCCCTAAGGCGAAACCAGAAATTATTAACTCATTGGTTGTACCTTATGCGAGTGGACTTGAAAAATTGTCTTTGATTTTTAAGAAACTTAATATAAATTTGGTGTTCACTAATAGTACGATCAAATCCAATTTAATAAAAACTCCCCTGATACAGCAGGTTGCGTGTATTCAATTCCCTGCAATGATTGTGATTCTGTGTACCTTGGACAAACAGGAAAGTCCTTACAATTGCGGTTGTCACAACATGCTTATAGTATTAGAAACTGCCCAAACGTCTAATGCATTGTATCTACATACGAATTTATGCGATCACAATTTAACTGGAATGGTGCAAAAAGCATTACCAATTGTGGGGATTTCGTGAAACGGAATTTGATTGAGTCTGCTCTAATCAGTCAGTGTCCAAATCTTCTTAATGTTAATACTGGAATGTACAAACTTGATCCATTTTAAGTTATAATATTGCACAACAGTTTAAGAAAAAACTCTAATTGTTAGAGAGGCTTACAATGTCTCATTATAATTTTATATTTATATATTCATTTAGTGCATGTTCATGAGGCTTTTCTTTAATCTTTCATCCTTTTTCTCTGACCGCTTAATCCTCTTTGACCATTCTAAGCTAAGCTTACCTGTCTCTGGTTAATTCTTTCCCTAGGGTTGGGGTTGGTCAGGTGTCGGCCTATATATCCTCCCCCTACCCTTCTCCTCTTGTCAGTCTGGTTTGACAAAGGCTTTAACAAAGTCGAAACGTTACCTCCTTTCATTTTTCTCTGTGGATTTTCCGCATAAATGATCAGTGTTTTGTGATCGTCAATTGCATATATTATATATCTATATATAATAATATATATATAATATATATATATATATATTATATATAGACCTATATAATATATATATATATA
>WNGS01092210.1:39781-57932 GCA_020271785.1 Procambarus virginalis
AATCCTGGCGTATGCAGCCCCAGCATGCGAGTCCATATCTAGTCAAGGATAAGACTAAACTGGAAAAGATTCAAAGATTTGCCACCAGACTAGTGCCCGAGCTGAGAGGTATGAGCTACGAGGAGAGACTACGGGAATTAAACCTCACTTCGCTGGAAGCCAGAAGAGTTAGGGGGTCATGATCACCACATTTAAGATTCTGAAGGGAATTCATAGGGTAGATAAAGACAGGCTATTTAACACAAGGGCACACCCACTAGGGGACAGGTGGAAACTGAGTGCCAAATGAGCCACAGAGATAATAGTAAGAACTTTTTTAGTGTCAGAGTGGTTGACAAATGGAATGCATTAGGAAGTGATGTGGTGGAGGCTGACTACATACACAGTTTCAAGTGTAGATATGATAGAGCCCAATAGGCTCAGGAACCTGTAACCCTGTTGATTGACGGTTGAGAGGCGGGACCAAAGAGCCAAGCTCACACCCGCAAACACAACTAGATGAGTAATAGGTGAGTACAAACACACTCAAAACCACACACACAACACACAACACACACACACACACACACACACACACACACACACACACACACACACACACACACACACACACACACACACACACACATAACTGTAACTTATATATACACACATAACTGTAACTGCGTATAACTGTAACAAGAAATGACCTGTCCTGGTACAGTTCACTAACGAGAGGCAGTGGATTACATACTGACACAAACACTTACTCAAGGTAGCAAAAACTATTACAATGTGTATATTGACAAATACATGACAAAAGATGGCAGATAGCCCACAGGGCGAGCCGTCCTCAACACACCTCGTCAAATTTGAGCGTAGTTACCCACCAGTGCTAACCCACCCCGTGCCCCCACCCGTGCTAACGAGCCACACCTGCTTCCTAGGTCACACCCTCCCCAAATCAGCCCTCCCTGCCCTTGCTTATCTCCCCAACACCTCCCCTGACCCCTCTGACCCCATTGCATTCAATCCATCTGCTTCATCCCACATTCCAAGGACCCCTCATCCCCTCAACTCCCAAAACCCGACCAGCCCTCATCCCCTCAACCCCCAAAGCCGCTCAGCCCTCACCCCTCCTCATCCCCTCTGCTTCCATGTGACCCCCTACCCTTGCAAGAGGGCCACATGGACCCCCCCCACCTCTTCCTCCATTTCTCTTTTCCCCCCCTTCTGCCCCAATGACCACACCTACCCATGAGTTCCCTTTCCCCCCGTTCCCCCTTCGAGCATCGGATGTAAACAATCCGATGCTCGAAAGGCAGGATCAAGAGTCAATGCTCGATCCTGCAGACTCAAAGAAGTAAGTACACACACACACACACACATTTGGCAGGCGGCAAACATAGTCCCAATATACAAGAATGGGTGACAGGAGAGGCACTGAACTACAGGCCAGTGTCCCTAACTTGCATACCATGCAAGCTAATGGAGAAAATTGTGCGAAAAAGCTAGTCGACATCTGGAGCGAAGGAACTTTGTGTCACAACACCAACATGGTTTCAGGGATGGCAAATCATGCCTCACAGGATTAATTGAATTCTACGATTAGGCAACAAGAATCAGACAAGAAACAGAGGGGTGGGCAGACTGCATAATTTTGGAGTGCCAGTAAGACTTTGACACAGTTCCACACCAGAGACTAGTGCGAAAGCTGGAGATGCAGCCAGGAGTGAAAGGGAAGGTACTCCATTGGATAAGGGAGTATCTAAATAACAGAAGACAGCGAGTCACTGTGCTGGGTTAGGGCTGAGATTGGCGAGGCGTCACCATGGGGGCCGGCAGGGTTCAGTCCTTGGACCCATACTGTTTCTTATATATGTAAATGATCTTCCAGATGGTATAGAATCGTTCCTCTCATTGTTTGCTGATGATGCAAAAATTATGAGGAGGATTAAGACGGAGGAAAACAGTATGAGACTACAAGATGACCTAGACAGACTTTATGAATGGTCCAACAAATGGCTACTAAACTTCAATCCGAGTAAATGTAGGTTAATGAAACTAGGCAGTGGAAACAGGAGGCCAGACACAGGATACGGAATGGGAGATGAAGTTCTTCATGCAATGGACAGAGAGAAGGATCTAGAAGTTGATATCACACCAACCCTGTCTCATGAAGCCCACATCGAAAGAATAACATTGCGGCGTATGTGAGGCTGCTAACATCAGAACTGCCTTCACGAACCTGTGTAAGGAATCATTCAGAACCTTGTATACCATATATGTAAGACCAATCCTGGAGTATGCAGCCCCAGCATGGAGCTGCATACTCCAATGAAGAATGAAATGAAGGAAATGTTCACCCAGTTTTTGGAGGATATCAAGAGTGAGATGCAGGGAATGATGCAGAAAATGAAGAATGAAATAAGCGGCCTGAAAAGAGAGCTGACAGCAGCAAAGGAGGAGATTAGAATCCTCAAAGAGATGCTGTTGATGCTGAGACTCAGATAATCATCCAGGGAGAAGGTGGAAATAGTATACTGGAAGAGAATGCCAATATAAGAGCAACATTTGCAGAAATGCTAAAAAAATAACTCTAAACTAATGTCCACAATGATAAAGGTGACCATGAAAGCAGCCACCTCACAGGAAGCGGCACGCTCCACTAGCCAGCTGCTGGAAAGAAAAAGATCAGTGGTAGCTGTGGGTATTAAAGAGCCTAAAGGCTCCAATAGGACAGAGTGGAATGATAAGGACAATGTAGGAGTGAATGAAATACTGAAGGCACTAGAGATGGAAGGGGCTGAGCATAGAATTGAGAAGGTTTTCAGGCTAGGCTGGTACAACAAAGACTGAGACCATGTTAAAGATAGTGTTTGCAAACGAGAACACAAAAAGAGATGATTCTAACAAGGAAGAGCCAACTGCAATATGTGGGAGAATTAAAAAAAATATTCCCCCAGAGGGACATGACGAAGGAGGAGCGAGCCATGGTGGCAGAAGCAAGGAAGAAGCGCAGGGCGAGAGGGGAAAACCAGGAAATCACAGCTCCCAACACAACATCCCCAGAAGTGAGGGGGGACCCCACAACCAGCCACCCAGTAACACCAGAGTGAAGGGCAACCCCACCACCCACCTCTGCATAGAAAACATCCCTACCACAAATTCCCCCTGCCCCCACTCAAATGCTCAGAAAAATCTCCCTCCTCCCACACCCCATTCCCACCCTTCTAACCCTCCCTTCCTCCCACCATGTCCTCCCCTCACCCCTTTTCCTTCCTGTCCTCCTTCCCCCTTCATCCTTGCCCTCCCTGTCCCCTCCCCTTTCACTTGACCCCTCGCCCCTCACCCCAGTATCCTCTGAGACCCTGTTATCCACCTCACAAATCCTCCCACCCATGGAACAGCTTCCTCCACCAGCAGAACACTCACCAAGGAGGCGATTTGAGAAGGGACAGAAGAAAGTGAGCCTCAAGGCAATGTACACTAACATAGATGGAATTACAAATAAAACAAATGAACTTGGAGAATGGGTACTAGAAGAAAACCCAGACATAATAGCACTCACAGAAACAAAGCTAACGAAACCCAAAACAAATGCAATGTTCCCACAGGACTATTATGTTATGAGGAAAGAGAGAGAAGGAAGAGGTGGTGGTGGTGTAGCTCTGCTGGTAAGAAAAGGCTGGGATTTTGAGGAGATGGTTATTCAGGGCTGTGAAGGTTTCAGTGACTTCATAACAGGTACCATAACAACTGGAGGGCAAAAAATTATAGTCGTAGTCATATATAATCCACCTTCAAATGACAGAAGACCAAGACAGAAATATGATAGAAACAATATGGCCACCATTAACATAATAGAGAAAGCAGCTTCTGTTGCTAGCAGGAATGGATCTGGACTACTAATCATGGGAGATTTCAAACCCGGGGCAGATGCATTGGGAGAACAGAGATCCGCATGGAGGACCAGAAACATGGAGAGTCAAGCTGCTGGACGTGGCAACAAGACACTTTCTAAGCCAGCACATCAAGGAATCAACAAGAATGAGATGAGAAGATGAACCAGCCATGCTCGATCTGATATTTACCCTAAAGGAGTGGTATATAAGGGAGGTTAAGTTGGAAGCACCCTTGGGAATGAGTGACCGCAGTGTATTGAACTTTGAGTACCTGGTAGAGCTAGGAATTATCTCCCCAAAAAAAGAACAGGAAACAAAAGGCAGGCATACCGAAAGGGGAACTATGAAGAGATGAGAAGTTTCCTAAGTGAAATACCTTGGGACACAGACCTCAGAGCTACGTCTGTACAAGATATGATGGACTATGTCACCCAAAAGTGTCAGGAGGCAGTAAACAGGTTCATCCCGACCCAAAGGGAAAAATCCGAGAAGCCGAAGAAGGTATAATAGGGCATGTATGAAAGCAAAGGGACTGAACAAAAGGGCGTGGAGGAACTTCTGGGATAACAGAACACTAGAAAGCAGAGAGAGACACCAGAGAACCAGGAATGAGTATGTTAAGGTGAGAAGAAAAGCAGAGAAAAATTATGAAAATGATATAGCAAAGAAAGCAAAGACCCGAACCAAAGCTACTCCACAGTCACATCAGGAGGAAAACAATGGTGAAAGAACAGGCAATGAAACTTAGAACAGACGAGGACAGGTATACAGAGAATGACAAAAAAGAGTGTGAATAACTCAACAAAAGGTTCCAGGAGGTCTTCACAATAGAATAAGGTGAGGTCACTGTGCTAGGAGAAATGGAAGTAAACCAGACGGCCTTGGAAGGGATCGAAATTGCGAGAAAGGAGGTCAAGAGACACCTGCTAGATCTGGATATTAGAAAGGCTGTTAGTCCAGACGAGATCTCACCATGGGTACTGAAAGAGTGTGCAGAGGCACCTTGCTTGCCACTCTCCATAATGAAGTAGGTCACTGGAGACGGGAGACCTACCAGAAATATGGAAGACGGCGAATGTGGTCCCAATATACAAAAAGAGCGACAGGCAAGAGGCACTGAACTACAGCCCAGTGTCCTTGACTTGTATACCATGCAAGGTGATGGAGAAGATCGCGAGAAAAAAAATTAGTGACACATCTGGCGAAGAAGGGACTTCGTGACAAATCGCCAACATGGGATCAAGGAGAGTAAATCTTGCCTGATTGGCTTAATTGAATTCTACGACCAGGTGACAAAGATTAAGCAAGAAAGAGAAGGCTGGGCGGACTGCATTTTCTTGGATTGTCGGAAAGCCTTTGACAAAGTACCGCATAAGAGGCTGGTACATAAGCTGGAGAGACAGGCAAGTGTAGCTGGTAAGGTGATCCAGTGGATGAGGGATTACCTAAGCAATGGGAAGCAGAGAGTTACAGTGAGGGGTGAGACCTCAGATTGGCGTGAAGTCACCAGTGGAGTCCCAGAGGGCTCTGTACTCGGTCCTATCTTGTTTCTGATATATGTAAATGATCTCCCGGAGGGTATAGATTCATTTCTCTCAATGTTTGCTGACGATGCCAAAATTATGAGAAGGATTAAGACAGAGGACTACTTAAGGCTTCAAGAAGACCTAGACAAGCTGAAGGAATGATCGAACAAATGGTTGCTAGAGTTTAACCCAAGCAAATGCAATGTAATGAAGATAGGTTTAAGGAGCCGGAGGCCAGATACTAGGTATCATCTGAGAGATGAAATTCTTCAAGAGTCAGAGAGAGAAAAAGATTTGGGGGTTGACATCACGCCAGACGTGTCCCCTGGAGCCCATATCAAGAGGATACCATCAGCGGCATATGTCAAGCTGGCCAACATAAGAACGGCATTCAGAAACTTGTGTAAGTAATCATTCAAAACTTTGTATACCACATATGTCAGGCCAATCCTGGAGTATTCAGCCCCAGCATGGAGTTCATATCTAGTCAAGGATAAGACTAAACTGGAAAAGATTCTAAGGTTTGCCATCAGACTAGTACCCGAGCTGAGAGATATGAGCTACGAGGAGAGACTACGGAATTAAACCTCACTTCGCTGGAAGACAGTAGAGTTAGGGGGCATGATCACCACATTCAAGATTCTCAAGGGAATTGATAAGGTAGATAAGGACAGGATATTTAGCACAAGGGCACATGAATCAGGGGACACAGGTGGAAACCGAGTGCCCAAATGAGCCACAGAGATATTAGAAAGAACTTTTTTTAGTGTCAGAGTGGTTGACAAATGGATTGGCAGTGATGTGGTGGAGGCTAACTCCATACACAGTTTCAAATGTAGATATGATAGAGCCCAACAGGCTCAGGAACCTGTACACCTGTTGATTGACGGTTGAGAGGCGGGATCAAAGAGTCACAGCTCAACCCCCACAAGCACAATTAGGTGAGTACACACACACACACACTCATACACACACTCATACAAACACACACACACACACACAAGGGAGCCGGTGGCCAAGCGGACAGCACGCTGCACACGTGATCCTGTGGTCCCTGGTTTGATCCCGGGCGCCGGCGAGAAACGATGGGCAGAGTTTCTTTCACCCTATACCCCTGTTACCTAGCAGTAAATAGGTACCTGGGAATTAGTCAGCTGTCACGGGCTGCTTCCTGGGGTGTGTGTGGTGTTGGAAAAAAAAGTAGTAATAGTAGTAGAAACAGTTGATTGACAGTAGAGAGGCTGGCCGAAAGAGCAGAGCTCAACCCCCGCAAGCACAACTAGGTGAATACGACTAGGTGAATACACACACACACACACACACACACACACACACACACACACACACACACACACACAGTGATGTGGTAGAGGCTGACTCCATACACAGTTTCAAATGTAGATATGATAGAGCCCAGTAGGCTCAGGAAACTGTACACCAGTTGATTGACGGTTGAGAGGCGGGACCAAAGAGCCAAAGCTCAACCCCCGCAAGCACAATTAGGTGAGTACAATTAGGTGAGTACACACACACACACACACACACACACACACACACACACACACACACACACACACACACACTCATACACACACACATTCATTTCATACACTCATGCACACACACGCTCATGCACACACACACTCATACACACACTCATACACACACACTCATTCACCCACTCATGCATCCCCAGCATGGAACCATTACCTGAAAAGGAGGGATTAACTAGATAAGGTCCAAATGTATGCAACGAGACTCGTTCCTGAGCTGAAGGTATTGAGTAATGAAGACAGTGACAGAACTGGACAATACCACGCTCGAGGAAAGGAGAGATAGGGGGACATAATATCATAAAAGATTCTAATTGAAACTGACAAAATAGAGCAGCGTTGATCAAATTTAGGAACAGCATAACGAAGGGTCATAGAAGGAAACCAGAGACGGAAGTGAGTCATAGAGACTTAAGGAAGAACTTTTTAAGTTTACGTCTGCAAGAAAATATAACAGGTTAGACGTTCATGTCGTTGAAGCTAATTCAATTCAAAATTGTTTGTGTAAATATAATAAAAGCGTGAGAAGTAAGTCACTACGCTAAGAACATTCGGCAGGCGGTGTTAGGAACCGAGCTCGACCCTGCAAGCACATCTAGGTGAGTACACACACATACACAAACACGCACAAGTAATTTCGCGTTCTATTAAAAGCGCTCTATACATATTTATGGCGGGACGTGCTGGTGAACCATGCGAGTAGGGTCCACACCTGACTACTGCACCTGACTGCTGCTTTAGTCACCACACAGACCAAGCTTATTTATCCCCTGATTTTTAGATGAATTGATGTTGAAATTGTGCGGTGCTGGCCTGCCTGATGGACCACTAATGTGCAGGTAATAATTTGCTGTTTTGGCCTACCTGATGGGCCATTTACGGTCACCACCCAGGTATAGAATGGGCTGCATATATTATCTTTGTGTCATAAATGTTTTGCTAGAGCGTGTATGAAGCAATTCTGGCTTATTCTGGAAACTTTCTTTGTTAGCTGTCGTGCTAACAAAGCCAATATTCAGGCTTCTTGTCCCTTATTACGGTTGTATGTTCACTTATATTCAGATCCATCTTAACAGAATTATGGGCCCTTGCAAACGAACTCACAGGAATAAAACTGAATGGTCGATAATATTAAACATGTATTTATTTTATTGCCACTTCAACGAAACTTGTGTTAAAACATTAAAATAATATGCTGTAAAGCAGCAACTAATGTACATGATAAACATTTTAACAATACTTCGAGTCACTTCTGGGGTGTGAGTTTTCATTCGCATATAGTCCTGGGGACCATTCAGGCTTGTTCGCATTTGTGTTCCTCACGTGTGCCCCAAAGAATGAGGTGATTTGGTAAAATGCTATGCCCAAGATAACCATCCGAGTGCCGGCGGTGAGGTGGTTCAAATAGCTTCGGCTATCACCTCATTATGTCCGGTCGTGATGGTCAAGTGGTTTAAGGCGTCTTGTACATACCAGTTGCGCTGCTCCTGGGAATATGGGTTCGAGTCACTTCTGGGGTGTGAGTTTTCATTCGCATAAAGTCCTGGGGACAATTCAGGCTTGTTCGCATTTGTGTTCCTCACGTGTGCCCCAAAGAATGAGGTGATTTGGTAAAATGCTATGCCCAAGATAACCATCCGAGTGCCGGCGGTGAGGTGGTTCAAATAGCTTCGGCTATCACCTCATTATGTCCGGTCGTGATGGTCAAGTGGTTTAAGGCGTCTTGTACATACCAGTTGCGTTGCTCCTGGGAGTATGGGTTCGAGTCACTTCTGGGGTGTGAGTTTTCATTCATATATATATATATATATTATATTATATATATATATATATATATATATATATATATATTATATATATATATGTCGTACATATATATATATATATATATATGTACTATATATATATAATATATATATATATACATATACATATATATATATATATATATATATATATATATATATATATATATATATATATATATATATATATATATATATGTCGTACCTAGTAGCCAGAACGCACTTCTCAGCCTACTATGCAACGCCCGATTTGCCTAATAGGCCAAGTTTTCATGAATTAATTGTTTTTCGGCTACCAAACCTACCTAACCTAACCTAACCTAACTTTTTCGGCACCTAACCTAACCTAACCTATAAAGATAGGTTAGGTTAGGTAGGGTTGGTTAGGTTCGGTCATATAACTACGTTAATTTTAACTCCAATAAAAAAAATTGACCCCATACATAATGAAATGGGTAGCTTTATCATTTCATGAGAAAAAATTGGAGAAAATATATTAATTCATGAAAATTGGGCATATTAGGCAAATCGGGCATTGCATAGTAGGCTGAGAAGTGCGTTCTGGCTACTAGGTACGACATATATATATATATATATATATATATATATATATATATATATATATTATTATATATATATATATATATATATATATATATATATATATATATATACATATATATATAGTGACGGTGTTCCACCCCCTTCTATTTCTCCCACGCCTGCTGTAAGAGTCATGTCCACTAGACCCGAGCGTTCTCTATGTTGCGGGCCTCAGTTTGACATATGTGGGAGAGTATAGTGTTCTCACAGAGCCGAGAAATTCGTGAAAGAGGAGTTTTTTGGCCTGTGGGATAGGCCCTTTAGGAAGCAAATATGGCGCTGGCTCCTCTGTTCTCCCTCCAAAACTGTGTGACGTCAGTGTCACAAGATTGGTCACCGTCAGCGACGTGGCACTGGGAGCCAATGAAACCTCCCTTGACAAATGTGACGTCACATAGGCAGGGGGGTACAGCCATAGCGCTGCGTTGGCGCCACAGTCTCACACGGCACGTCTTCGAGGCAGGACGTGTGTTAAGGAATCCTGTCAAGTGGCGGGTTACCCGAGCTCCAGTGGATATAAGCGTCTCCTGTTGTCAGCACGCACTCTGAGAGGTCTTCCTTCATCCCCGGTGTGGACCAAATAAGGAATTGACGGAATATTGAGCAACAAGTGCTCCGGGACAGGTGCGTTGCAAGAAGTGGACCAGGCATTGACGTGTGTGACGTCCTTGGCAGTTCACCCGTTCAGGAGGCAGCTTAGAGGCTGGGCCATTCCACTGTGAGGGAACCTAGTTGACCGACTTGTCAACTAGGTTGGACGTGTGATCGACAGTACTATCAGTTTTGACAGTAAGGCGACAATCCCGTGGAACCTTACGAGTCACCAGTTGTATGCAAGCACGTCGAGAAGTCTTCCTTCATACCTTGGTTGTGGACCGACGAAGGAATTGACAGTATAGTGAGCTTCAAGTGCTCTGGAGTCGGGTGCTGTGCAGGTGGAGCTTAAGCAGTATCGTCTGGGACGACTAATAACTTCACAGTGACATTGCAGTGGCGGGGCCAGTTCCACTGGGAGTGCATGCAAGAAACTAATTGGGAATCCGTACGACAACCGCTGAGACGTAGGCTGGCTGCCGTAGTTGGGAGGAAAGTTGACGGCCGGGAGACCGACTCCAACCCAGCAAAGACGTGGAGGCATTGGGGGGGCCAATTGGGGGGCATCTGGACCCCCATTGGGGGTCCAGATGCATGGACCTGCAGTGAACAGAAGCGGCGAGACGCGATCATCCTGATACGTTGGCTTCTGCTTCTGGAGGGTGTATGAGGCGAGAGCCTGGACCAGGAGCTACAACTCAACTCTCATCATAGGATAGGTTAAGTAGGTGTTTACAGTTACCCTCCCAATTCCCCTTTAGTTAGCTATATATATATTTGCCAGAGTATTTTTCATGTTGTGAGCAAGCCTCACCTGTATCTATGTCACAGAGGGCACAGTGTGTGTAGTGAGGCTATACAGAGCACTCACAGTATTCGTTTACATATATATATGTGTGGTGTGTGAAAGCACCAGGATTTACTAAAGAATTTGCTGTGACTAGAATTCATTTCCTGTGGTTATTATATATATTAGTAGAGAACCAGTTTTTGGTGTTAGGCTATGAGCCCAGACTTTATATAAATGCTATTATTGATCTCCATGACTTATATATATATATATATATATGCCTGTGTATTGATTAATGATTTATCCATGTATATGCCTGTGTACTGAATAATCTCATATATGTGAAGTGATTACTGATGATATCGCCTTTTAAGAGGAATTATTGATTCAAAGGACAGTACAGTGATTAAGTGCGTGCATAGTAAATATTATCAAGAACAGTGTAGCTTCTTGGTACAGTGAAACATCACTTTGAGTGCAGTGAGAATAAGTTATTGATTGTGAGACCAGTGAGGTGGTGTATCGCGTCCTATTGGAATCATAAATATGTCATGTGAAGGGTAAATATAGTGGTTCGCGAAAAGTTAAAGAAACGGGGAGCACGACGCCATAGAAAAGCAAGCACTAATCTTTCTCACGAGTGCTAGGGCCCAGATCAGCTGATATTTGACAGGTGACGTGAGGGGTTGCCGTGTGATGCCATTCGGTGTGCTCCAGATTATCTGCTGAGGAGAGAGCAGCTGTTATACTTGTTTCTGATGTGTTTATTGATGCATAAATATCTCGTTGTTTTTAAGTAAAATACCAAAACTCCTTGGTGTTTATATCATCCCCTCCATATACCTTGTGACTGCGAAAAGATTAAGACAGAGTGACAGAATTATTACTTGCCTGATACCACACTAATTGAGCTTGCTTCTGCCACAATTACCACATTTATGCAACTCCACTGTAGTGTTACTGGACACCTGAAAACACCAGTTGGCGACCTTGTAAGTAGTGTAAGAGTCCTTGCCGGGGCGGGCACACAGATTGAGGGAACAATCTGTGTCCACTCACTCTTCGACCTGAGGCCGGTTGAGAGATCGACTGGGGTACTCTCCCGGGCGTACAGTGGCGCCGAGGGGATCGAGTGAAGACTCGTAGGACTACAGTGNAATTCCCGGTCCTGTGCCTCATTGCTATGTGTATGTATTAAATAAAACTAAACCAAACCCTAAGGGACGGTCACGGTAAGGGACCGACAAGAATGAGAGGAGGGGATGAACCAGCCTTGCTTTTTGATATTTACCCTAAATGAGTCGGATATAAGGGAAGTTAAGTTGGAAGCCCCCTTGGGAATGAGTGATCATAGTGTATTGAGCTTTGAGTACCTGGTTGAGCTAGGAATTATCACCCCCAAAAAAGAACTGGGAACCAAAGGGCTGGCGTACCGAAAGGGAAACTATGAGGAGATGAATAAAATCCTATGGGATATACATTGGGACACAGAACTCGGAACCAAGTCCGTACAAGACATGATGGACTATGTCACCCAAAAATGTCAGGAGGCTGTAAGCAGGTTTGTCCCAGCCCAACAGGAAAAAACAGAGAAGCAAAGGAAGAATCCGTGGTTTAATAGGGAATGTATGAAAGCAAAGGAGCTGAACAAAAGGGCATGGAGGAACTTCCGTAATAACAGAACACCAGAAAGTAGAGAGAGATACCAGAGAACCAGGAACGAGTATGTCAGTGTGAGAAGAGCAGCTGAGAAAAGGTATGAAAATGATATAGCTAACAAAGCCAAGACTGAACCAAAGCTACTACACAGTCACATCAGGAGGAAGACAACAGTGAAGGAACAGGTGATTAAACTTAGGGTGGGCGAGGACAGGTACACAGAGAATGACAAAGAGGTGTGTGAAGAACTCAACAAAAGGTTCCAGGAGGTCTTTACAATAGAACAGGGAGATATCACGGCGCTGGGAGAGGTGGCAGCAAACCAGGTGTCCTTGGATAGGTTCGAAATTACAAGAGATGAGGTCAAAAAGCACCTATTGGAGCTGGATGTGAGAAAAGCTGTTGGGCCGGATGGAATCTCGCCATGGGTATTGAAAGAGTGTGCAGGAGCACTTTGCTTACCACTCTCCATAGTGTATAGTAAGTCACTGGAAACGGGGGACCTACCAGAAATATGGAAGACTGCTAATGTAGTACCAATATACAAAAAGGGTGACAGACAAGAGGCACTGAACTACAGGCCAGTGTCCTTAACTTGTATACCATGCAAGGTGATGGAGAAGATTGTGAGAAAAAACCTAGTAACACATCTGGAGAGAAGAGACTTCGTGACAACCCATCAACATGGGTTCAGGGAGGGTAAATCTTGCCTTACAGGCTTGATAGAATTCTACGATCAGGTGACAAGAATTAAGCAAGAAAGAGAAGGGTGGGCGGACTGCATTTTTTTGGACTGTCGGAAAGCCTTTGACACAGTACCCCATAAAAGGTTGATGCATAAGCTGGAGAAACAGGCAGGAGTAACAGGTAGGGCGCTCCAGTGGATAAGGGAGTACCTAAGCAATAGGAAGCAGAGAGTTACAGTGAGGGGTGAGACCTCAGACTGGCGTGAAGTCACCAGTGGAGTCCCACAGGGCTCTGTACTTGGACCTATCCTGTTTCTGATATACGTAAATGATCTCCCAGAGGGTATAGACTCATTCCTCTCAATGTTTGCTGACGACGCCAAAATTATGAGAAGGATTAAGACAGAGGAGGACAGCTTGAGACTTCAAGAAGACCTGGACAAGCTGCAGGAATGGTCGAACAAATGGCTGTTAGAGTTTAACCCAAGCAAATGTAATGTAATGAAGATAGGGGTAGGAAGCAGGAGACCAGATACAAGGTATCATTTGGGAGATGAAATACTTCAAGAGTCAGAGAGAGAGAAAGACCTGGGGGTTGATATCACGCCAGACCTGTCCCCTGAAGCTCATATCAAGAGGATAACATCAGCAGCATATGCCAGGTTGGCTAACATAAGAACGGCCTTTAGAAACTTGTGTAAGGAATCTTTCAGAACATTATATACCACATATGTCAGACCAATCCTGGAGTATGCGGCTCCAGCATGGAGTCCCTATCTAGTCAAGCATAAGACTAAACTGGAAAAGGTTCAAAGGTTTGCCACCAGACTAGTACCCGAGCTGAGAGGTATGAGCTACGAGGAGCGACTGCAGGAATTAAACCTCACTTCGTTGGAAGACAGAAGAGTTAGGGGGGACATGATCACCACATTCAAGATTCTCAGGGGAATCGACAGGGTTGATAAAGACAGGCTGTTTAACACAAGGGGCACACGCACTAGGGGACACAGGTGGAAACTGAGTGCCCAAATGAGCCACAGAGATATTAGAAAGAACTTTTTTAGTGTCAGAGTGGTTGACAAATGGAATGCATTAGGAAGCGATGTGGTGGAGGCTGACTCCATACACAGTTTCAAGTGTAGATATGATAGAGCCCAATAGGCTCAGGAAACTGTACACCTGTTGATTGACGGTTGAGAGGCGGGACCAAAGAGCCAGAGCTCAACCCCCGCAAGCACAACTAGGTGAGTACCTACATCCCACCGCTGCCACCATTGTAACGGGGGGAAGAGAAATGGAATAATGAGTAACTAAGAAGTGAGTAGGAGAAGTAGAAGAGGTAGAAGGGTAGATAGGTAGAAGTAGGAAAGTAGAAGAGTAGATAGTGGAAGAAATAATAGAAATTAGAAGAAGTGAGAAATTGCTAGTAGAAGAAGAAATGCTGCCACCATCCATTCTAGATCATTTCCATACAAGACAAGGAATGGAACTTGTCTGTATCTCAATATTCCGAAAAGATGTTATCCTTAGGTCATTATTAGTATGTTCCATCTTTATCAGGTATTCATTAAAATCATGGAACCAGTAACCGCAGAGACTTTCTTATCTCAACTCCAAAGTCTCTAAGGAACAAAGTTAAACACAATTTAAATAATAACTTTCAATTATATTTCACATACTAAGTATCAATAATTTAAGCAAGTATAAATGTTCAAGCTTAATATTTCAAAGTGAGTCATCATCCAAGAATTCGAGAACCCTACAACTGTCTGCCCCTTTAAATCACACAACACCTGTAACCACGACTAAGTCACCTTAATGTTCAACTCACCAAGTGTCTGAGCTTATAGCTGGATAGAGGGAGGGGGGGGGTTTGTAGTTGACAGAGACTGTCCCGCCCCGCCGGCTGACCGCCTGTTTGGACGGCTGGCCGCTGCTGTCTGTTCTTCTGTCTATTGCTCTGCTTCTTCTCCTCTCCTCCTCGTCTCGAATCGATAGCTCCCCGAGTATATATTGGGAAACCTAGTGGCTAACTCCGCCCATAAGTAGATAGCCTGGGGCACTCTACCAGCCACTCCTTAAACGTCGGCATGTTTGAAGGCTACCAGGCTCAATTATAAGATTAGCGGGGGGCCAGGTGAGATTCGCATGACCTGACCTCAGGTCATCTCGGTGGCCATTAAAACTAGAGGTGTGAGATCCAGCCGACAAGCTGGCGACTCTCAAATCCCTGTCTGTGACTCATTGAACTATGTGTATGTATTAAATAAAACTAAACCAAACACCTACGGTGTTACATCTCCCCTTCTCCCCGAAAATAAAGTTTTTGCAACACTGCTAAAGCAAGCTAGCTGTGTGCGACAACTTTATTAACGAGAAAAAAATACATCCTAGCTAAACCATATACATCATCCTACTCTAAAAAATGAAAATATGTAGACAGACGTCCATCGTCTCTGGCTGGGCGACATCGCTGCTTGGTCCTGTAGATAGTCCTGTACCACATTTCTTCAACACAACTGCATCCGTCGCTTCTCCGTCGTAATGCACAACAACTCTTGCCAACCAGGAAGCCGTTACTACTTGAACTGCGCACAGGACCGTGGAATTCGGTTGTCCCAGCTGATCTGTAATTGGCCCTACATCAGTCACCATGAGAGACGTATATTGGGGTTCTTCACAGCTTTAGGGACTACAAGTTTCGAGACCTCCATATAGTTGGCACCGTAGAAATCCCATCCTACTTCTTCCCTCCCAGTTGCTCCAGTACACCTCCTTCAGAGAGCCACTTCTGACAGCCACATCAAGTCCGCACGACACAGGAGGAATCACTCAACAGAGCAACATGCTTGCAGGAGGGGCGGCCAGTTAAGGCAAACGATCCTGTCTTGCAATTACGCTCCATGCAATGATGCTGACATCAGCAAGGGACACTAGGCACCGTGTCTCACTCAGCTTGGTCTTATCTTCTACTCTTCTTTCTTCTTTCTCTTTCTTTCTCTTCTATCTTCTTTCTTCTTTCTTCTTTCTTCCCCATGGGTCTTTGACAGCGACCTGGGGTCCATTTGGGGTCTGTCCGTCCTGGGGTCCCATCCTAGTAGACCGATGTTGGTGGGACAGACTGGAGTCGTTGTTGCTCCTCTTCCATCTTTACTGGGTCGTCTGGGGTCGTGTGCAGAACGACGTGGGGTCCATCCGTCCTGGGGTCCACTGGGTAGACCATTTTAACCAAACCGGAGGGCTGCATCTTGGGGTTCCCCGGGGTGATGGGTGGTGGTAGTGGTGGAGCAATGACGTCCAGGTAGGGCTGGTTGTGGTGGTGGTGGAGCAATGACGTCCAGGTAGGGGCTGGTCGTGGTGGTTGGTGATAAGCGCCCGTGAGTGTGGTACAAAGGCCGCCGTCTCCCTCTCCTGGGTGTGTGCTCCTCTCCCTCGCGCCCCACCTGTGAATGAACAATAAGGCGCAATACCGTGTTCCAAGCTGCTGTGTGACCCTGTAGTTTGTATAGGTTTTCGCACAGTCCAGTCATACCGTTTTCCTCCTGGCAAGCATGTTGCTCTGTTGAGTGATTCCTCCTGTGTCGTGCGGACTTGATGTGGCTGTCAGAAGTGGCTCTCTGAAGGAGGCGTACTGAGCAACTGGAGGGAAGAAGTAGGATTGGATTCTACGGTTGCCAACTATATGGAGGACTCGAAACTTGTAGTCCCTAAGCTGTGAAGAACCCCAATATACTCTCTCATGGTGACTGACGTAGGGCCAATTACAGATCAGCTGGGACAACGAATTCCACGGTCCTGTGCCTCATTGAACTATGTGTATATTAAATAAAACTAAACCAAACACCTAAGGGACGGTACGGTAAGGGACCGACAAGAATGAGAGGAGGGGATGAACCACCTTGCTTGATTTGATATTTACCCTAAATGAGTCGGTATAAGGGAAGTTAAGTGGAAGCCCCCTTGGGAATGAGTGATCATAGTGTATTGAGCTTTGAGTACCTGGTTGAGCTAGGATTATCACCCCCAAAAAGAACTGGGAACCAAAGGGCTGGCGTCCGAAAGGGAAACTATGAGGAGATGAAAAATCCTATGGGATATACATTGGACACAGAACTCGGAACCAAGTCTACAAGACCTGATGGACATTCACCCAAAAATGTCAGGAGGCTGTAAGCAGTTTTGTCCCAGCCAACAGGAAAAAACAGAGAAGCAAAGGAAGAATCCGTGGTTTTAATAGGGAATGTATGAAGCAAAGGAGCTGAACAAACGGGCATGGAGGAACTTCCGTAATAACAGAACACCAGAAAGTAAGTGAGATACCAGAGAACCAGGAACGAGTATGTCAGTGTGAGAAGAGCAGCTGAGAAAAGGTATGAAAATGATATAGCTAACAAGACCAAGACTGAACCAAAGCTACTACACAGTCACATCAGGAGGAAACACACAGTGAAGGAACAGGTGATTAAACTTAGGGTGGGCGAGGCCAGGTACACAGAGAATGACAAAGAGGTGTGTGAAGAACTCAACAAAAGGTTCCACGAGGTCTTTACAATAGAACAGGGAGATATCACGGCGCTGGGAGAGGTGGCGAAACCAGGTGACCTTGATAGTTCGAAATTACAAGAGATGAGGTCCAAAAGCACCTATTGGAGCTGGATGTGAGAAAAGCTGTTGGGCCGGATGGAATCTCGCCATGGGTATTGAAAGAGTGTGCAGGAGCACTTTGCTTACCACTCTCCAATAGTGTATAGTAAGTCACTGGAAACGGGGGACCTACCAGAAATATGGAAGACTGCTAATGTAGTACCAATATACAAAAAGGTGACAGACAAGAGGCACTGACTACAGGCCAGTGTCCTTAACTTGTATACCATGCAGGTGATGGAGAAGATTGTGAGAAAAACCTAGTAACACATCTGGAGAGAAGAGACTTCGTGACAACCCATCACATGGGTTCAGGGAGGGTAAATCTTGCCTTACAGGCTTGATAGAATTCTACGATCAGTGACAAGAATTAAGCAAGAAAGAGAAGGGTGGGCGGACTGCATTTT
>WNGS01092210.1:64030-129314 GCA_020271785.1 Procambarus virginalis
TATCATCTGGAGAGGAAATTCTTCAGGAATCAGAGGAAGAAAAAAGACTGGGGGTTGATATCACGCCAGACCTGTCTCCTGCAACACATATCAAGAGGATAACATCAGCGGCATATGCCAGGCTGGCAACATACGAACGGCATTCAGAAACTTGTGTAAAGAATCATTCAGAACTTTGTATACCACATATGTCAGGCCAATCCTGGAGTATGCAGCCCCAGCATGGAGTCCATATCTTGTCAGGATAAGACTAAACTGGAAAAGGTTCAAAGGTTTGCCACCAGACTAGTACCGAGCTGAGAGGTATGAGCTACGAGGAGAGACTACGGGAATTAAACTCACTTCGTTGGAAGACAGAAGAGTTAGGGGGGACATGATCACCTCATTTAAGATTCTGAAGGGAATTGTTAAGGTAGATAAAGACAGGCTATTTAACACAAGGGGCACACGCACAAGGGGACACAGGTGGAAACTGAGTGCCCAAATGAGCCACAGAGATATTAGAAAGAACTTTTTTAGTGTCAGAGTGGTTGACAAATGGAATGTATTAGAAGTGATGTGATGGAGGCTGACTCCATACACAGTTTCAAGTGTAGATATGATAGAGCCTAATAGGCTCAGGAATCTGTACACCTGTTGATTGACGGTTGAGAGGCGGGACCAAAGAGCCAGAGCTCAACCACCGCAAAGCAATAGGTGAGTACAACTAGGTGAGTACACATACACACACACACACACAACACACACACACACACACACACAACCACAAGGTATCATTTGGGAGATGAAATACTTCAAGAGTCAGAGAGAGAGAAAGACCTGGGGGTTGATATCACGCCAGACCTGTCCCCTGAAGCTCATATCAAGAGGATAACATCAGCAGCATATGCCAGGTTGGCTAACATAAGAACGGCCTTTAGAAACTTGTGTAAGGAATCTTTCAGAACATTATATACCACATATGTCAGACCAATCCTGGAGTATGCGGCTCCAGCATGGAGTCCCTATCTAGTCAAGCATAAGACTAAACTGGAAAAGGTTCAAAGGTTTGCCACCAGACTAGTACCCGAGCTGAGAGGTATGAGCTACGAGGAGCGACTGCAGGAATTAAACCTCACTTCGTTGGAAGACAGAAGAGTTAGGGGGGACATGATCACCACATTCAAGATTCTCAGGGGAATCGACAGGGTTGATAAAGACAGGCTGTTTAACACAAGGGGCACACGCACTAGGGGACACAGGTGGAAGCTGAGTGCCCAAATGAGCCACAGAGATATTAGAAAGAACTTTTTTAGTGTCAGAGTGGTTGACAAATGGAATGCATTAGGAAGCGATGTGGTGGAGGCTGACTCCATACACAGTTTCAAGTGTAGATATGATAGAGCCCATTAGGCTCAGGAAACTGTACACCTGTTGATTGACGGTTGAGAGGCGGGACCAAAGAGCCAGAGCTCAACCCCGCAAGCACAACTAGGTGAGTACAACTAGGTGAGTACACACACACACACACACACACACACACACACACCGTGTGCTTTATGAGTTGATGTACCACTAGAAAATTCTACGTATGTTTACCCTTTAATGCCGCGGCACTCTCGCTCTCTAGAGCTCCTCTTTCATGGGTCTTTCTATCGTGATAGTGGCACCTCCCTTTGTGCCACTATCCAACAAGGGGAGACCACGTTAGTCATCCAAGGGGTAGAGTTCCCACTGAACCTAATCTTGCCCTTCCGTGGTGAGTATGGTAAGCCGACCACTTCTGAGTCTTCAGGCTCGTGTGCCCGAGCAGGAACTCGAACACGAACTGGACACGAAGATTTAAGCTTAACTAGGTCGGCCTGCCGGCTACATAAGGATAAATCTCCAAGGTCGCCACCTTGACCTGCACTCATCTGCGGCCAGATAACTTCATGTGTAACAGTATTTATACACGTCTAGTCCGGCACTTGTTCAATAGTGGTGCGCAGTGTCCCAAGAACAACATCAAAAACAATATACGGAGATATGAAGGGGAGGAAATAAACTGTTAAAATTTATTACGTTTACTCAAATGAGGCTACAAAGAAACGGGTCTTAATAATCTTGCTCACACTATCAAAAAGCAATACGCCTCAAATTATTCAGTAATAATATGGCAACACTCCCCGGTTCCCACAAGTTATGAATTACGAGGATATCTACAAGATGATCTAGATAAACTGAAGGAATGGTCCAACAAATGGCTGCTAAAGTTCAACCCAAGTAAATGTAAGGTAATGAAACTAAGCAGAGGAAACAGGAGGCCAGACACAGGTTACCGAATGGGAGATGATGTCCTTCATGAAAAGGACAGACAAAGATCTAGGAGTTGATACCAGGCCAAACCTGTCTCCTGAAGCCCATATCAAAATAACAACATCGGTGGCGTTTGCGAGGCTGGCTAACATCAGAACTGCCTTCAGAAACCTGTGTAAGAAATCCTTCAGAACCTTGTATTCCACATATGTTAAGCCAATCCTGGAGAATGCGACCACAGCACGGAGCCCATACCTTGTCAAGCACAATACGAAGCTGGAGAAAGTTGGTATGCCACTAGGCTAGTCCCAAGAATAAGAGGCATGAATTATGGGGAAAAGCTGCGTGAACTGTACCTCACGTCGCTGGAAGACAGAAGAGCTCGGAAAGACATGATTACCACATACAAAATTCTCGGGGGAATTGACCGGGTAGACATGGACAAATTATTGAATACGGGTGGTACACCCACAAGAGAACACAGGTGAAAGCTGAGTACCGAAATGAGCCACATACATTTGAAAGAACTTTTTCAGAGTAGATAGTAAATGGTATGCACTTGGAAGTGATGTGGTGAACGCTGACTCCATACGCAGTTTCAAATGTAAGTATGATAGAGGTCGAGAAGCTCAGGATTCTGTACACCAGTAGAATGACGGTTTAGAGGCGGGACCAAAGAGCCTAAGCTCAACCACCGCAAGCACAAGTAAGCCAGTAAAACTAGTTGAGTTCACACTCACACACACACACACACAATCACGGAAGGATTACTGGGAGAACAAGGAACCGCATGGAGGCGAGGATTCGTGGAGAGCCAAACTACTGGAGGTGGTGACTAGAAACTTTTTAACCCAGCATGTCAGAGAACCCACAAGGATGAGAGGAAATGACGAACCAGCGAGACTCGACCTGGTCTCCACCCTGAACGACTCTGACATAAGAGAAATCGGTTTTGAGGCCCCAGTAGGAATGAGCGACCACAGTGTATTGGTGTTTGAGTACCTGATTGAAGAAGGGTTATTGAACTCGAGGCGGGATACCGAAACCAAAAGGTTAGCATACCGAAAGGGAAACTAAGAGGGGATAAGAAAATTCCTAACAGATATAACATGGGAAACAGAGCTCAGGGAAAAGACGGCCCAAGATATGATGGACTACATCACGCAAAAGTGCAAGGACGCAGCAAACAAGTTTGTCCCAGTCCAAAAGGAAAACAGTGAAATGAAGATGAGAAACCCATTGTTTAATCAGAGATGTAGGCTAGCTAAGCAGCAAAGTAAAAGGGCATGGAGAAACTATAGGAATAACATGACACTGGAGAGCAGAGAAAGATACCAGAATGCCAGGAATGAATATGTCAGGATGAGAAGAGAGACAGAAAGACAATACGAAAATGACATCGCAAGCAAGGCTAAGATTCAGCCTAAATTGCTGCATAGCCACATCAGGAGAAAAACAACAGCAAAGGAGCAGGTTATGAAATTAAGGATAGGGGTAGAACGATTCACTACAAACGACAAGGAAGTGTGTGAGGAACTGAATAAGAAGTTCCAGGAGGTCTTCACCTTAGAGCAAGGAGAAATTCCAGAGATAAGAGAGGGAATAGCTAACCAGGAACCACTGGAAGGGTTTGAGATTACCAGCGGGGAAGTAAGGAAGTGTTTACTAGAGTTGGATGTGACAAAGGCTATAGGACCAGATGGAATCTCCCTTGGATACTAAAGGAAGGAGCAAAAGAACTGTGCCTACCACTCTCCATAGTGTATAACAAATTACAGNGTGTACAGTACCTGAGAGGAGCAAGAGTCACCCCGTTTACAGTACCTGAGAGAGGAGCAAGAGTCACCCTGTGTACAGTACCTGAGAGGAGCAAGAGTCACCCCGTGTACAGTACCTGAGAGAGGAGCAAGAGTCACCCCGTGTACAGTACCTGAGAGAGGAGCAGGAGTCACCCCGTGTACAATACCTGAGAGAGGAGCATGAGTCACCCCGTGTACAATACCTGAGAGAGGAGCAGGAGTCACCCCGTGTACAGTACCTGAGAGGAGCAAGAGTCACCCCGTGTACAGTACCTGAGAGAGGAGCAAGAGTCACCCCGTGTACAGTACCTGAGAGAGGAGCATGAGTCACCCCGTGTACAGTACCTGAGAGAGGAGCAAGAGTCACCCCGTGTACAGTACCTGAGAGAGAGCAAGAGTCACCCGTGTACAGTACCTGAGAGAGGAGCAAGAGTCACCCCGTGTACAGTACCTGAGAGGAGCAAGAGTCACCCCGTGTACAGTACCTGAGAGAGGAGCAAGAGTCACCCCGTGTACAGTACCTGAGAGGAGGAAGAGTCACCCCGTGTACAGTACCTGAGAGGAGCAAGAGTCACCCCGTGTACAGTACCTGAGAGAGGAGCAAGAGTCACCCCGTGTACAGTACCTGAGAGAGGAGCATGAGTCACCCCGTGTACAGTACCTGAGAGAGGAGCAAGAGTCACCCGTGTACAGTACTTGAGAGAGGAGCAGGAGTCACCCTGTGTACAGTACCTGAGAGAGGAGCAGGAGTCACTCCGTGTACAGTACCTGAGAGAGGAGCATGAGTCACCCCCCCCCCCGTGTACAGTACCTGAGAGAGGAGCAGGAGTCACTCCGTGTACAGTACCTGAGAGAGGAGCATGAGTCACCCCCCCCCCCCCGTGTACAGTACTGAGAGAGGAGCAGGAGTCACTCCGTGTACAGTACCTGAGAGAGGAGCAGGAGTCATTCCCCCCCCCCCTGTGTACAGTACCTGAGAGAGGAGCAGGAGTCACTCAGCGTACAGTACCTGAGAGAGGAGCAGGAGTCACTCCGTGTACAGTACCTGAGAGAGGAGCATGAGTCATTCCCCCCCCCCCTGTGTACAGTACCTGAGAGAGGAGCAGGAGTCACTCCGTGTACAGTTCCTGAGAGAGGAGCAGGAGTCACCCCCCCCGTGTACAGTACCTGAGAGAGGAGCAGGAGTCACTCCGTGTACAGTACCTGAGAGAGGAGCATGAGTCATTCCCCCCCCCTGTGTACAGTACCTGAGAGAGGAGCAGGAGTCACTCCGTGTACAGTTCCTGAGAGAGGAGCATGAGTCATTCCCCCCCCCCCTGTGTACAGTTCCTGAGAGAGGAGCAGGAGTCACTCCGTGTACAGTACCTGAGAGAGGAGCGGGAGTCACTCCGTGTACAGTACCTGAGAGAGGAGCATGAGTCACCCCCTCCCCTCCGTGTACAGTACCTGAGAGAGGAGCATGAGTCACCCCCCCCCCCCGTGTACAGTACCTGAGAGAGGAGCAGGAGTCACTCCGTGTACAGTACCTGAAAGAGGAGCAGGAGTCACCCTGTGTACAGTACCTGAGAGAGGAGCAGAAGTCACTCCGTGTACAGTACCTGAGAGAGGAGCAGGAGTCACCATGTGTACAGTACCTGAGAGAGGAGCAGGAGTCACCCTGTGTACAGTTCCTGAGAGAGGAGCATGAGTCACCCCGTGTACAGTAGCTGAGAGAGGAGCATGAGTCACCCCGTGTACAGTACCTGAGAGAGGAGCATGAGTCACCCCCTCCCCCCCCCCCCCCGTGTACAGTACCTGAGAGAGGGCGGGCAGGGCTCCGGGGCCAGTGTCCAGCATGTCGTTGGTGGTGGCCAACTCATCCGCCTGGAACCTGGCCACCGTCACGTTAACCTCACCTGCTGGCGGGAGAGGAGAGAAAGGGTCAAACTATTATTAACTTAGCTTATAGCCACGTAGAACAGTACAACAAATTGTTAAGGACAACAACATTAAATTTTGTATCGATTTATCTTCATATAATGTTGTCAGCTGTTGTATCTAAAATAAACAATTTGATGTACATTTTGTTCATCGGATGCAGTTGGCATTTTCTCTCAATTTTGCAACACTGGAAATGTTGCATAAAACTCCTCGTCCTGGGCATTTGGTTCCCATATGTGTTTATTTGCCGACACATTTTTCTCCGAAATGCGTTGACCGCTGGATTATTTGGCTAAGTTCGTTAATTTATTTTCTTGCATAAGTGGACTGTATATTAAAGTAATTTATAGCAGACAGTATAACATAGGTAAATTTAAATTTCACACAATTCCCACAGTTGGGGGTTTATAGGGTTAGTGTTACGTCGGATAGAGCAAGATTTATAATTCCTAATTAAATATAATTTAAATATTAATCTGTACTCAAATAATCAATTAACTAAATTTAATTTCCCTGCTTTATCTAAATTGTGATTAGTAAATACTTAATAACAGCTTAGCTGTTCAGTTGATCCGTATTCCAGCACCTGTTGAGTGCTGGAATCTGTAGACCAGAGTCAGCGCATGTATAATATGGCTGCTTCTTAACTCATCTCTGTTGACCAGAGTCAGTTCGTGTATAATATGGCTGCTTCTCAACTAATCTCTGTAGACCAAAAGTCTGCTAGTGTATAATATGGCTGCCTCTCTACTCATCTCTGTAGACCAGAGTCAGCCCACGTATCAAATGGCTGCCTTTCAACTCATTACTGCTGGGAATAGTTCCTGCCGGCATTTTATTCATTAGTTTGAAACAATATAAATTTAATATCACTAATTCGCTTATCAACAAGTAAGATTTGATTTTAAATCCTTGTTTCTTACTAGTGGTTATAATCTCGCAGCGTAACCATGCTGACATTCTCAATGTATCTAGAGTTAAAGGCCATAACTACAACACGATACTTCACATATTTGTGAGATGGAAACAGATGGTTATCTCCAGAAGTAAGTAATTATCAGAAGAAGGCACCAAACCGGGAAGGTTATGTAGCACCACCAAATGTGCGGAGTAATCAGAGGGAGCTAAATATCACCAAGGATGCCAATACGAGAACAGAATGCATAAGGCGAATGATATCAAAAGTATCCGTTTCACCAAGAATTCCATCGAGGGACAATTGACCATGAAGAACGGTAGGAAAGCAAGACACAGGCTCGTCCTGGAAGTCAGGACATTCAACAAAAATGTGCACGACAGTAAGAGGGACAATGCAATTTGGACAATAAGGAACAGGGCTGCGCTCCATTAAGTGACCATGAATTAAGCGTGTATGGTCAATATGTAACTTATCCAATGCCGTTTCCCCTCACCGGTTACAGTGATAGGAGGAAGACCACAGGGACACACGACTCTTAAGAGTACGAAGTTTGTTACCAGTAACAGAATACCAACAACCCTGCCAACGGGCAAGGTTGGAGGAATGAATAACTAAGTAAAAGTTGGAAAAGGAATACCTTTAAGGGAGATGGGACAAGTGCGGATAGCTTCCTTAGCGGCAGTATCCGCTCCCGCTAAGGTGACAGGATATAAGATACTGCCGCCTTATACTGCCTCTAAGGAAGCTATCCGCATGGTCATTTAAAGAGACACCAACATGGCTGGCAACCCAGCAAAACTCTACCGATTTAAATTTACTGGATATAAGAAACAGCCAATGTTGAATCTCGATGATCACCGGGTGGACCGGATAAAAGGACCCCAGAGCCATGAGGGCACTATGAGAGTCAAATACCACAACAAGGGAGGATTAACAACGAGAAAGCAGGAGACGAAGAGCGTAGAGAATAGCATAAAGTTCTGCTGTTAAGATGCTAATCTCTGGAGGAAGGTGACACATATAAGTGCGGTCAGGAAAAACAACAGAGTATCCCACACCGTCAGCGACCTCCACCCATAGGTGAAGATGGAAATGGAGTGGGAGTGTGAGGAAAAGTGCTCAAGGAAAAGGCCTTTCAGAACCGTAGGAGGGGTAAAAGCTTTTGTGATGCGGGTCAGGGAAGTACAAAATTTGGGAAAGGGGACCCTCCATGGGGGCAAGGATGGAACAATACGACGAGAAACATTGGTAATACGAACCGAAAGAGAATCTTGTAAGCGAGACAAACGGACAGAAAGAGGAAGGTGGTGAAGAGAAATAGAAACTATTTCATAGGGGGTAACTCTCAAAGCACAACAGAGACGAGAGTGACGATGCTCTAAGGACAATGCAAGATTGCGAAGGCAGTAACGATCACGGCGGTCCTGGAGAGATAGGAAGTCAGAGTCAATGTACAAGCTGAGGGTAGGAGCGGAACGAAAGGCACCAGAGCTGAGGCGCAACCCAGTATGGTGCAAAAGATGAAAGCAGAAGAGTATGCAGGGCAACCATAATCGAGTTTAGACAGGACAAGAGAGGAGTGTAAAGAAAGGAGCGTGCGCCTATCCGCTCCCCAAGAAGTATGGGACAAAACATTAAGTAGGTTAAGGGCCTTAGAACATTCAATTCAGAGGTAAGAGATATGGGGCGACCAAGACAAACGAGAGTCAAAGATTAACACCAAAAGCTTTGCGGAATCTTTGTACACAAAAGGATGACCTTAAAGGGATAAAGAGGGACGAAGAACGACCCGGTTCCGAGTAAATGTTATAGCACAAGTCTTAGTTGCCGGGAACTTGAAGCCATGATTGGTGGCCCAAGATGACACGGCATCAATCGCAAGTTGAAGCCGCCATTGGAGAGGCGAATCATGACCTTGACAGCAAAGAGAAAGATCGTCAACATAAAGAGCGGAGAAGATGCCAGAAAGAAAGGAGGAAAGAAGACCATTTAGGGCAACCAGAAAAAGAGTAGTGCTCAGAACACTACCTTGGGGTACATCGTATTGCCGAAAAGGGGGAGAGTGAGAGTTCCTTTTAGAGCTAAAACTGGCTCTAAAGGAACGATGAGAAAGAAAGCTTTGGAGGAAGAGAGGGAGATTACCACGAAGCCATAAGAACGAAGTTGGGACAGAATATGGTATCTCTAAGTCGTGTCATAAGCCTTTTCCAGGTTAAAAAGAACAGCAAAAACGGAGATCTTCGCAGCAAACGCAGTACAAATATAGACCTCCAAGTTCACCAGGACATCTGTCGTGCTGCGGCACTTACAAAAACCAAATTGAGAAGGAGAGAGGTGGTGATGATGTTCCAAGAACCACATCAGATGAACATTGATCATACGCTCAAAGAGTTTGCAGACACAACTTGTGAGGGCAAAAGGGAGGAAGTCCTTAGGGATGTACCGAGAGACCCTGGTTTCCGAATAGGGAGTTTAACGGCATCGAGCCAGTCCTCAGGGACTGACGACGACTCCCAGACCTGGTTATACAGACTCAGTAAATACAGAGACGTGCACGGAGGGAGATGGTGAAGCATATCATAATGAATGTCATCCGAGCCCGCTGCCGTAGATCCGCAGAGGGCCAGGGCTGACTGAAGTTCAGAAAGAGAGAAGGGATCGTTATAGGGAAGGTGGAGATGAGTGTAGATATCTAATGGATGAGATTCAAGAACAGGCTTACGCAGAAAGAAGGATTGAGGAACATGAGAACCAGAGCTAACAGTAGAAAAGTGGGAACTCAGTTTGGTCGCGACCATCACTGGGTCTGCCACAAGAGTACCACAGAGGTGGAGAACCAGCGAGACATCTGTAATGAACTTACCTGCAATCTTGCGAATCTTCTTCCAGATCTGAGGTAGAGTATCGGACGTAATGGTGGAAACATAAGATTTCCAACACTCACGTTTAACTGTAAGGATGGTCCTACGCGCCACCGCACTTGCATTCCGAAACAAAATAAAAGAATCAGCCGTTTGCCAGCATCGGTGTTTCTTCCAGGCTGCACGCTTACAGCGGACAACCCGAGCACAGTCAACAGGAAATTTCCAACAGGAAATGCACTTCCACGTGCCCCGAGAGGTAGAACGAGAAATGGAACGGATGGCAGCGTTGAAGACGGTGCCATGAAAAAGGAGGAGGGCGCAAGGAAGAGACAGACAGGAGAGGTCAGAGAGAGTAGCACGGAGAGTGAATAGGTTCCAGTCAGCCATGGCAAACTGCCACCTAAGGAAGGAAAGGGGAGGGTGGAAAGAGAAAAAGGAAACAAGGATGGGGAAATGGTCACTGTTATGGAGGTCATCAAGAACCCGCCATGTAAAATCTAAGTAAAGGGACGACGAGCAGAGAGAAAGATCAAGCCAGGAAAGGGTGCGAGTCCGAGAGTCCACATGAGTGGGCTCACCTGAATTCAGAAGAGACAGGGAAGAAGCGAGGACGAACGGTTTGAGAAGTGTTTGTCAGAACATTTGCTGTTGCCTCGGGTATTTGTCAGAACATCACCCCAGAGGGTATGTCGACATTTGAAATCACCCAAAAGGAGCACCGGCTCTGGCAAGGAGTCCCGGAGGGGCTTAAGATCAGGAAGGGAAAGCGGAACATTTGGGGGGAGATAAATGGAACAGACTGTATATCATTTACTCACAGAAACACCGGCAGCAGAACAATGGATAGGCGATGGAAAAAGTAGGGAGACGAAGGGAACATCAAAACGATTCAAGAGAGCAGTAGAGTTATAGGCCCCAGCAAGAGCTGGGGAGGGGGGAGAAAGAAAGGAATAACCACGAAAGTGACCAGGACGAGCACCAAGCATTGGCTCCTGGAGACAGACACAAAGTGGTGTAAACTGTGTAATCAGAAGTTGAAGTTCATGGAAGTTGGCATAAAATCCACGAATATTCCACTGAAGAATAGACATTATCAAAAAGAAAAAGGACAGCAACAGAGAACAATGAAGAAACAAAGGTAACAAAGAACACGGTATATTAAAGAATCTCAGGATCAGGGTCAGCAAAAGCAGGGTTAGGGGCCATGGGTAAACATAGCAAGGATGGAGGGAAGGGAGTGGGAGGACAGAACAGAGGTGGTCTGACGGGGTCCGGAGGAGGAGACAACTCAGAGGGACAGCAAAAATAGGATGGGGTGGGGGGCGGGTAGAAATCAGGGAGTGCACCTCAGCAACGGCAGCAACCGAGAGGGAATTGAGGGCGAAAGAAACCTCCATAGATGGGACAGGGGGCCTGACCACCGAAATGGAAGGGAACGTAACGATAGAGTCAGTGGGAGGGGGCGAGGAAGAAAGCGATGCCTTCTTACCCATTGGGGAGGAGGAAGGAGAGTAGCCAGGCTTACGTCAAAGAGACAGGTGTACCAGAAACAACGTACTGGGCGACAGACTCAACGGTCTAAGCAGAAGAAGAACGGGTGCGAACAACACTAAGATTGCTGGGAGGATGATGGACAACATCCTGGACAGGCAGGCGGCGTGGAGGGCCAAGACACTGGGAGGAGGGATGGGAAGAAGGATCGGGGGGAGATGGGAAAGAAGACATAGGAGTCATGTGAACAGGGTAGGAAGGGAGGGAAACTCCAGATGGAGAACCAGGAGGGAGACCCTTCGGAACAGGACGTAAAGGAAAAGGAGAGGCGGCGGTGGGTGTGTCCAGGTCTAAGGCCTGGAAACGGTTATGAGACTGAGTAAAGTGGGAAGGACGAGGAGAGGTAGAACGCAACACGCGAGTGTAGGATATGCCAGCGAAAGGGGTTAGACGGTGAGCATGGCGTCTCGCTTCTGGAAAAGACAGACGATCCCGGTGTTTCAAGTTGAGGACGGCCTCCTCAAGTTTGTAGTGTATACACGAGCGGGAGAAGGTAGGGTGGGCCTCACCGCAATTGAGGCAGCGAGTCTGGGGAGAAGTGCACTCGGACGGAGTGATCATCGTCCTCACACATTGGGCATAGATACACAATACTTGTGCATTTGAGGACATCATGTCCAAACTTCCAGCACTTATTGCAAAGTCTAGGAGAGGGAAAGTACTCCTGAACGGAGCATCTGGCACCAGCAAGAATTATAGAGGGCGGAAGGGTCCTACTATTAAAGGTGATTTTCACAACTCGAGGGGGCTGGCGGCGACGACCACGAGGGGGTCGAGTGAACATGTCTACCTGGAGGCCAGAATGGCCTTGGGCTTCGAGGATATGTTTAATATCCTCATGGCAGTAATTTGTGTCCCTGACACCAGTTGCAACAAGGTGCGGGAGGAGAACAGTGCCGACTCTGGCATTTAACCGAGCGTTTTTGGAGACCCGAACAGGGGTCTCCCCAAAGCAGGACAATGCGGCTAAGTGGGTGGCTGCAGCCTGAGAAAGAGCAGCGACAACGTGTGTACCGAAACGGGTGGGGTTAATAGTAATAGAGGCATCTACTGAATCAACAAGGTGGTTATGGAGGGAGAAATCGTTAGGAGGAGTTGAATCTAGATGGTGGAGATCAAAGTATTTAGCCCATATAGCGGGACCAAACAAGGCATGGTACGTATTAGTATGAGAAGGGATCTGCGAGTCCAGCCGTGGTGGGGGACGGCGTTGAGAACCCAGAGAGAGAGAGAGAGAGAGAGAGAGAGAGAGAGAGAGAGAGAGAGAGAGAGAGAGAGAGAGAGAGATAGAGATAGAGATAGAGATAGAGATAGAGAGAGAGAGAGAGAGAGAGGGGTTAAAAGGCCCAGTAGTCACAATGAGAGACGGCACCACTGGGGGTTTCGAAGCGCGACCCTACCGCAGATGAGGCAGGGGAGTCTTGGCCCAGTGTAGCGGGGGCTAAAGAGCCCGGTCTTCCATCACAATCCGACTCAGCGGGCTGGTCGTCCACCCCATGAACCTGGCTAAGACAGAGGTCGTCGATCCATATATCATGTATTTTAAAAGGTCTGGGGCCTGGAACCAAGGGATACCAACTACCATGGCAGCCAGGGAGGCCGAGAGCGGGCCAGGGCTGGAAGGGATGCATCGTCCCCCAGCTGTGCTCCCCCTTTTTACCAGGAGAGTCCTACTGCTTCGTTCATTCTCCTACACTGGAGCAAAGACCTCATTCTCCCTTTCGCCCTAGCCTGGACACCCAACCATCCACTTAGGGCAGGTACTCACGGGCGACCCCTGCAGTGGGTGGTCCGTTGACTCACATTTGTGTTAATTTGCACAAACAACTCCCAAAGGGGAACAGAAAAGGGGGGGGCGGGGGCAACCGCCACCGGTCCCAGAGAGGTGTACGTGAGCCCCCTCACCACGTCAAGGAAACACAATGGAGGGGTAATATTTGAAGAAGTGATGGGTATTTTGCAGTGTTGGATGAAGTGCGACTCGAGGCTCTCTCGCCCACCGCTCGCACACTATTCAGTGATGATTCGGGACGAGCAGGTGTGCTGCATCTTGCTCTCACTTGTATGGTATTTGTACGGTCTAATGACCTTGTAATATATAGGACGTCCCTTAACTGATGTGTATTGGATCAGACTACCGAAGTGCACTATTTTTGACAAGTGGTAGGTGATATTTCTTGTATGAATTATGTGTTGGGTATCCAAGGACATTAAGTGACTGTTGCTGAATATTTCTTGATTGATTCCACTCCATTACAGATTATTTTAACACCACGATTCTGTATATCTTTGATTCAAAGCATGCTAGAGCCAGTGTACCACTGCATTAGGATAGAATCTAATTGACAGCTAGTTCAGAGGGTGTGCAGTACAGTGCATGATAATGATTCCAAAGACCTTTGAGTAAAGCTAGTTTAATATGAAATATTATCAGTTGAAGAGAACTTAGTTTTTATTTTACGGTTTCTTGTTTGATATGCCCCGGTAAACTGGTTAATTTTTGTGATTGTTATTTACCCCTAAATAAGATATGAAGGCCAGGTGGTCTTACTGAGTTTTTGACCACATTATTATTACCAGCAATGCTGTGAAGCATTAGGGCACGACAGACTGGCCTGTTGTTGTTGTTGTTGATTTAGGGGTTACGACGATCGTGGGATCGGATACGCCCCGGCGTACCCGTTAAGAGTGAATCGCGAAGCCAGGAAAGGTGAAACGCCAAGCCAAAACGCGAAACGAGTGACGCCAATCACTAGAAACTAATATGCCATACGGCAAATAAACGCACAGTCAGGCAGATGATTGGGGAGCCCCAGGAGTCCCTCAGGGTGACAAGACAAGCACCGGCCCCGCCCCACACAGAGAACACCAGGTAGCAAAACCAAAACTCTGCCCCAACTAAAACGCAAAAAGTCATCCAGTGTCCTCCGGCAGAACAAAAGCCGGCCGCCCACCACAGCTGAGGGCACACCAGGAAGCCACCAAGACCCGCCAACCCCTTGCACCTCTCGGCCAAGCCGGGCCCCGAACACCGTCACACCGCCGGGAGAACCAGCCAGAACACGCCAAAAAAAAATCTATCAACAATCCTGTGACCCAAGGCGATATGTGCGCCAGGCGTCGTACAATCGGACCATTGAAGAGGGATGCCAAACGGCAGTAGCAAACCCCAAAACGAGAAAACAGGACGTGATCCGGCTGCTCCCAGGGGGAGGAGGTATCCAGACGTCCGCTCGACGTCAAGGTTGAACCAGGAGTCCAGACTGGCCTGGAGTTTTCTACACCAGTGAACCATACGTCGGTTTGTGTAGCGCTCATGGAGGTGCTTAATTTCAAGATGGTGGATTTGGTGGGCTAATTTGGGTCTGGCATGTGGTGGTCAAGTTCCAGCAGCAATGTATATTCCAGGGGTTCATCAATCAACGTGAAGATCAATCCTACTGTTATGATCCCAGGTAGCTTGAGGAACGAGTCTACCCCCTGAGAGTTATTCAGCCAGACCTAACTGAGAGGTCAAAGAAAATATAGACATGTGAATATAAACATTAAACACTTGGCTAATGTTGACGAATAGTTAAAAGCATGGGCAGTGGATAAATGTGTACATAAATGACTTGACATGAGATGTCGAAATTTTGTGAGGAAGGTATGAGGCTCATGGCAGGGGTCTTAACTTTACTCGAGTAGTGGAAGTAGTGGGAGCAAGATGCAATGTCTAAGTTCCTGGTATCATAGGGAGAATCTCTAGTTACGTGCTCCGTCAGGAGGAGAATTAGTTTGGCGTTCTTGTATGAAGCCTGGGGACGAAGTACTCGAGTCAAGAACGAGAGGAGCCTTGTGGAGCAGTTTAAATAACGATTTTGTGGGCAAAGGAACGCGCCAACGTCAGACGCTGAGACCAAGAAGCGCCCTGTGTACAACAAACTCTGTGGTAAGCACATTTTAACCAGTTGACAGTGATTACCTGTAGTTGGTCGTGTGCCCAGCGACCGTAGCAAGTGTTCATGAGTATATTAGGCATGTTTCATTAAGGCAGAAGGCCTAAATAAAAGAATAAAGATGAGGGAGCCAGCTGGAGAGACGAGCGGCGCATCCTCTCCCGCCGAGTGCATGGGGGCAACTTGCGAGGGCGGCGGCTGGCAGTATCAAGGGTGGAGGGACCGCCAAGGGGAGGCAGAGAATGGACCCATCCGAACGTAGGGGAATCCCCTCACGGCATGCAGGAATTAGAGAAATGTCAGGTGAACACACTTATTGTGTATGAGTATATTTCAGTTATATGTTAGTAGGGAAAACTTTATTGGCGTGTCAATGGGTTGCAGGGTTGTCTGGAGAAGGAGTTGCTGAGAGAACTTCGAGGTCAGAGGAGGAGTAGTGGATGAAATTTCAAGGTTGTGGAAGGGGTACTGAATTCTGGGGAAGAGCAGCCCCACCATGAGAAGTTGGACCTCAGGCTGTGTGAGGAGGAGCAGTGAAGTGAAGTTTCACTTGCTTCTGTGGAATCAGTGGTGGAGCATCACTTGTTCAAGGAAAACTTCATGGTGTCGCAGCCTGGAGGAGCTGCAGAAGACCCTGGTGGACAGTTCTAGGAGAACCTGAAGATGTTCGGGGTAGTAAACCTCTGGATGCAGAGGGGAGGTTCTTAGTGACTACTTATAGAGTTGATCGAGTGCCTGTGTGTCACTGGCGTGCAAGACGCAGTGGAAGGTGGATAACTGACCATTTTTGTTCTGAGGAACATTTATACTGTTGTTTATAATGTTCCAGCCATAGGCTGAGTTACCTATATATTTATATACATTCTAGGGCAGATTGTGCCATAGTGTTTTACGTGATTTAACCCACTTGGTGAGGTTGGTTGAATAAGTGGCAAGCCAGGAGTTGGGCTACCACTTGATATAGACAGCTGATAAGAGCCATGATGGTATTGGATTGCAACCTGGTTTTAGAATCATAAAGTGTAAAGAGTGTAGAGGTTTATATTCCTATGTATTGTATGCAAGTGTGTTGTATATGTATTGAGTTTTATTAAATGTTTATAATTAGCAGTTGTTTGCTCTTGTCCTAGCTAGGCTTTCCAGAAAACAAAAAAGAGAGAGGGAGAAAAAGAACCACAGCTGTGGACAGGATGCTACAAAATAATTATTCAGAAAAGGGGCATTGAGATCATACCAACCAAGGAGAGAGTGTGGAGTCACGGTGGCTCAAGTTGGGTGTGTACACAGGACAACGAGGCCAGTGTTGGAGGTGTAGAACAACCCCCCCTAAATGTGTGACGCTGAACCCCTCTCCAAGATCAGGAAGCATACAGGGTGATCTGGTCAAAATATAAGCACTCTACAGTTTTTTGGTTGGTCTTGCTTGATGCAGGTCAGCGTTCAATCCCCGACCGTCCAAGTGGTTGGGCACCAATCCTTCCCTCCCCCGTCCCATCCCAAATCCTAATCCTGACTCCTTCCCAGTGCTATATAGACGTAATGGCTTGGCGCTTTCCCCCCTGATATTTCCTTTCCCTCTACCCAAACATCCCCCAACGGGAGGCAGCGAGATTGGTCTCGACGTACTTAGACGACCATAAACACCTCATATGCCAGCCCCTCAGAGATGCAGAAGTTTGGAGGCCCCACCAAGGGTCCTCCTGGAGGAAGCGATTCTGCATGTCATGAGGGATACAATTCTATCCTTCGATTCAGCAGCCTACAGACAGGTAAAGGGGAGGGCAATTGGAGCATCACGTAATGTGGTTATAACGGAAATCTTTGTCCACACGGCCTTTGAGCACCAGAGAGCACTCCGAACAGATAAACCAGACGTGTACTTCCTTTACAACCCAGTGACTACACCCAGTCTCAACCGCCGTGCTCCCAGTCTCAACCACCGTGCACCAAGTCTCAACCGCCGTGCACCAAGTCTCAACCGCCGTGCACCAAGTCTCAACCGCCGTGCCCCAAGTCTCAACCACCGTACCCCATTATACCGTGATGATATTTTCGGTGTAATGACTGGACCATACACACTCCTCCAGTCCTTCTACGCCTGGACAAATACAGGCCACGAAAATCTGAAGTTCACCTTGAAGCAGAGTAAAACAGAGATAAACTTCCTGGATACGGCAGTGTTCATTGGCAGCGAGGACAGGCTCCTTCACACGAGGGCCTACTACAAGCCCACGAACCTGCACACGTATCTACGATACGACTCCTGTCCCCCGTCCTCCTTGAACTCCCTACCCTACTCCTTAGGTCTACGTTTGAAGAGGATGAACAGCCTTGAAGACACCCCTTGCTACTCAACTTCTAGACCTTTGGGACATGTTCTACACCAGAGGATATCCAGAACGAGTAATAACAATGGCTAAAAACAAACTAGACCTGAAGACGAGGTCAGAGCTCCTCATACAGGGTCCCCCTCCAGACCCTCAGTCGAGATGGATCCTTCCATCGCTCTATTTTAGCGGCCTAGCAAGCCCTCTCCATAATGCCCTGACTGACATCTGGACCTGGCTAAGAAACATCTATGGGGACCAGCCTTCTTGGCCTAGGTTTGCCCAATCACCTCCAATGCTGGCCTGGAGACGAGGAAAGTCACTTAAGGATCATCTAGTACATTCCTCCCTCCACAGGACACACTGCCTTTAACCAAACCTGACACAGACCGATGGTGTAAGAGAATACCCCCCCTGGTTCCCTGGGTTGGGGCCACGAGGTTGAGGGGGGGGGGGGCTCCACAACATAATATCTTCCTCAGTACAACTGCCTCCACACGTTACTTTTGTGGACATAAAACGTCATCAATTAGATGGATGGTACACTGGGGAAACCATGAGGTAACACTCATTCACTGGGGAGTTGACATTATGCTCGTGGCACAACCTAGATGGCGCTGATTTTGATACGCAACTCACCAAAGGTCATTCACATCGACCTCTCCTTCTAACTAGGGCAGGAAACAGGAGCCATTGATCGCTGCCACGCCACCACCAATAGATGGCCATGTCCACAAAGCGTCGAATATCAGGGGAACTGAGGTGCTGACCCATAGATGGCGCCGAAATCGCCACTCCATACTTTAATGAAGGTGGCGATACCGTAACATAGGTCTTCCGACATGTGAACACACAAATCCTTTGCATTGCTTTTTCGTTCTATGGTATGATTTACCAAGTTTTGTATGTGGTTTCCGTTTTAATATTTAATTTTTTAAAAAATAGGGCTTTTTAACATTTTTACTAGGGTAGCTCAGGAGCTGGAACTTATCTTTTTAAATACTATATTATTTTCTGTAGCCCATTGAAAAACCTGATTTACATCTGATTGGGGGTTGGCTGCGTCCTCTATGTTGTCTAATCTCAAAAATCCTAGTGTCCGGTACTGTAGTAGTCTTCTGCCTGCGAATGTATCCCCCATTTTTGGATGAAACTCTGCAATGGTGTAACTGGCATAAGGGAGAGTGAAGGAGGTTGTTTATTTTTATTGCAAAGCGGAAGTCGGCTGAACGGTTTGGTTTATTGAATGTGTTGCAAGCTAGGCTGACTCTTTTGTATGGGTTGATGAAAAAGAGGTTTGATAGGTTTGTCGAGATTTTGTTGTATAATGAACAGATTCGTGGATTGGGGGAGGAGATGGCTGTGGGGGTCCAGGCTCGGGCTGGAGTTGGAGAGCTGTTGTTTGAGTTATGTATATTACAGATCTTGCTTCGGAAGGAAGAGGAGGATCGTGAGTCAGTGGTGTTGACTAGTCTCCATATGCCAGATGTTTCGGTTTTGTCGAATACGGATGGTGTGATTTACTATGTTTAGTAGAAGCTTGAAGATCTTTATAAGAGAGTGGAGGGAGATTGGAGGATTATTTTCTTGTGTTTTGTTCTCCTGGGTTGTAGTCGTTGGACTGTACAGTTCTGGAGGGTGAGGTTGGTCGTTCCGAGGTTTGGGATGTCGTTCGGTCCTTGCGGAAGAGTAAAATACCAGGGTATGATGGGCAGCTGGCGGAATTTTATGTATCCTGTTGGGATATTATTGGGTCTTATTTCTTGAAGGTGGTTTAGTATTGTTTCGGGCACATGCAGTTGGTGGGGTCCCAGTTGCTTGCATCCCACATCAGGTTCTTTCCTATGCCTGGCAACTTGAGGTTCTTTGCCAATTGGCGACCGATTAATCTCCTCAGTCAGAAATACAATATTATCTCGCAGTTGTTAGCGAATCTGCTCCGGTCAGTGGTGGGTTTCCTAGTTTTTTGGGGAAGATCCTTGGTCCATTGTAAAAATGTCGTATGGGATCTCATTGTTTATATGTCAGAGTCTAGGGGCCCGAAAGCCTCGTTCAATCTGGACTGGTTGAAGGCCTTCGACAGTGTGGCCACTAACTTTGTATTATGGATTCTGGAGAGGCTTGGAATTGCCACCCGGTTTGTAGGCTGGGTGCGAATGTTGAATAAGGGGTGTTGTAGTCGGGTGTGTGAGAGTGGGTTGCTTAGTACTACTCATGCCATTAGGCGCTCGATTCGGCAGGGTTGCCCCCTGACGATACTTTTGTATATTATTGTTCAGGAACCGTTGTTTCTGGCTTTGCGGGCTTGTAGTTCGATCGTTTCTCCACGGTTGCCCAACAGGTTTGACCTCAAAGTTTGTAGGTATGCTGATGATACAACTGTTTTTATAGCTACAGTGGATTCGGTGGTTGGTGTTCAGGACGTGGTACACAGCTTTGAGTTGGCCACGGGGGCTGCCATCAGTTGTCGGAAGTCTTGTATTATTGGGTTAGGGAGTTGGGCTGTCTTGGAGTCTTAGGAGTGGTCTTGGTTGCCCGGTGATGCAGTCTGTTCGCATGCTGGGCATCACCTGGTTTAGTTCGTACAAGGAATTGTTGCAGGATAATTGGGCGGCGGTTTCTCGCTTGGTAGCGGCGGCAGTGTTGGGGATGCTGTCCAAGAGGGTCTTGATTTATCAGCGGGCGATGATCGTGAATTGTAAGGGTCTTTCCAAGGTTTCGTATTTAGCTCATGGTTTCCCTTTGAGCAGGGCTCGCATGCTGAATTTCGAGAAGGCTGTTTATTGTTATGTTTGGTGTGGCCGGTACTACTTGGTTCGCTACTCTTCCTTGAGTCAGGGTTTGGAGGAGGGTAGGATAGGTCTGGCGAATGTATATGTGATGTCGTTGGTAGGGGGCTCTGGTTAGGGGATGGTCTAAATTTCTAGGCTTTATTTCTATTCCATTCGGGTGAGTTATTGGGGTGCCGTGTTCTCGGAACGTGACTTTTGTCTTGCTGCTGGTTAACTCTTGTGCTGTTCTCATTCTTCGGTCGCTTTGTAGGTATCCTGAGTATATGTCTTTTTGGTTGACAGGAGGTGTATTGGGTGCTTTTATGTTGTGTGGCTCACAGGGTGGAGGTGTTGTACCCGTTGTTTGATTGAAGGGCGATGTGGGACGCTATGAGAGGGCCGTTTCTCGCCCCTGAACTGAGGGAGTTGATGTAACGGTTTCTTCACCAGACTGCTGACCAATACCCGGTTTTATATGTTGGATATAATGGGGTCGGATTCTTGTGCCCATTGTAGGGAGGGTGAGTCCCAACTCCATGTGTTTTATTTTTGTCGGCGGGTGTCTTGTTTGGTGGATTGGCTTTTATTTTATTTATACGCTGTTTAATATAATAAAGAAAACAAAATATGTTGTCGATCCTCCATTGCTGTTTTTGCTTTGATGTCCAAAGGGTTTGGAAATGATGGGGAAGGTAGAGGGATGGGGGGGTGAAATTCAGGAAGAGGATGCGAGTGTACAGAGAGAGAGAGAGGAGGTTTGAAAGTTCGGTGGCCTGTCCACCATGGGTTGGAATATGTGTATGTCGTTTATTTGGGTATGTGGTATGTTGGGTTGTCAGTACATTGGCTAGGTGGCTAGTGTTTGTGTCCTAGCTGGTGTCTGGAAGCCCTAGAGCCGATGGAGTGGCTGCAGGAGATTAATCTTAGCAACATCTGAGTGGTTACTCTTCTGGTAACACAAAAAGGGTTTTGTTAATTTTTTTTACGTGTTTATTTTTTTTATTAGGTATAAATCAGGTTCGGGATGGGCCACTCATCTGGGTCGTCTGGAATACCAGTTAGTATTTGTGGTCTCGGGAATGTCTGATCACGGATGTGTCTGATAACTTTTTGTTTGAGAGTGATTCGTGTGGTTCTGTGTGGTGGTTCATGAATCTCTTAGTCACTGATGGTGTTTACTGCTTCGTGGGGTTCTTCGGGGTCTGGGACGTACATGTGCTTCATGTGGTACAGCTGCCTACTGGCCAGGTAGCTGAGCCTGGTGTTCATTGGCGTGATGTTGAGAATCTCATGGATTTGGTCTCTTCTTACCCTGTCCATCTTACCCTGGGGAGCCGGTCGGCCGAGCGGACAGCACGCTGGACTTGTGATCCTGTGGTCCTGGGTTCGATCTCAGGCGCCGGCGAGAAACAATGGGCAGAGTTTCTTTCACCCTATGCCCCTGTTACCTAGCAGTAAAATAAGTACCTGGGTGTTAGTCAGTTGTCACGGGCTGCTTCCTGGGGGTGGAGGCCTGGTCGAGGACCGGGCCGCGGGGACACTAAAAAGCCCCGAAATCATCTCAAGATAACCTCAAGATAACCTCCATCAGCGACAGGCCCGCCGCGAAGCGAAGTGCCTCAAGGGTCGTGCCTGAGCCCGGTCCTCTTTAATATTTTCGTAAATGACCTGCCCCAACTATAGTACAGGGACACTATTATCGTCCAATTTGCGGACGACGTAACACATGTAATAACATCTAACCCAAGCAGCCAATCGGCCAAACACGCGACTGTAACCCGTAAGGCGAACGTAGAACTAGCCAGGACTTCTAACTGGGAAAGAAAATGGAAGATCACCACTAATCCAGACAAGATCCAATTAAGCACCGTCGGATGTATGGCCTTCTCAATCGAGGATGAGGGGGGGGGGAATAAGGATCAGTGGTAAACCCATAGCCATCACAAACTCCAGCACAGTGCTCGAATACAACTTCAACTGGCTACTCAGCTCCACTCAGTACGTCTCCCAGAAGACAGCGATGGCTAGGGGTTCCCTTGTTGAGGGCTCTTCTGCTTCAGGCAAGCCCCATTCCACATCAAGCTCCACCTGTACAGAACGATCGTAAGGTCTAGCCTGGAGTACCCATACGTCTCCCTGAATCTTACCAACAAAACCAACATGCTGAAGATTCAACGGGTCCAAAATGAAGCACGTCGCCTCCGTTGCTGTTTATAATCTCCGGCAACCTCTGAGATAATAAAGCCCATCTACACCAGATAGTAGCGGAAAGTTCGCCCTCTGCAACATGGTATCTTCAGGCCACCGAGTTAGACATTAAATATTCCAAAAGGAATCCACAGGGAAATAGTAGTTTGGTTATATAGACTACGTCTACGTTACAGATGTAACTGGGAAATTGGTGAAGACAGATGGAATGAGTCTTCTGCCAAACAATCACAGAAAAAGCCTCTTCGCTATCGCCTAGAATGTCAAACAACCAACCAACGACCTTAGAAGAGCTTTAAGAGTCCCTGAATCTTGTAGTAACCACCCTGAAGCCATCAACACTGAAACTCTTCTGGTCAAAAAATGTGTCCAGCAGCTGGACACCCTCAGAAATACTGTCAAGCAGTAGCCTTCCCCCGCGACAAAAGCCTGACAATTTAAATACGACTTCAGCACACAGTATACATTCACTGCAAAAAATAAACACTTATGGGCTATTCGTACCAATGCCATCACATGAGTGGCTTAATCCTACATCAATCAATTAATCTGAGACACTGAGGTGACGTGGTTGTAGACTAGCTGCGGGTTATGGCGGCACAACTATCAGTCGGCCAGCGTGTGTTGAAGCAGAAATTGGTGGGATCGCTCATGCCCCTGCTCAAAATTACTTACTATATTTTCCCGTACATTCTCCATGGGTTCATATCACAACATTTGCCAGACCACTCGAGCTTAATATTGTGCTGTTGGGCAAACCTTCGCCTAACAATCCGGGCATTGTGGATAGAGCCATTATCCTGATAAATGGTCCGTAAAATAAATTAACAATAGCAATTAACAATTCATGGCAAATATTTGATAACATTTTGAGGTTAAGCTTAACAGAAAACAACGAACTATTATAGTAAATGGTCAATGGCATAGCCTGAGTAACATTATTGACTGTGAGGTAGGATTATGTTAGTATTTTTGGTGGTAAATCTCTATTATATAAGCAATAAAATACCTGATTATTATTTGCTCAAAATAGGGAAGAGCGTATACACGCACAGAAGGCACCGTCACTTCCTCCAAAATCTCAAGATCTGTGTCAGCATTGAAGCCTCCCTGAATATCAGTAAGTTCTCCAAAGTCGTGTAAATAAACCCCCCCCCCCATACATTGCACGATATATAAACACTCCTAGCGATTACTTATATAAGCTGCTGTTCATATCGTTTGCTCTTGCGACGATTGTATTCTAATCTGACATGAGTTGCTGATGTGAATGTCTTCTCATCACTGAAAATTACACGGGCCCAGTAATTGAGATCTTCATTGACATATCTTCTGGCAAAAGCCAATCTTTCTTTTCTATGGTGCTCTAAAAGTTTATCTTTTGGGGCTTGAATCCAGTGATAGATATCGGCTTCATGAAGTTGCTTTCGCACTGTGCGTTCAGATGCCTCTGAACGCACAATTGCAGATCATCCCTGATGGCAACTGCATTTATAAAGGGAGACTGACGGTTGTTCTCAACAATTCGCTGGTCTTCTTCGTTTGAGGTTTTTCTTGGCCCCACCAAACCAACAACTGTCGTCCCAGTTCCCGGATTCTTTCCACAGCCTGCAGCACCACAGTCTATCAGCTGGTTTTGTAATTCCAAGTTCTCTGGCAAAGGCGGCGTTTGTCATGCCTCTCTATCCTGGCAACTATATCTCCCCTCACTGACATAGCCTTTTCTCCCTGGAGTTCGTCCTTGATGAAGCGTCTGCACTCTGGACTTGACACGTTGATTGGTCTAGGGAGAGTAAAGGGCCCTCATTCTTTCACCCAAACAACGATACTTTCTGCTATAGTTTGATGGTTAAACAATCATTGCAAGGAAACTAGCTTGTTTTAAGAAGCACTAGTTTGTCGAACAGCATATATCATCACGTAGTCCGTGTTGTGTATAAGATATTCATCACATGACAACGAATTACACGTGCAATATGACCGGACATTTCACATGCTCTATTACCTTACCTTGCATAAGGTAAGTCTTCCATATTTGTCATGTAAATTTTCCTCTGTGTCTCTGTATATCTGTGTATTTACTATTTGTACCTGCAAAATCGAGCAATTAGCTCTTGGCCCCTGACTTTCCAGCAAATCAATTTTCCTCTATTATGTCTTCAATGTCTCAATTATGTCTCTAACCCACGCACGCACACACACACACGCGCACACGCACGCACACACAAGCACACAGTTGATTGCGACCAGTTGATTGACAGTTGAGAGGCGGGACCAAAGAGCCAGAGCTCAACCCCCGCAAACACAACTAGGTGGGAATAACTAGTTATTAGTTGTTCCCACCTAGTTGTAATTAACAAGGTAATTACACAATCTAAACACCTCCAGGCCCCCATGGGGGCCTGGAGGTGTTTAGATTGTGTATTCTGTATCTGTGTGTCTGTCACTCTGTCTCACATAAGTATTTGGTCAACTATGCATACCATTACGTAATATATGCAGATCCCCAAAAAAATGCATTAAATGAAAACTAGCTCGATTTCATTCAAACTGTTTTGACTAGTTGTATATGAAAAGGGTTTCATCTGGTCCAAGTCTCAGCATCGTAGCATAAATAGGAAAGGAGAAAAAAATAGTGAAGCAGGTGTCAAAATTATTCCAAAATGGTCAAAAACGATTATCAAACACAAGTGTCAACTAAAATCATATCTATGACTCTCAGCTATCACAATAGCATATATTAAAAAATATTATAATTAGTTTTATTAGAAAAATAATTAAGTTAAAAAAATTGATATATTTTTTTCAATTTTTTTTTTTTATCGTACGATTTGCATGAAACTTATACACGTGACTGCACATAAGCCTATCTGTAAGGGTGCCAATTTTGGAGAAAACTGGTTGATGTCAACCTCAGCCACAGCTGGCAGCAATTTAGACTTTATTATTTTTTTATTTATTTTCAATATTTTCAACTAACACAAAAGTTTAAATAACTCTTTCATTTTTTATTCAATTTACATACAACGTACACCTTATATGTAACGTTTATGTCTCTAAAATCTCTAATAAGCGATTTTTCCTAAGTTTGTTTATTGATTTTATAATAGTAATAAACATGACATATTTACATAATTCTTTTAGGGGAACGTGAATATTTGTATTAGGAAAACTAAAGATTTTTGGAAACTCCCAAACTCTGGATCGTTCATTATATGCTAATGTGTCAGAAAAGTGTAAAGGAATGATTATATCTGAAAGGTGTGTTTGTTTATTTACATTTGAAAATGAATAAAATTCGTTGAAAAAAATAAAAATATATAAAATCTTCCTTTCTATTTGCGCTGCAGTACTGAAACTTGGAACAATTGCAGCCCTTTTTATGTACAACTACTCAAAAAATATTGGTTGACATTAAAAAACTTTTATGAAACCATGCCAATGCCCCCTTTTGGGGAGCATTGGCATGGTTTCATCAAAGCCGTCCGATAAATTCTAGGCGTCCGATTTCATATAAATCGTCCGATAAAAAACAAAAACAAAAAAAAATAAAAAAAAATATATATCAATTTTTTTTAACTTAATTATTTTTCTAATAAAACTAATTATAATATTTTTTAATATATGCTATTGTGATAGCTGAGAGTCATAGATATGATTTTAGTTGACACTTGTGTTTGATAACCGTTTTTGACCATTTTGGAATAATTTTGACCCCTGCTTCACTATTTTTTTTCTCCCCTTCTATTTATGCTACGATGCTGAGACTTGGACCAGATGAAACCCTTTTCATATACAACTAGTCAAAAAAGTTTGATTGAAATCGAACTAGTTTTCATTTAATACATTTATTTGGAAATCTGGAGCCCTTGCCCCCTAAATGATCGCAAACAGAACCTAAACACCTAACCTAACCTATGCCTATATATGCACAATATGCTATTATAATATTAATTTATATTTGAGAAAATTTCTGTTTTGAATGGACATGTTAAAATTTATGAATGCGTCTTTGGAGTCAACCACTGGATGTAATGGACTTGATTCGATGACGGGTTGATATTCGTACCACAATTCTGTAAATGCTTCACCCACGTACTTCAAATATATATAATCGCCAACAGAACCTAAACACAAAACCTAATCTTAAATTCTGATACATTTTTTATGTATACGAATACTAATTTATATGAGAACAATCCAATTTTAATAAATTATGTTAAAATTATTGAATAAATAAACAGACTAGTGTGAGGACGAGTCGCATCGCCACAGCAACAATGGGCTCGAGACCGACCACAAATAGTTTCTTGTAGTATATTAATTATACTTGTTAATGTATAACTGCAAATATATTAAAATATATATATATTTGCAAAACACTTAACTTTAAAAACGATGTCTGTGTGTTGTTGAGTGACAGCCAACGACGATCGACGTAGAGTGAGAGTGAGAGAGTGTGACTGTGTGTGTGTGTGTACTCACCTAGTTGTGCTTGCGGGGGTTGAGCTCTGGCTCTTTGGTCCCGCATCTCAACTGTCAATCAATAGGTGTACAGGTTCCTGAGCCTATTGGGCTCTATCATATCTACACTTGAAACTGTGTATGGAGTCAGCCTCCACTACATCGCTTCCTAATGCATTCCATTTGTCAACCACTCTGACACTAAAAAAGTTCTTTCTAATATCTCTGTGGCTCATTTGGGCACTCAGTTTCCACCTGTGTCCCCTTGTGCGTGTGCCCCTTGTGTTAAATAGCCTGTCTTTATTAACCCTGTCGATTCCCTTGAGAATCGTGAATGTGATGATCATGTCCCCCCTAACTCTTCTGTCTTCCAACGAAGTGAGGTTTAATTCCCGTAGTCTCTCCTCATAGCTCATACCTCTCAGCTCGGGTACTAGTCTAGTGGCAAACCTTTGAACCTTTTCCAGTTTAGTCTTATGCTTGACTAGATATGGACTTCATGCTGGAGCCACATACTCCAGGATTGGTCAGACGTATGTGGTACATAATGTTCTGAAAGATTCATTACACAAGTTTCTAAAGGCCGTTGTTATGTTAGCCAACCTGGCATATGCTGCTGATGTTATCCTCTTGATATGAGCTTCAGGGGACAGGTCTGGCGTGATATCAACCCCCAGATCTTTCTCTCTCTCTATTACTCTTGAAGTATTTCATCTCCCAAATGACACCTTGTATCTGTTCTCCTGCTTCCTACCACTATTTTCATTACATTACATTTGCTCGGGTTAAACTCTAACAGCTATTTGTTCGACCATTCCTGCAGCTTGTCTAGGTCTTCTTGAAGCCTCAAGCTGTCCTCCTCTGTCTTAATCCTTCTCATAATTTTGGCGTCGTCAGCAAACACTGAGAGGAATAAATCTATACCCTCTGCGAGATCATTTACGTATATCAGAAACAGGATAGGTCCGAGTACAGAGCCCTGTGGGACTCCACTGGTGACTTCACGCCATTCTGAGGTCTCATCCCTCACTGTAACTCTCTGCTTCCTATTGCTTAGGTACTCCCTTATCCACTGGAGCGCCCTACCAGTTACTCCAGCCTGTTTCACCAGCTTATGCATCAACCTTTTATGAGGTACTGTGTCAAAGGCTTTCCGACAGTCCAAAAAAATGCAGTCCGCCCATCCTTCTCTTTCTTGCTTAGTCTTTATCACCTGACCGTAGAATTCTGTCAAGCCTGTAAGGCAAGATTTACCTTCCCTGAACCCATGTTGATGGGTTGTCACGAAGTCTCTTCTCTCCAGATGTGTTACTAGGATTTTTCTCACAATCTTCTCCATCACCTTGCATGGTATACAAGTTAAGGACACTGGCCTGTAGTTCAGTGCCTCTAGTCTGTCACCCTTTTTGTATATTGTTACTACATTAGCAGTCTTCCATATTTCTGGTAGGTCTCCCGTTTCCAATGACTTACTATACACTATGAAGAGTGGCAAACAAATTGCTCCTACACACTCTTTCAATACCCATGGTGAGATTCCGTCCGGCCCAACAGCTTTTCTCACGTCCAGCTCCAATAGGTGCTTCTTGACCTCATATCTTGTAATTTCGAACCTTTCCAAGGTCATCTGGTTTGCTGCCACCTCTCCCAGCGCCGTGATATCTCCCTGTTCTATTGTAAAGACCTCCTGGAACCTTTTCTTGAGTTCTTCACACACCTCTTTGTCATTCTCTGTGTACCTGTCCTCGCCCACCCTAAGTGTCATCACCTGTTCCTTAACTGTTGTCTTCCTCCTGATGTGACTGTGTAGTAGCTTCGGTTCGGTCTTGGCTTTATTAGCTATATCATTTTCATACCTTTTCTCAGCTGCTCTTCTCACACTAACATACTCGTTCCTGGTTCTCTGCTCTCTCTCTCTCTACTTTCTGGTGTTCTGTTATTACGGAAGTTCCTCTATGCCCTTTTGTGTGTGTGTGTGTGTGTGTGTGTGTGTGTGTGTGTGTGTGTGTGTGTGTGTGTGTGTGTGTGTGTGTGTGTGTGTGTGTGTGTGTGCGTGCGTGTGTGATGCCATGTCATGTCTCTGCCTCAACAGCCAAATGTCAATATATAAAATTATAATTCATTATATTGTTTACATAAAATGATAATATACTCTTAAGCTCAAAAGTAGAGCTGTCTCCATTTCTTATTAATCTTCATGCAGTATATATTCACTGGTCTGTACTTCGTTCCTTTCCCTATGCAGTGTGAACTATATAAACTGGTATGTGGTGTTTTGGTCAATGAGAATTTGTTTTCTTTTTATTTGTAAAACAAAGTAAATATAGCATAGAAGGTACCGAAGCACACACAAAAAAGCATAATCTTCAAACCACACATTAAAAATACACCATAATACAGATATGTAACAGAGAACATTCACAGTAACATCTCACAGAATAACACAGAATAACAAGGAACACAAAATAACACAGAACATGGCACACAGATCAATATAACATAAAAGTGAAAACAACAGAACAATAAAAAAATACATAGGAACACAGAAGAAAACAAAAAGCCGCACTACCCAGATGGGGCGTGCCAATGGTGGACCGTAACGACAAAAGTGTTCAAAGCTAAATTAAACCTAAGGTAAAAACAAAAAAAAATTGTACAACGTAAAACAAACGTAAAACACATGCACCATGTGTCACACCACACAACAGTATACTCCATACCACAGAACCAGAACATAGAACACACACATGAAACACAGCACAGACGAAAGAATACATGCCACATTGCACACAAAAACCCTTCATACAAAACAATACAGCACCAATGGGAAAACAGAATTAAAGATACGGATCGAAAACACAGGAAGCAATAAATTGTCCCCAATCAGAAGCAATAGAACACAGAAATAAAATAAAAAGGGCACCAAGGCATCAATCAGAACAAAACAATGCCAAACGATGTTAGGAAAAAGCAAAACAAGAAAAAATCCATGAACACATAACACATGAACAAAACAAACAACCGTACAAGGAACACAGGTACAAACAACATGTACAGTAAAAAAAATTACAAAACATAAATAACAGACACACAGTATAACCGAGACCGGCGATATATATATAAAGGCACCGAAGCACCAGAACAAAAAGCCCCACATAACACCAGACAACACAAATTGATTAATCCATAACGTAAGTATAAGGAATCAAACACACACACACACACGAACACACACATGTTACAGTACAAGGTAACACACACCAAACAGAATAAGCAAACAGGCACAAGGAGCGTAACAAGTCCTCACAACAGCACAAAATTAAACATAAGCACACACACAAGCAAAACAGCACATCACACAGGAAACAGGCAAACAGCATACCACAAAACACACAATTTTTAGGGGTCTGATAGCTGAGTGGACAGCATAATCCTAGGATCCGGGTTCGATTCCCGGTGATGGAAGAAACAAAAATGGGCGGTTTCTTTCACCCTGATACCCCTGTTACCTAGCAGTAAATAGGTACCTGGAAGTAAGACAGCTGTTATGGGCTGCTTCCTGTGTGTATTCACATAGTTGTATTCACCTAGTTGTACTTGCAGGGGTTGAGTTCGGCTCCTTCGACCCGTCTCTCAACTGTCAATCAACCGTTTCTAACTACTACTATTTTTTTCCCCCACACCACACACACACCCCAGGAAGCAGCCCGTGACAGCTCACTAACTCCCAAGTACCTATTTACTGCTAGGTATCAGGGACATAGGGTGAAAGAAACTCAGCCCATTGTTTCTCGCCGGCGCCCTTGATCGAACCCGGGACCACAGGATCACGTATTCAGCGTGCTGTCCGCTCGGCCACCGGTTCACTCAGCTATCAGGCCGAAAGGCGGGGCCGAAAAGAGTAGAGCTCAACCCCCACAAGCACAACTTGGTGAATACAACTAGGTGAATACACACACACACACACACACACACACACACACACACACACACACACACACACACACACACACACACACACACACACACACACATCTTCAAGTGTAGATATGATAGAGCCAAGTAGGCTCAGGAACCTATACATTAGGTGATTGACAGTTGAGAGTTGGAACAAAAGAGCCAGAGCTCAACCACCGCAAATACAACTAGGTAAGTATAACTAAGTAAATAGGTAAATACACACACACACACACACGCGCGCGCATGTATGTTCATTTACCTAACCTGTGCAGGGAGTTGAGGGCTAGGAAGCTGCAGTGTTTTCTATTAATTTGGGAAGAATAAACAGGCAATATCGCAATGAAAGAGTGTATACCAGTAAACGAGTATCTGGCAAATTGACAGTAACCATAAAACGCTTAAGAAACAAAGCAGAAATAGTGCATTTGAAGAAAAGTGTCGTAACGCATTGTGTCGGTATTAGTTGGACAAGGTGAGGCAGGGTGACTTGACCAGAAACCGCAGCCTCACGAGCCAGGCAAGAGGACCCCACTCACCACCTTCCCCTACGTCACTGACCAGGAGCCACTACAACACCAGTAACTGTCGTGACAGGCCGAGTAATTGTACAATTAATGCAAGCCACACTCAGCTGGTGCACCTGCTGTATTGCTAAAGTTTCATTGACACACCTAAGAGGGAAAAATAGGATAGGTATGGAGCAGCCAAAGAATATCAATCTAAACATATAGAACAGATTGATGCCCCTAGAGGAACGCATGAATGAGGGGCCAGAGAAGGCCATTAGCATAGTATAACTGCGGGAGAGCATGGATGAATAGTGATTCTCTCATCTTTCAGCTCTGCCTGCATTATACAAATGCAGGTAGAGCTAGAAGACGAGAGAATGACTAGAGGTGAAGAAATACGCGCACTAATAGAAGAGTCACCTTCTCTGGGACAGTAGCATCAAGAATTACAAGAGATGGTAGGCAAAGTCTGAAGGTATGGGTTTACACCAGCTAAACATTCTACTAGTGTGAGGTGCACGTGCGGCTCGCTTTGCATCGGGCAGGTAAATGGCCGTGCACTCGGAGTAGATTTGGTAACCCATACTCGAAACATTCCGTGTTTAGGTTCGTTGGAGAGTCTAGGTCATCAGCATTCCAAATATGTTTCAATGGTAATGTAACAAACTAGTCTGTTGTAGGAATGATCCAGAATGTTATCTCTTATGCATGGGAGAGTGGGAAGTTGGACCATGTATAGACACCTGACTTAGAGCGGGAGCATCCCCTGGGGGATTGACGGTTGGGATACAAAAATGACTGACGCCTTTGTCTCGTAGTTTCGTATAATGAATTATTCTACAGTATTCAGTAATTTAGAGAAATTAGTCTTCATTCAAATTGTATAATATTCCTGTTAATAGTATCGAGAGTATCCTAAGTGTCAGGATAATGAGTAAGTCACCATCAGTGACGTCACTAGCGGCACTAGACTTTGGCGCAGAACAATTTGGGTGACCCTAGGTCACCCAAACTGATGGCCTACCATCAGAGGTCATCAGAGTTTCCACGTTCAGTATTTCTCAAAGGTCAAATAGCCTTTTTGTAATCGGAAATAGCTCTTCCCAAAGATGCTTGAGTAATTAACCTCAGTTAAAAGAATTCAACCAATCTGGGTCGTTCAGTACAACAGAGATTAGTTGTTAAACTTAAACCATACGAGTAAACGTAGTAAGCCCAAGGCGTAGGAATATCCAGCTAGCTTCTGTGCAGGACAGAGCGACTCGGGAAGAATCAGAGTGTGGAACTAGTGGCGACTCGGGAAGGTGACATCTATCCACCTTCCCCTAGACAAGCACACCCACTGCTGGTAAACATAAAGGTATAGTTGCTAAAGGTTTTAAGTGTAGGAAGTAGTCATCTCATTGCCTTTTCATGGCAGGAAGTGTTCAGCCAGGAAGTGCTCTGATTTTAGATTTTGTTTAGTTTTGAATAAACCATTTAGCTAGTAAATTGTCTTTTTATTAATTTTCATTTTATGTACTATTATTTACATGTCCGGACCACTTGGTGCCCACGAGGCTGAGTTGAGTGGAGCCGCAGATTCTAACACCGAGTCAGAATTCATTATCCCTTTGATTTTAATAATTCCGCACTTTAACGTATATTCATCCCTCCCATATGTAACTAGTGGGGATCAAGCCCCAAGGTTTATTGATTTGCATGATAGATCCAGACCTCGGTTATTGCTCAGTGGTAATGGTCTGGTGGTGGCAGCGCAAGGCGATTCTAGAGTTTTGCTAGAAGTCTATTTTCACGTCATAAGGGTTGTAGAATCTTAAGCCGGTCGAACGGTTTAAGACCACGTGGCGTGGGGTCGGCTCAAGTAAGAGCTCTGGGGTCCCTTGGTTTGAAGTAAGTGAATAAGAACACGGACGGGGTGAAGGTGAAGTAAGAACGCCCCCCCCCCCCCCGTGTTACAGTAATTGCAGCGAATTTGTGAAAAGAGTTAGAGCGTGTAGCTATTTTAGCTAAGACTGAGGGAGACAGAGCAGAGTAGCAGGGAAGCGTGAGCCACCAGCCCGCCGCCGTTCCCATGGCAACCCAAGGCAGCAGCCTGGAGGACGCCTTGCTTGCCAAGCAGCTGGCCTGTGATTGGTCAATAGGTATAGGCCGAGGTGCGCTTCTCTCTGATTGGATAGTTCGAGAAGGACCGGTAAAGCCGGCATCCTGCCGATTTGGGCATCAAGATGTCATTCTGCCCTAGCCACTAAACTTGTCGGACGTGGACTTTCTTGGTCGGTCAGCCAAGTGAAACTACTGTCTCTAGTGGCTCTAGTACACTTTACATCTGCACAACATCGACGTGTGTCCGTAGGGAACGTAGCAGAATCCGGGAACTCATCGTATTTGCGTGTGTTATCAAGGAAGTATATTAACAGAAAGTGAGAAGTGGGCAATCCATACGAGCCGAGTACAACAGACTGTCGCAATTTCCTATCTCCAGCCATCAATAGGGAGCCGGTCGGCCGAGCGGACAGCACGCTGGACTTGTGATCCTGTGGTCCCGGGGTCGATCCCGGGCGCCGGCGAGAAACAATGGGCAGAGTTTCTTTCACCCTATGCCCCTGTTACCTAGCAGTAAAATACGTACCTGGGTGTTAGTCAGCTGTCACGGGCTGCTTCCTGGGGGTGGAGGCCTGGTCGAGGACCGGGCCGCTTGGACACTAAAAGCCCCGAAATCATCTCAAGATAACCTCAAGATAGAAGATCAATCAGACTCCATCTGATCTGCTAGTGTCATTTAGCAGTGGAGAGATCTATGAAAACCTTGCCAGTGTTCAGCGCAATTTTCCCACAGAAATTCGTGAGAATTTCGGTAGACAGAGAAGCTCACAGTGTTTGCCGCCATTTTATACGAATCCCATACTTCGCCCTAAGGAAGTTTGAAGCCCGCCTAATGAGGAGGGAATACGAAACGAGCCGAGCGGTGTGAGACTCCACCCAGCTACCTCCTAGCCTAGCCAAGCCACCCTGAGGGGGTGGCCACCTACTACAAGTACTGCAGCAGTACTCACCTAGTTGTACTCACCTAGTTGTGCTTGCGGGGGTTGAGCTCTGGTTCTTTGGTCCCGCCTCTCACCCGTCAATCTATTGGGCTCTATCATATCTACACTTGAAACTGTGTATGGAGTCAGCCTCCTCCACATCACTTCCTAATGCATTCCATTTGTCAACCACTCTGACACTAAAAAAGTTCTTTCTAATATCTCTGTGGGTCATTTGGGCACTCAGTTTCCACCTGTGTCCCCTAGTGCATGTGCCCCTTGTGTTAAACAGCCGGTCTTTATCAACCCTGTCGATTCCCCTGAGAATCTTGAATGTGGTGATCATGTCCCCCCTAACTCTTCTGTCTTCCAACGAAGTGAGGTTTAATTCCTGTAGTCTCTCCTCGTAGCTCATACCTCTCAGCTCGGGTACTAGTCTGGTGGCAAACCTTTGAACCTTTTCCAGTTTAGTCTTATGCTTGACTAGATATGGACTCCATGCTGGAGCCGCATACTCTAGGATTGGTCTGACATATGTGGTATATAATGTTCTGAAAGATTCCTTACACAAGTTTCTAAAAGCCGTTCTTATGTTAGCCAACCTGGCATATGCTACTGATGTTATTCTCTTGATATGAGCTACAGGGGACAGGTCTGGCGTGATATCAACCCCCAGGTCTTTCTCTCTCTCTGACTCTTGAAGTATTTCATCTCCCAAATGGTACCTTGTATCTGGTCTCCTGCTTCCTACCCCTATCTTCATTATATTACATTTGCTTGGGTTAAACTCTAACAGCCATTTGTTCGACCATTCCTGCAGCTTGTCCAGGTCTTCTTGAAGCCTCAAGCTGTCCTCCTCTGTCTTAATCCTTCTCATAATTTTGGCGTCGTCAGCAAATATTGAGAGGAATGAGTCTATACCCTCTGGGAGATCATTTACGTATATCAGAAACAGGATAGGTCCAAGTACAGAGCCCTGTGGGACTCCACTGGTGACTTCACGCCAGTCTGAGGTCTCACCCCTCACTGTAACTCTCTGCTTCCTATTGCTTAGGTACTCCCTTATCCACTGGAGCGCCCTACCTGTTACTCCTGCCTGTTTCTCCAGCTTATGCACCAACCTTTTATGGGGTGCTGTGTCAAAGGCTTTCCGACAGTCCAAAAAAATGCAGTCCGCCCACCCTTCTCTTTCTTGCTTAATTTTTGTCACCTGATCGTAGAATTCGATCAAGCCTGTAAGGCAAGATTTACCCTCCCTGAACCCATGTTGATGGGTTGTCACGAAGTCTCTTCTCTCCAGATGTGTTACTAGGTTTTTTCTCACAATCTTCTCCATCACCTTGCATGGTATACAAGTTAAGGACACTGGTCTGTAGTTCAGTGCCTCTTGTCTGTCACCCTTTTTGTATATTGGTACTACATTAGCAGTCTTTCAAATTTCTGGTAGGTCCCCCGTTTCCAGTGACTTACTATACACTATGGAGAGTGGTAAGCAAAGTGCTCCTGCACACTCTTTCAATACCCATGGCGAGATTCCATCCGGCCCAACAGCTTTTCTCATATCCAGCTCCAATAGTTGCTTTTTGACCTCATCTCTTGTAATTTCGAACCTATCCAAGGTCACCTGGTTTGCTGCCACCTCTCCCAGCGCCGTGATATCTCCCTGTTCTATTATAAAGACCTCCTGGAACCTTTTGTTGAGTTCTTCACACACCTCTTTGTCATTCTCTGTGTACCTGTCCTCGCCCACCCTAAGTTTCATCACCTGTTCCTTCACTGTTGTCTTCCTCCTGATGTGACTGTGTAGTAGCTTTGGTTCAGTCTTGGCTTTCATAGCTATATCATTTTCATACCTTTTCTCAGCTGCTCTTCTCACACTGACATACTCGTTCCTGGTTCTCTGGTATCTCTCTCTACTTTCTGGTGTTCTGTTATTACGGAAGTTCCTCCATGCCCTTTTATTCAGCTCCTTTGCTTTCATACATTCCCTATTAAACCACGGATTCTTCCTTTGCTTCTCTGTTTTTTCCTGTCGGGCTGGGACAAACCTGCTTACAGCCTCCTGACATTTTTGGGTGACATAGTCCATCATGTCTTGTACGGACTTGGTTCCGAGTTCTGTGTCCCAATGTATATCCCATAGGAATTTATTCATCTCCTCATAGTTTCCCTTTCGGTACTCCAGCCCTTTAGTTCCCAGTTCTTTTTTGGGGGTGATAATTCCTAGCTCAACCAGGTACTCAAAGCTCAATACACTATGATCACTCATTCCCAAGGGGGCTTCCAACTTGGGAAGCAGTTTGTGTGTGTGTGCATGGTAGGTACTGTGTGAAAGGGCCGGCTGTATAATTGAGTAAGTATTGTGTTGTATTGGTGATTTATATCTCAAAGCCTGAATGCAAAGTCAGGTGATCCGCTCGCATTGCCCCTAGAGCACCTGATAGCTGAAGGGAAGCGCGGGGCCCGTGAGATTTTCATCCCTATTTAAGTCATTGACAGTCAAGGAGAGAACTTGAATTGTTGTGTGCAGACATACATGTGTGCGTGTGGACACACGGGACACAATCAGGGTATATTAGAAAGAGGACCGTAAGGGCCGTCCAAGAGTGTTTTATACTCCATTCTGATGGGATCAATCTGTGGAATCGCTAATCACTTGCCCATGTTGACCGGGTGTGTGTTATTTCACTAGTTTTCCACATTAGCGTTTAATAACCGAGAGCTACAGGTAAGGTCAGTAGATACAATATATATATATAATTATAATGTCACAAAGCCTTGTGTGGTATTACTGTGGTTTCAGAAATTTGACATTACAACTTGGTTGCAAATTGTTGAGCAGTGATTATCAACAGTGTTATTAGATCACCGTGATTGTTATTTCCGTAGTTCAGTAAATTGTTTAGACCGTGTTCTAATGGTTTAGAGCACCGAGGGTGTTATTTACTGGTGTTCTGCAGTAATTGTCAATTGCAAATGGATTGTAATTGCATTAAATCATCGAGTGTAGACTTAATGGGTAGTAGGTGAACTCCTCATTGGAATGAGTACTTGGTGTTATTATTCTGTATATTTGGATGTCATCGAAGTCCAGTATTCAGTGAACGTTGTTTGAGAGGGCAAGTAACCTTACTTAACCAAGGGAACACACATTGCTTATAGAGAAATTGTTCTTAAGACTGAATGAGCTGCTTACTACACTTAGCGTGTAAGCTAAGCAAGTCCTTCCTATGGAGGCCCATCTAGACTTTCAGTTTAATAATGTTGATGGATGTAATACTAGAATAATCATGACGAAAAATCTCACACAAAGGAGATGTGTTTATTGAAGGCCTAAAGATACAACTTCCCATAAGTTACAAACTCTGCATTGTAACCTGGAACCAAGTAGAAAATTGAAGGAAATAAATTGCAATAGGGAGTCAAGTGCAAATAGGTCACAGAACAGTAAAAAAAAGATGGAAGAGGAAGGGAAGGCAACAAAAGAAGTTAACAGAGGAGAGAATTAAATAAATATAGAATATATTCGAGATTTGGGGGAGTAGAACAAGATAAAACCGTCGCTGAAGCAGCAAAAGGTTCAAAGAGAAAGTAGATAATTAAGGAAACAGACTATAAAATAGGCTATAGACTCTTTACAAAATAGACTGTTGAAACTACCCAAGTCATGAAATGTATATGACAGGAGTTGGAGAGGGGGAGAGCAGTAGTAATATGCAACATACAGAGCCTGGCAGAGAGGGGGGGAGACACATGGCAAATAAGGAGAGAGAGAATGGAATCAAATAAAAAAAATTATGCACATAATTCAGACCAGCGATGCAACAGGGGAAATGGAGTATTTAAGCAAGCTAGGTAAGTTTCAAAGAGGAAGAAATCGACCAGTAAAAGTTATTTTTATGAACAGCAGCCCAGTTAGGTATATACTGGCAGAGAAGATATATTTAAAAAATGAGGAAAAGTATCACTCAGTATTTATTAAACAGGACAAGTTTAAGGAGGAAATGTAGGCCACAAAGAGAAACAGAAGAAAACCAAATGAGAAATGCAAGGGGATCAGAAAATATCACAAACATGGCACAGGACGAAGCATATCTGGCAACAGTAAGTAGAACACTGGGAAATTGTGGGGCAAACAAGCTTAACAATGAAACAGACTACTACAGAAGGAGATAGCTGGGCTGACCAGCCTAATAAGGCATCTACACAAACAAGTAGGCAAGAGTGACTGGTCTACTCTACCCCCATTTTCCCTATCAGATATGGAAATGCAGCCACAGGAACAAATACTCCTCGGGGAAAACAAAAGCAGCCTAATTGTTATGAGTAGCATACTGTACATAAATGCAGATGAAATTGCTAATAAAGGAATAGTGTAACACGGAAGAGTGACAGAAGTACAAGCGCACATGTTCGAGATATCCGAAACAAAATTAACAGGTGTTACAGAAAATGCAATTTTTCCAAGTGGGTATCAAGAAATAAGCAGAGATTGGGTTCACTGAGGGAGAGGTGGTGTACTTCTTATTACAGCTACATTGGAGCTTTGAAGAACAAAAAATTGCAGAGGGAGGTGACCAGCAAGAGTATATACTAGGAATAGTAACAGTGGGAGGTATAAAGATAGTGGTAGCAATGATATATAGTCCCCTACCAATCAATGGGAAACCTATGGAGGAATACAACAGATGAAATGAGAATTGTCTAAAGATGATGGAAAAAGCAGCCACAGTAGCATGAGGAAAAAGATATAAAATCTTAATAATAGGGGGACATAAACCATAGAGAAATAGAGACGATAAATAAGGATCCCCAAAGGGGATGATGTGACATAGAGAGCAAAGCTAGTAGACATGGTGTGGGAAATTCCTATACCCTTTACTAACTTCCAATACAATATTCAGATAATATTGCTGCTGATTTGAACTAATCCAAATGAACAAAATACTTTAGTTAATCATAAAGAGAAAACAAGATTGCATTGGAATTGTCCTCTAAAAAACCAGGATTATGTTTTTTCGTCTCAGATATCAATTTAATACCAATATAATTAATAAATACTTAAATATCACTCTCTGGACTGCAGATATCATAAAAACATTTCTCTTTAATGAATTTGATTGTCAGTACTAAATTAAATTATATATAAACCATCTTTCCTCTTCTCCAGATGCGAATATATCAAGAAGACACCTTTGCTAAAGGGTAGAAGGGAGCAGCCTAATAAGAAAATATTCTCGCAGAGTTAGGCAGCACAAATTGACACCATCGCTTCCAGGGAAGGAATTGTACCCGTTCAGTATTATTTATGAATAGGGCTCTAGACATTAACAATGTGCTGTTGTGGTTATGCCGTATTACCCAAAATAACCAAGGGTGAGCAAATTTAATATCATCCTTTAATTTCACAATATAATTAATTTACATATAAACTGAATACTTTGTGTGTAGCAAATGTTACGGTGTAATAACTCGTTGCCAGTTAAATTGAGACGTGGAGTTACTAATGTGGAGTCGCCCAAAGACATGAAACCACGTGACTTATCTTGTCCCATCCTTCTTGAGGTTATCTTGAGATGATTTCGGGGCTTTAGTGTCCCCGCGGCCCGGTCCTCGACCAGGCCTCCACCCCCAGGAAGCAGCCCGTGACAGCTGACTAACACCCAGGTACCTATTTACTGCTAGGTAACATAATCCTGCACATAACGATGGCATGAACACGAGACCATGAGTCTAGTTGGCCTCCTCTCCCGTTCTACACCGGTACCACAGTGTTGAGGCCTTCTATTCAGATAAGGCTAATTCATTTTCACTAACAATATCCATTAACTGTTTTTTGCAGTTTAGTGAAATTAATAATGTTAAATGGTTAAATACTGTGTGACGATAATCTCTTCCCAGAGATTTAGCCTGCTCTTTCAGCTAGCATCATGTTCAACACAATATTCAAGATACGTTTTCAGTGGCTTAAACGTATATATCAAGACCAGCCACGTACCTGCAACTCCCCCTCTCCCCACTCCTGCACACCTGGTCGACCCGCCAACTGCTACTCCCAGCCAAACTACCGACTTGCGGCCGTCCTGCATTCTCATTGGCCGTTCATCAACACACCACTCCAGCTCCACGCCAATCACATTCCTCGCAAGCCAACGTCGGGATCACTGGCAGCCCTACCAGTCAGAATATATCTAGTGCTCTTGCTGTGAACACCTACTTGACTCACCTTGTGTGATCAAATAGAGGTTGATAGCTTGCACATATATTCCCAGCACCATTTATCTTTGTATTCCTGTTAACGTAACCAGTTCCCCCCTTTTCAGTTTGTTATATATATTTTTACATGTTTTACTTTTACATTATTTTAAATGCCAAGGAATTGTCTTTATTTTATTTTGTTTTCTAGATTAATTAAAGTGCATTTTTTTTATATTTTGTGTTTTCGTGTATCTTACCTTACCTTACCACAGATTATCAGACAAGCAGTCACTCTTTTTTTTTCCTTTTTTTTATAACTTACATGTATGTGGCCCAGCATTGACATCTGCTATTTGGAAGACTGCCGACCACCATTTCCAACACGTTACCGTCACAACTGTATAACTAATTTTAATAATTAACCCACCCACCTAAATATGTGAAGGGAAGTAACTTGTGGGGAAATTTGAAATCATACAGTCCTATCGCATGAAATACATTAATAAATTAAATTATAAATCTTTTAATAAATTAATAACAGTAATTAAAATATGCAAAAATTCCACCAGTCAGTTTTCCCCACACATGGCAGACAAACACTTCCTAAAGCAACATGTAACAGAACCAACAAGAATAAGAGGAGACAATCTACCAGAAACACTAGACTTGGTGTTTTACTAAAATGAAGCAGATATTGAAAAGATAATGAATTAAATGCGTTTAGGAGCTAACGACCACTGCATGCTTGAATAGTGGAGCTGAAGGAATTGGTTACACAAAGAAACCCATTGAAGAATAGGTATTATGTGAAGACTACAAAAGGATGTGGGAATTTCTGCAGGACATTCAGTGGAAAAGAGAAATGGAAGGAAAAACAGTAAGAGAGATGATGGAATTCATTGCTGAGAATTCCAAGAGATGATGGAATTCATTGCTGAGAATTCCAAGAGATGATGGAATTCATTGCTGAGAATTCCAAGAGATGATGGAATTCATTGCTGAGAAATGTGCAGAGTCAACAAAACAGTTCATACCACTCAAGGATGTGGTTAAAAAGAGTAAAGTGAACCCCTGGTTCAAAAGGCAATGCAGGATGCTAAAAGACAAAACAGTCTGGAAAAAAGTACAAAGAAATGGGAACAGAACAATAGGGAGTCATTAAAGGGAATAAGGAATGAATACACCCGAATTAGTAGGGAGCCGAAATAACAATTTGAAAATGACATTGCAGGAACTCTACGAAAGTTTACAGTAAGTCTTTACATTAGAACCAGCGTAGAGACCAAGATTCCAAGATGAAAGGCCAGAGAAAATACTGAATGTCATTGTAGTCACTGCAGAAGGTGAAAAAATTCCTGGGGGAATTAGATGTGACTAAATAAATTAGGCCCAGACCTAATCTCACCATGACTGCAAAAGTACTCTACCACCCGTTGTCTAACATTTTTAATGAAATACTTGAAACAGGAAGTCCCCCAGATGTCTGGAAAAGGGAAAACATAGTCTCAATATTCAAAAAAGAGGATAGGAAGGAGGCACTGAACTTCAGATCAGTGTCATTGGCAAGTAGTTCTTATAAAGTGCTGGAGAAATAAATCAGGTCGAGAATTGTGAAGCATCTTGAGAGTATCGACGTTTGTGACCAAAAATCAGCATGGAGTTAGAAGTTAAAAATCGTTCCTAACAAACGGATTGAGTTTATGACAAGGTTAGTAAAATAAGACAGGAAAAGGAAAGCTAGGTCGACCGTATTTTTCTAGACCGTCTAAAGGCATTTGACAATGTTCCCCCATAAACGTCTGTCGTACAAGGTGGAGAACCAGGCTGGGATAACTGGGAAAAGACTAGACTTAGTAAGGGAATATCTGAAGGACAGAAAACAGTCACAGACAGAGAGGAGCTTTCAAGTTGAAGGAATGTTAAAAGTAGAGTCCCCACAAGGCTCGGTCCTGGGACTTCTGCTGTTCCTAATTTATGTGAATGACCTGCCCGAGGGAGTGAGCTCAGACATGTCAATGTTTGCAGATGATGCAAAGCCGATGAGGAACATGGAAACAGACTAGGACTGCAGAAAGTTACAGGACCTTAAACTCCAGTAGTGGTCAGAAAATAGTTCCTGGAATTCAATCCCAACAAGTGTAAAGTAATGAGAATGAAAAAGGGAGAGAGGAGACCAGAAGGCATCTACACCATACGGGGAAGGCAGAAAGAGGAAAGAGGACAGGAATCAGAGAGAGAAGGATCTTTGAGTGGATATAAATCCGACACACACACCAAAGGCACACAAACAGGATAACATTGACAGCATATGGAACATCGCTTAGGAACCTGAATCAGGACTCCTTCAAAGCACACACACACACACACACACACACACACACACACACACACACACACACAGATTCGAAGCGTTATATGACAAAGAGTGCTGGGAAGACGGGACACCACGAGCGTAGCTCTCATCCTGTAACTACACTTAGGTAATTACACTTAGGTAATTACACACATCTGGATGTTAGAAAGGCTGTTGGGCCAGACGGGATCTCACCTTGGATACTGAAAGAGTGTGCAGAGGCACTTTGCTTGCCACTCTCCATAGTGTATAGTAAGTCACTGGAGACGGGAGACCTACCAGAAATATGGAAGACGGCGAATGTGGTCCCAATATACAAAAAGGGCGACAGGCAAGAGGCACTGAACTACAGGCCAGTGTCCTAGACTTGTATACCATGCAAGGTGATGGAGAAGATCGTGAGAAAAAACCTGGTAACACATCTGGAGAGAAGGGACTTCGTGACAAATCGCCAACATGGGTTCAGGGAGGGTAAATCTTGCCTTACAGGCTTGATAGAATTCTATGTTCAGGTGACAAAGATTAAGCAAGAAAGAGAGGGCTGGGCGGACTGCATTTTCTTGGATTGTCGGAAAGCCTTTGACACAGTACCGCATAAGAGGCTGGTACATAAGCTGGAGAGACAGGCAGGTGTAGCTGGTAAGGTGCTCCAGTGGATAAGGGAGTACCTAAGCAATAGGAAACAGAGTTACGGTGAGGGGTGAGACCTCCGATTGGCGTGAAGTCACCAGTGAAGTCCCACAGGGCTCTGTACTCGGTCTTATCTTGTTTCTGATATATGTAAATGATCTCCCGGAGGGTATCGATTCATTTCTCTCAATGTTTGCGGACGATGCCAAAATTATGAGAAGGATTAAAACAGAAGAGGACTGTTTGAGGCTTCAAGAAGACTTAGACAAGCTGAAGGAATGGTCGAACAAATGGTTGTTACAGTTTAACCCAACAAATGTAATGTAATGAAGATAGGTGTAGGGAGCAGGAGGCCAGATACAAGATATCATCTGGGAGAGGAAATTCTTCAGGAATCAGAGGAAGAAAAAGACTTGGGGGTTGATATCACGCCAGACCTGTCTCCTGCAACACATATCAAGAGGATAACATCAGCGGCATATGCCAGGCTGGCGAACATACGAACGGCATTCAGAAACTTGTGTAAAGAATCATTCAGAACTTTGTATACCACATATGTCAGGCCAATCCTGGAGTATGCAGCCCCAGCATGGAGTCCATATCTTGCCAAGGATAAGACTAAACTGGAAAGGTTCAAAGGTTTGCCACCAGACTAGTACCCGAGCTGAGAGGTATGACCTACGAGGAGAGACTACGGGGAATTAAACCTCACTTCGTTGGAAGACAGAAGAGTTAGGGGGGACATGNAAAGTTAAATCACATCACAACTCGGATGCAGTGAAGAAACGCATTCCTTAATAGCGAAGAAATAATACAACAAATCCCAAAGGAGGAAAACTACAAAACAATTCAGCCTGAAATATAAATCTGAATTCATATAATCAAAATGTTTATAAATATAAGAGCCACAACAATAATTTTAAACAGGAATAACTACAACAACAATTATAAACGGAAGATCATCAAAAACAATTATAAACAGAAAGGTTCTCAACAATAATTATAAACAGGAAGGTCCTGTTTATAACAGGATCAATTATTAACAGAAAGATCCACAACAGTTATAAACGGAAAGATCCACAACAAAAATTATAGACAGAAATGACCACAACAATAACTATAAACAGAAAGAGAGATGATAACACCTCCAAAGTTCGAAAAATTACAAGAAATCCAATGAGTAAAATCACATTGATGACACATTAAGTCAATAACACATCCTCAGTAATATTACTAAACTCCCAACAAATACAGAGAAGCTCATGGTTTTCCAGAAGCATTCACAGGAACTAAGAAACTGCCAACAATTCCCTGAGCAAAACAAAGAACCACCAACAATGTCCTCAGCTGCTCGTGAAATTTCTCACCGAACGATCATTCATACAAAATTATAGGAGTTTCTTCATTAATAAATTTGAACAGTTTGAGCAGTTGGCACCAAACTCAGTCTGTTTTATAAGTAACAAGAAATACACACAGATTTAATCATAACGTGGATGAAATGGATTATTTTCTCATGACACACACGGGAATACCGTTGTCATAACTGGGGTGAGTCATAAGCTCCAGGCCGTAAATTGCAAGTAATTATCATACCGTCCCCACGCGAGCAATAACACGCTTGGTGGACGCTACAGGTATAATTACCATCAATCACCTGAATTTTGAATGAAATGGGGTTGAACTACTTGCTGACAAAATCCTGAGCATAAATGATGAGTTGGTGCTGAACACACACGGTAGTAAGGTGGAGGTGAGTACACATTGCGGACACGTGAAAATCAACAGATAAAGAAGACAAGGTGGAGCCAAGCACTTATTGTAGACATGTATAGTGAAGAAATAGTGAAGTATATAGTGAAGTATAGTGAAGTATAGTGAAGCACTTTGCAGTCTCCGTGGTGTAGTGGTAAGACACTCGCCTGGCGTTCCGCGAGCGCTATGTCATGGGTTCGTATCCTGGCCGGGGAGGATTTACTGGGCGCAATTCCTTAACTGTAGCCTCTGTTTAACGCAACAGTAAAATGTGTACTTGGATGAAAAAACGATTCTTCGCGGCAGGGGATCGTATTCCAGGGACCTGCCCGAAACGCTACGCGTACTAGTGGCTGTACAAGAATGTAACAACTCTTGTATATATCTCAAAAAAAATATAGTAGTTAAAAAGTTGAGCTGAGTTCATGCTGTAGACAAGTGGAGATCAGCACTTTTATTGGAAAGATGAAGCAGAGCACATGTAAAACCCTGTCAAACCTCAGTACGTAAAAGTACGTCTATACATATGTACTGTAGGTAACAGAATGTACTAAAACTGAGTAGTAGACAGATGGAATTAAGCACTCTTTGTAGACGGGTGGTGGAGAACACATGCAGTAGACAGATGGAACTGAACACTCTTTGTAGACAGATGGAACTGAACACTCTTTGTATACTGGTGGAGGCGTGCACATGCAGTAGAAAGATGGAACTGGGCACTCTTTGAATACAGGTGGAGGAGAGCACATGCAGTAGACAGATGGAGACGAGTACTAGTATTTAACATGTGGAGGGGTCGAACTTTGGTCTCGTCCTTGGATTTTCAAACATCTGGTTTACAGGTTTAAAGGTTCTTGACTATTGGGCTCTATCAAAATTACATATGAAACCACGTCACTTCATTGTGCATTCCATTTGTTCACTACTCTGCAACTGACAATTTTTCAATGTCTCTGTGGCCAATTTGCGTGCTCGATTTCCTTCTGCTTCCTTAAGTATTACCCTTACTAAAAGTCTGCCCTTTGTTTCCTATCAATTGTCTTTAATATTCAGTTCCAGGTAATCATTTTCACAAGATAGGGACTCAATGCTGGAGAGACAAAGAATTTGTCCGACATGTGCAATATAGAAGGTCCTGAATGATTCTCTACTCAGGTCACTAGAGGCATAAATCATAATTTTATCTAACTTTTTTCTTATGTTTAACTAGATTTGGACGGCAGGCTAGATGTGCATACTCCAGGATTCGCCTGACATAAGTGGTATATAAGGTTCTGAACGATTCCTTACACAAGTTTCTAAAAACAATTCTTATGTTGGCAAATCTGGCATATGCCGCTGATGATATCCTTTTGATGTAGGTCTCAAGGAAAGGTTCGGTATAATATCAACCCCCAGATTTTTCTCTCTACTCGATCTTGCAGGATTTCATTTCCCAGATTGTACAGTGTGTTCGACCTCCTGCTCTCTTCACCAAATTTCATTACTTTTCACTTGAGTTAAACTTTAGAAGCTATTTTCTAGACAACGACTTCAGTTTGTCCAGGTCGTCGTGTAGTCTCTGTCTATCTTCAACTGTTTTGATTCTTCTCATAATTTTTTGCATAACCAGCAAACATTGTAAGGAATGAGTCTATACCCTCTGGAAGATCATTTACATGTATAAGGAAAAGGATGGATCCAAGTACAGAGCCCTGTGGGACTTCGGTTGTGAGTACTATGGGGTGTTGAGAGATATTTAGCTGACATCCTCCCAGATAATGTGTTGTGTGTAATTTGTGTCCAAAAAATGTAGACACCTGAGAAGAAATATAAATTTGTGCCTGCCATTACATGTGCCTGCTGTGTGAGAGTGTCGGGAGTGCTGTATCGTTAATACAGAAACATTGGGTACATGTTTGTGTGCATGAAGCACCAACATGCACAGTGCAAGAAAGTGTACATTTTACTTTATATGTCTCCTACCATCGATGCATACGCAGTGATCCCCAGCCTCCTCCGTTCCTTACTGTGTGTTGCACTTGCGCCTATTACCACGACTGACAATGCCTCACGAGGCCCACCAGCACTGTTGCCTTCGAAGCCACTAAAATCAGCCAGTAGACTGCCACCATCACTGCCACTAATTGCTGCTCTCAATAAATTTAAAGCCTCATTATTATTGCATTCCGTAAAACTACAACGTTTACTGTCTTTCTGGCAACACAAAACAAAATTCTTTACATAAAATTCAGCAACACTCGCCAGATTGTGCAGTGGCAATTTACACTGCTTCGCTCAGAATCTGTGGTTCACTCGTCACTTAACTCACCGAAATCAGGATTACTGTCTGATATATTGTTATCGTCGATTACTATATCATTTGTGGTCTCCTGAACCAAGATATTCACCATCTGGACATTCGTAAGTGATATAAGCTGGCGAGGGCGCTGATTGGTTTGGTTGGTGCAGTGTGCGAATCAGACGTTTCGTGTACTTCAATATTTAAAGCCCAACGCAATGCCCATTGATTCGATTTTGTCAAAATAGGACATGGTGGCTAGAGACCTCAGGAAGCGAATCATATCCATTTAAAACCCTGTGTAGAGATTGAAAGGAATTGGGCAAATCAAATCACTCATTACGGTTTGAGCACAAGAAATAATCGCTTGTAGCGATTTGGGCATTGTAAGGGTTATCAAGAACAGTGTCAAGATCTTTCTGACAGTCATCAGATCTGCAGTCTGCTTATCTTTCTATATCTTGTCTAATTCACGTGAAGCAAGATTTAACATCACAGAACCTATGCTGGTGATGATGCACTAAAAGTCCATTATCTCCAGATGTGAAATAGGCTCTTTGTAGCAATCTTCTTTACTTGACAATTTATGCAATGCAAGTATACTGGCCTGTGCATCAGTTCCTTCTCTCTGTCTCCCTCCCCTTATGTTTGGACTATATTGGCTGCCTTCCAACCATCTAATAGGTCACCCTATACAGCGACTCATTTTACAGCAAATAAAGTGACAAGAATAGGGCTTATGCTTCCTCTTTTAAGTATCCATGGGAAGCTCAGAGCCGTCTTACCGAATGGGCCAAATGGGCACTTGCCCGGAGACCCTACGAGCATAGGGGCCCCCTGGAGCATATGAGCCCTACGAGCATAGGACATGTTCATTATGGAAGCAGAATGTTTGAATATTAAGATCTTGTTGCAAGCACACTTATAAAATATAACCCTACATCCTGGTGTGGGACAATATAGTAAATGTTTATGATATATTTCCAGGTGAATAACCCTTTCAACAGAAATGAAAAGTAATGTTTTGAGTGGAGCACAGAAGAGGAAGAGAGCAGCAGGAAGAGGAGAAAATAGAAAAACTTCCAAAATTAACATCGTGGCTCAACACAGGTGCAACGACAGCCACACATACCATTCTTTCATATATAGCATCCACATCAGTATCCACTCCTGCAATGTCACCCACTATTACTGTTCCTTCAGATATAGCATCAACATCTAAATCCATTCCTGCTACCAATCATCAAGTTGCAGCAGACATACCATCATTGCTTGTTGCTGCCGTTGGTGACATTTTACGAGAGGAAATATCCAAATCTGTAATAGTAAAGGAGTTTGGAATCCAACAGACAGATCCGGCGCAATGGAACATTAATGATACTAACACAATAGATTACTGGATTCGTAGTGGGCCCTCATCATGTTAGAATCATGATAGTAACCTTTCAAACTCACACAGAGTGTATACAACAGCTGGTGTAAAGAATATGAAGGCAAGGTATTTATCAAACAATGTATTCAAAAGTGAACTGCGGAATGGCGAGTATGTAAAACATGAATAACTACTCTAATCACCATCCTAAGGTCGTTTGTGCTGCTTTGTATGTCGCTTGTTGCCCAAGAAAGAATCTCCCTTTGCTATATTAAATTAAGGTTCAATGACTAGAAACACAGCAATGTTGTTGTAGAACATGAAAATGGAGAGTATAGAATGTGCGTGGCAGCATATTTGATAAGGTATAAAGAAACTTGAAGTGTAGATTCTGTATTATTTTAGCAACATTGCTCAGAGCATTAATATTGGCGTAAAGTGTTGACACGTGTGGTTTCTGGATTTCGTTTTCCTGCCACTAGAGGTTTCCCACTTTGTGAAGACAATCAGATTATTGGGTCAGCAAAAAATGGCAACTATTTAGGTATACTAGAGCTATCTTGAGAGCTTGAGAGGTTAACTTGAGATGATTTCGGGGCTTAGCGTCCCCGCGGCCCGATCCTCGACCAGGCCTCATTTTTGTTACACATCCCCCAGGAAGCAGCCCGTAGCAGCTATCTAACTCCCAGGTACTTATTTACTGCTATGTGAACAGACGTATCAGGGTGAATGAATCTCTGGCCATTTGTTTCCGCCTTCACCGGGGATCGAACCAGGAACCTTAGGACTACGAATCCCGAGCGCTGTCCACTCAGCAGTCAGTCCCCTTGAGTGAATTTGCTGAGTAAATTTGCTGAGCTTCAGAGTGAATTTGACACTTTCTTGGAAGAACATCCTCAGAACTTTTCTCAGTATTTGTCGAATTGCAGTAGACATCTTGAGTGGAGCACATGTAGTAGACAGCCAGTGCTGTCCACATGTAGTAGACAGCCAGTGCTGTCCACATGCAGTAGACAGCCAGTGCTGTCCACATGTAGTAGACAGCCAGTGCTGTCCACATGCAGTAGACAGCCAGTGCTGTCCACATGTAGTAGACAGCCAGTGCTGTCCACATGTAGTAGACAGCCAGTGCTGTCCACATGCAGTAGACAGGTAGAGCAAACAACATGCAGTAGACAGATAAAGCAAACAACATGCAGTAGACAGGTAGAGCAAACAACATGCAGTAGACAGGTAGAGCAAACAACATGCAGTAGACAGGTAGAGCAAACAACATGCAGTAGACAGGTAGAGCAAACAACATGCAGTAGACAGATAGAGCAAACAACATGCAGTAGACAGATAAAGCAAACAACATGCAGTAGACAGGTAGAGCAAACAACATGCAGTAGACAGATAAAGCAAACAACATGCATAGACAGGTAGAGCAAATAACATGCAGTAGACAGATAAAGCAAACGACATGCAGTAGACAGATAAAGGAAACAACATGCATAGACAGGTAGAGCAAACAACATGCAGTAGACAGGTAAGCAAACAACATGCAGTAGGCAGGTAGAACAAACAACATACAATATACACGTAAAGCAAACAACATGCAGAAGACACGTAAAGCAAACAATATTTAGTGGACAGGTAGTGCAAACAACTTGCAGTGGACAGGTTGAGCTTTTTCACATCCAGAATTCAGAGAGTAAGTATACGTAAGCACGCATGGAAGGAACATGGACCTGAGTGTACAAGGTAGACAGGCGGAAGTGAACACACACGGTAGACAAGTTGAGGTGAGCACACATGGTAGACAGGTTGAGGTGAATACATACGGTAGACAGGTCCAGGTGAACATATACGGTTGACAGGTTAAGGTGAACGCATACGGTAGACAGGTTGAGGTGAACACATACGGTAGACAGGTTGAGGTGAACACATACGGTAGACAGGTGTTGCGCTGAGCACACTTAGATATTACCTATAAACAGTTCGTTGTCGTAGCCGCCTGCGAAATATGAGAGTAGCGGAGACACTGTCTCGCCGGCGTGTAGCAGCCGGTACCTGGCACACACCGTCACCTGCAACACCCGTCACACACTCTTAGCTCACACTACACCCTCACACTGGCCGGCGTGTAGCAGCCGGTACCTGGCACACACCGTCACCTGCAACCCGTCACACACTCTTAGCTCACACTACGCCCTCACACTGGCCGGCGTGTAGCAGCCTGTACCTGGCACACACCGTCACCTGCAACACCCGTCACACACTCTTAGCTCACACTACACCCTCACACTGGCCGGCGTGTAGCAGCCGGTACCTGGCACACACCGTCACCTGCAACACCCGTCACACACTCTTAGCTCACACTACGCCCTCACACTGGCCGGCGTGTAGCAGCCTGTACCTGGCACACACCGTCACCTGCAACACCCATCACACACTCTTAGCTCACACTGGCCGGCGTGTAGCAGCCTGTACCTGGCACACACCGTCACCTGCAACACCCATCACACACTCTTAGCTCACACTGGCCGGCGTGTAGCAGCCGGTACCTGGCACACACCGTCACCTGCAACACCCATCACACACTCTTAGCTCACACTACACCCTCACACTGGCCGGCGTGTAGCAGCTTGTACCTGGCACACACCGTCACCTGCAACACCCATCACACACTCTTAGCTCACACTACACCCTCACACTGGCCGGCGTGTAGCAGCCTGTACCTGGCACACACCGTCACCTGCAACACCCGTCACACACTCTTAGCTCACACTACACCCTCACACTGGCCGGCGTGTAGCAGCCTGTACCTGGCACACACCGTCACCTGCAACACCCGTCACACACACTTTGCTCACACTACACCCTCACACTGGCCGGCGTGTAGCAGCCTGTACCTGGCACACACCGTCACCTGCAACACCCGTCACACACTCTTAGCTCACACTACACTCTCACACTGGCCGGCGTGTAGCAGCCTGTACCTGGCACACACAGTCATCTGCAACACCCGTCACACACTCTTAGCTCACACTGGCCGGCGTGTAGCAGCCTGTACCTGGCACACACCGTCATCTGCAACACCCGTCACACACTCTTAGCTCACACTACACCCTCACACTGGCCGGCGTGTAGCAGCCTGTACCTGGCACACACAGTCATCTGCAACACCCGTCACACACACTTAGCTCACACTACACTCTCACACTGGCCGGCATGTAGCAGCCTTCCATCAAACAATTTTAGATTGCCAAAACGTACCTGGAAAGTTTTTGAAAGCCGTGGCAACGTTTGTTTTCACGTAAAAGATACATTATTGTGTGTGTTTGTTAATAGGTTGCCACAACTTACTGCACAACGTTGGCTAAACAAAATTTGAGACCTTGTCGCAACCTTAAATGCTGCATAAATGTCATTTTCGTGATTGATGGCAAATAAAAATGTAGAAATATATAAAAAATATGTTTCCACATTAAATAGAAATAAAACAGGAGCATAATAAAGGTGATTCAAAACTGTTTATTCATTATTTTCACTTAATAGAGAATCCATGGTGGAGGTTGTTGATGGGTTGTGGATGGTGGCAGTGGTGGGTGATGGTTATTGTTAGTGGTAGTGGTGGTTGTTGATGGTGGAGGTAGTTGATTGCTGTGGTTGGTGATAGTGGTGGCTGATGGTTGTGATTGGTGGTAGTGGTAGTTGATGTGGTGGTTTATGGTGGTTGTGGTTGATGATTGTCTTTGATGATTGTGTTGATTGGTGGTAGTTGTTGATGGTAGTGGTAGTTGGAGGTATTGGTGGTTGATTGTAGTAGTGGTTGTTGTGGTTCGTAATAAAAGTGGTGTTGTACTTTTTGGTAGTGTCGGTTGAAAGTTATAGTTGGCAGTACTGGTGGTTCATAATTATGGCGGCTGATTTTTGTGGTTGGTGGTACTGATTGTTGATGTCTGTGGTTGTTGATTGTAGTGGTTGATGGTAATGGTAGTTGATGGTTGATTGTGGCTGATTGTAGTGGTGGTTGTTGTGGTTTGTGATAGTAGTGGTTGATTGTTGTATTTTGTATTAATGGTAGTTGTAGTTGTTGTTGGTTGTGGTGGTTGATCATCGTTGTGGTTGGTAATAGTGGTTATTGATGGCTGTGGTTGGTAATGGTAGTGGTTATCTGGAGGTTATCTTGAGATGATTTCGGGGCTTTAGTGTCCCCGTGGCCCGGTCTTCGACCAGGCCTCCACCCCCAGGAAGCAGCCCGTGACAGCTGACTAACAAGGTACCTATTTTACTGCTAGGTAACAGGGGCATAGGGTGAAAGAAACTTTGCCAATTGTTTCTCTCCGGTGCCCGGGATCGAACCCGGGACCACAGGATCACAAGTACAGCGTGCTGTCCGCTCGGCCGACCGGCTCCCTGGCTCCCGGTGGTTGTTGATGGTAGTGGTGTTTGATGGTTGCTGAAGCGTGATGGTTGATGGCAATGGTTATTGATGGTAGTGGTGGTTGGTGGTTGTAGTTGGTAGAGAAAATTGGAGGAGTTCGAGGAGGAAGGAGGTGGAGGTCGAGGAAGGAGGAGGAGGAGGAGGTCGAGAGGAAGAAGGAAGATGAGTAGGAAGTCGAGAAGGAAGGAGTAAGGAAAAGGTCTTTGGGGACGTAAAAGAGATGGAGGAGGTCGAGACCGAGGTCGAGGGGGGAGGAGGAGGGAGGTGAAGGAGGAAGAAGTAGGAGGTGGAGGAGGTCGAGGAAGGAGGAAGGATAAATTTGAGGTGGAGGAAGGAGGAGAAGAAGTAGAAGGTTGTGGTGGTGAAGGAGGAAGGGGTTGGATGTGTAGGAGGTCGAGAAGGAAGAAAGATGAGGAAGGAAGAGGAAGAGGGGGAGATGATCGAAGAGGGAGGAGGAGGAGGAATTAGGAGGAGTTGGTCGAGGAGGAGGTCAAGGAGAAGGAATGATGAGGAGCTGGTCGAGGAGGTGGAAGGAGTAGAAGGAGGTGGAAGAGAAGGAGTTGGAGGTCGAGAAGGAAGGAGGGTGGAGGAGGTTGTGGAGGAACAAGGAGGTCGAGGAGGAAGGAGAAGAAAGGAGGACGAATAAGGAACGAGGAGGAAGAATAAGGAAGGAGGAGAAAGAAAATAGAAGGAGGAAGAATAAGGAAGGAGGAAGAACAATGAAGGAGGAAGAATAAGGAAGGAGGAGAAAGAAAATAGAAGGAGGAAGAATAAGGAAGGAGGAAGAACAATGAAGGAGGAAGAATAAGGAAGGAGGAAGAAGAACAAGGAAGGAGGAAGAAGAACAAGGAAGGAGGAAGAGAACAAGGAGGAAGAAGAATAAGGAAGAGGAAGAATAAGGAAGGAGTAAGAATAAAGAAGGTGGTGTATGGGGGTGGCGGGGTGGTGTGGGGGTGGTGTGGGGGTGGCAGCGTTGGTGTGGGGGTGGCGCCGGGGTGTGGGGTGGCGCCGGGGTGTGGGGGTGGCGCCGGGATGTGGGGTGGCGCCGGTGGAGTGGGGGTGGCACCGGTGGTGTGGGGGTGGCGGTTTTGGTGTGGGGAAGGCGGCGATGGTGCGGGGGTTGCAGTGGTTAGGGTGGTGTTGGTGTGGCGGTGGTGGGGTGGAGTGTGTATAATAGTCTCCAACATCTGCATTTTGTTTTTCTTCTAAGGGTTCTGTGATTTAGTCATAGTGGTTGAGTAACTGTGTTGAGACATGATCTTGCCTCTCTAAATCCATGTTGTCTTGGGTTGTGTAGTTCATTTTTTCCATTAAACTAAAAATTTGATTCATAAGCACTCTTTCCAAAACATTTATTATGTGTAAAGTTAGTACAACTGGACTATATTTTTTTGCCAAAGCTTTACTACCTCTCTTGTGCAGAGGAGCTATATCGGCAGATTTAAGTGCTGTTGGTATCTTCCCTGTTCTTTCTTCTTCATATTTCTTTCTTCTTTCTCAAGAAGAATCTTTCTTCATATTACACTGAGCGCTCGTACTACTGGTACTTTGAATTTCCTTATGAATATTGAACTCCATGAGTCAGGATCAGGGGCTGAGTGCATGAGCATGTTGTCAATTTTTCTCTAAAATACTTCTAAGTTCGTGTTAATATCCGTTATATTATCTGCGGCTTGGATGTCATTCATAAAGAAGCTGTCTGGATCTTCAACTTTTATGTTGTTTATTGGTGTGCTAAACATAGCCTCATACTGGCTTTTTAGAATTTCAATAATTTCATTGTTGTCCTCTGTGTACGTACCTTCAGTTTATTTTAGGTTCCAATACTGGTGGAGGTTTTTTTATTAAGATTTTACATATGTGAAAAACATTTTGGATTTTTCTTTATCTCTTGTATGGCGTTTCTGTTCCAATCCATTTACTCAGACTCGTATGATCGCATCAAAGTTCGATCTATTTCTTCGATCTCTATCGAAGAGATAGATCCCAATCTCTATTTCTTCGATCAGGATTCCACCCCTGAACTGTACCTGAGAGAGGAGCAAGAGTCACCCCGTGTACAGTACCTGAGAGGAGCAAGAGTCACCCCGTGTACAATACCTGAGAGAGGAGCAGGAGTCACCCGTGTACAGTACCTGAGAGGAGCAAGAGTCACCCCGTGTACAGTACCTGAGAGAGGAGCAAGAGTCACCCTGTGTACAGTACCTGAGAGGAGCAAGAGTCACCCCGTGTACAATACCTGAGAGAGGAGCAGGAGTCACCCCGTGTACAGTACCTGAGAGGAGCAAGAGTCACCCCGTGTACAGTACCTGAGAGAGGAGCAAGAGTCACCCCGTGTACAGTACCTGAGAAAGGAGCAAGAGTCACCCCGTGTACAGTACCTGAGAAAGGAGCAAGAGTCACCCCGTGTACAGTACCTGAGAGGAGGAAGAGTCACCCCGTGTACAGTACCTGAGAGGAGCAAGAGTCACCCCGTGTACAGTACCTGAGAGAGGAGCAGGAGTCACTCAGCGTACAGTACCTGAGAGAGGAGCAGGAGTCACTCCGTGTACAGTACCTGAGAGAGGAGCATGAGTCATTCCCCCCCCCCCTGTGTACAGTACCTGAGAGAGGAGCAGGAGTCACTCCGTGTACAGTTCCTGAGAGAGGAGCAGGAGTCACCCTGTGTACAGTTCCTGAGAGAGGAGCATGAGTCACCCCGTGTACAGTACCTGAGAGAGGAGCATGAGTCACCCCCTCCCCCCCCCCCCCCCCGTGTACAGTACCTGAGAGAGGGCGGGCAGGGCTCCGGGGCCAGTGTCCAGCATGTCGTTGGTGGTGGCCAACTCATCCGCCTGGAACCTGGCCACCGTCACGTTAACCTCACCTGCTGGCGGGAGAGGAGAGAAAGGGTCAAACTATTATTAACTTAGCTTATAGCCACGTAGAACAGTACAACAAATTGTTAAGGACAACAACATTAAATTTTGTATCGATTTATCTTCATATAATGTTGTCAGCTGTTGTATCTAAAATAAACAATTTGATGTACATTTTGTTCATCGGATGCAGTTGGCATTTTCTCTCAATTTTGCAACACTGGAAATGTTGCATAAAACTCCTCGTCCTGGGCATTTGGTTCCCATATGTGTTTATTTGCCGACACATTTTTCTCCGAAATGCGATGACCGCTGGATTATTTGGCTAAGTTCGTTAATTATTTTCTTGCATAAGTGGACTGTATATTAAAGTAATTTATAGCAGACAGTATAACATAGGTAAATTTNAATTAAAAATAATAGTGAATACTATGCAATTATTATCTTTCATGCTTTATATTTAAAAATAAAAAAAATCAGTCAATATTATGTTTTTCATGTTTAATATATGTAAACTATCCAATTTATGTTATTATTACTAGGTCCTCTGCTCACAGCGTGGGCCTTCCTCCCCGCGTCCCTCGAGCTCTTGAACCGGTTCACTTCACTGGGTAAACTACTCTTGGGAGAATCCCCGCCCGTCCTCACTCCTGAACTCTTAAGTTCCCTCCAGACCTCGTGTAAGGCGAGTGGGCAGTCCCTCCCTCCTGAGATGCAATGCCTCCTACAGCATGTCAGCTCTGTCGGCAGCAGCCTAAAGGTCCTTAATACCTGCTTCTCTCACCCTTACTCGCAACTCAGGATGGAGCACTGACATAAACTTCTCCATCACCATCAGTCATTTGATCTCATCTGCTGACTCTGCTTCCTCCGTCTTCAACCACCGTAGGAACTTCAGTTCCATATCCCGGGCCGTCTCGGCGTATGATCTTCCCGACGCTCTCGTACACTTCCTGGAACGCTTCCAGTACATTTCTGGAGTCAGCCTGAACGAGTGGAGCACCGCACTTTTAATCGTGTCGTAACTAGCACACTCCTCTAGGTCCAGCATGTTGTAGGCTTCCCAAGTCTCACTGGTCAACCTGCCCTGGACCAGATCAGCCCAATCATCTTCTGGCCACTCCTTCAAAGTTACTATACTTTCGAAGTGTTCGAAGAACACCTTGGCCTCTTGAGGTTCGAAGGTAGGTAAGTCATGCTCCCTTACCTAGAGGTCATCCCGCCGTGCAGGTAGCAAGGAAAGCCCACGCTGAATGCGACGCATCTCGACCTCTTTCTTTGCCTTTATTCCTCCCATCGCAGTTGTCTCTCTCCTTCCTCTCGCTGCAGCTGCACCGTGCGCTCTTCTCGTAGCAGCTGGGCTTCATGCACCTCTCGCCTCAGCTGGGCTTCACGCTCCTCTCGCTGCAGCTGAGCTTCACGTTCCTGCATTTGCACTTCTCTTTCTCGTTCTTCTCGCTGCAATTGCGCTTCTCTTTCTTCTCGTCGCAACTGGGCTTCAAGTTACATCTTCATTAGATCCAGTTGCAGGCTCCTCTTACTGCAGATGGATCCTCCACTGCTCCCACGTTCACTGTGAATTCTTCCTGCACTGGTAGGTGCTTAGGACAGCTCTACTTGGGACGGCCCACCTTGGGACGGCCTTTCTTGGGACGGCTCTTTCCCTGTCGTCTCCTCTCGAACTGTGAGTTATGCCATTATTTCTACCCTACGCTCCGCTACCTTAGTCGTCCTCAATCGGATCCCAAAGTGGTTTGACACTTGTTGGAGCTGGGCTTTGGTGCACTCTTCCAAAACTTTCTCATCCCTCGACGCAATAAATTTATTCACTTTATCCTCCTCCATCTCTATAATCGAGCAATAGCACTACTGTCACTAGTTTCACTATTTCAGTCTCTTCACTACTAGGTAACACTGTCACTGTTCACTGGCAACACTGATCATGACACTGGTAACACTGTATTTGTACTCTTGGAAACACTGTCCAGGAATCTGGGTAACACTGTAGTCTGATTAATGGATCCTGGCTAGGTCGCCAATTTGTCACACGTCACTCACCTTGGCCTTGTGTTACAGTGAGATTACAGTTAAACAACGGAGGATCATGCTACTGATTCTGTAACCTCACGCTGTGGGTCTTTGTTCCCTCCACTGGGGTATCATATGTCACCCCCCAGGGAACTCTCCAAGTCATGCCTCAAGACCGGTCACCACCATTTGACCTTGGACCCAAAGGGGAGAGGAGAAGGCACAGCACACATTGCTCGAGCTCAATCCTGCAGTGTGTGATTTCTCACCGAGCCTGCCCACCTGTGTGTGCAAAGTTTTGCCGGACTTCCGGCCGTATCCAAAGTCTCACCTCTTCCTTTCCGGTCGCCAGCTGGGTAATCTTCTCTGCGTCCCAGCAACGCAATTTTGTTCGAATATAACGTCAGATCTACAGCCCAGGACCTCTTTCTGTATAATGTCAGTCTTAGAATTCAAATATAACGTCGTGTTGTCAACCCAGAGTCATTTTCTAAGAAATGCCAGTACCAGTGTTCAAATATAATATCGTGCCGCCAATGCAGGGTCTCGTAATGCCAGTACCAGTGTAGTATAATCATGTATCATCTACTCACAATGCTCAATGAGATGAAGGTGACACCAAAAGCAATGATAAAATAATAAAGTTTACTCAAAAGCAAACTACAGACACATGAGATATCTATATATTCTTATGGAAATAATAATGGTGACAGCAGCGCTCCTCTGGTGGCCGCCGGCAACTCGCATCAGCTGATCGAGTTTAGATGGACCACTGGCCCCTCACTGGACGAGAGCGGCTCCGTCAGCCTGGCTCCACAACCTTCCACAGGCCGGCCATTCACGCCACTCGCTGTCTTCACCAGGCAGTAGATAATATATATGTGCTGTCCCACAGCTTAATCTACTCCTATGACTCCTAGAAAAACACTAGTAAATACCTAGACATATCAATAGGCCTATCTTGCCTAACATCAAGGGAAATTGGGAGGGGGGAAATTATCTACCTTATCAAGTCCTGCCCTCAGACGCCTGGATTCCGATGGTCGCCGGGGTTCCTCAGTCCCTCACGTCGTCCTTGACGTTCCAGATGAGACACCAGTCCATAGGGGTCGTGAAGACTCGTCATCTCTGTGCTCGTTCCCTTAGTGAAGTTCCTGGGCGTTGGCTCGTCCAGTCGTCACTGCACACGTCGTTTCCCTCAAGTACTCTTTCACCGAGACCACTCAGTCCGAGACCACTCAATCATTGAGATGATTTCGGGGACACTAAGCCCGAAATCATCTCAAAATGGCCTAGCGCTCTGCAGACGACGGGCAAGGTCTCCCGGTGACATCACAGACCCAGGGGCAGGCTCTGATTGGTCCATTAAGTCATGTGACCTCTGCCAGCCAATCACCAACCGGCTGGCGTCGTACACAAAATAGTGGATTTGCAGAAAAGGGAGCGCCATTTTGTTGTACCTCGGGCACGACTTTCCCCCCTTACCTACAAACTAAAATGCAAATTTCTCCACAAATAAGTAACCATTTAGGTAACCTCATACATCAAAAGATTCCCTGCATCTCGGAGAACCTGCAGGTAAGCTGATATGACTCTTGAAGCTGGCATAGGGGAGAAACAGGAGAATGGGTACCGTCACAGTCTCCACCTGTGTCCCCTTGTTCACGTACCACCCGTATTAAAAAATTCATCTTTATCTAGCCTAGAAATTCTTCTGAGAATTTTGAAGGTAGTGATCATGCCTCCCCTTACTCTTCTGTCTTTCAGTGTTGCATCTCGCGCAGCCTTTCCTCATAACTCATGCCTCTTAGTTCTGGGACTAGCCTAGTGGCATACCTGTGTGTGTGTGTACTCACCTAGTTGTGTCTGCAGGCTCGAGCATTGACTCTTGGATCCCGCCTTTCGAGCATCGGTTGTTTACAGCAATGACTCCTGTCCCATTTCCCTTTCATACCTGGTTTTAAAATTATGAATAGTATTTGCTTCCACTACCTGTTCCTTAAGTGCATTCCATTTTCCCACTACTCTCACGCTAAAAGAAAACTTCCTAACATCCCTGTGACTCATCTGAGTTTCCAGCTTCCACCCATGTCCTTTCGTTCTGTTACTATTCCGTGTGAACATTTCGTCTGTATCCACTCTGTCAATCCCTCTGAGTATTTTATACGTTCCTATCATGTCTCCCCTCTCCCTTCTTTCTAGTGTCGTAAGGCACAGTTTCCTCAGGCGCTCCTCATACCTCATCCCTCGTAGCTCTGGGACGAGTCTCGTTGCAAACCTCTGAACCTTTTCCAGTTTATATGCTTCTTCAGATGGGGACTCCATGATGAGGTGGCATACTCTAAGACGGGATTCACGTAGGCAGTGTAAAGCGCCCTAAATGCCTCCTTACTTAGGTTTCTGTGTGTGTGTGTGTGTACTCACCTAGTTGTACTCACCTAGTTGTGCTTGCGGGGGTTGAGCTCTGGCTCTTTGGTCCTGCCTCTCAACCGTCAATCAACAGGTGTACAGTTTCCTGAGCCTAATGGGCTCTATCATATCTACACTTGAAACTGTGTATGGAGTCAGCCTCCACCACATCGCTTCCTAATGCATTCCATTTGTCAACCACTCTGACACTAAAAAAGTTCTTTCTAATATCTCTGTGGCTCATTTGGGCACTCAGTTTCCACCTGTGTCCCCTAGTGCGTGTGCCCCTTGTGTTAAACAGCCTGTCTTTATCAACCCTGTCGATTCCCCTGAGAATCTTGAATGTGGTGATCATGTCCCCCCTAACTCTTCTGTCTTCCAACGAAGTGAGGTTTAATTCCTGCAGTCGCTCCTCGTAGCTCATACCTCTCAGCTCGGGTACTAGTCTGGTGGCAAACCTTTGAACCTTTTCCAGTTTAGTCTTATGCTTGACTAGATAGGGACTCCATGCTGGAGCCGCATACTCCAGGATTGGTCTGACATATGTGGTATATAATGTTCTGAAAGATTCCTTACACAAGTTTCTAAAGGCCGTTCTTATGTTAGCCAACCTGGCATATGCTGCTGATGTTATCCTCTTGATATGAGCTTCAGGGGACAGGTCTGGCGTGATATCAACCCCCAGGTCTTTCTCTCTCTCTGACTCTTGAAGTATTTCATCTCCCAAATGATACCTTGTATCTGGTCTCCTGCTTCCTACCCCTATCTTCATTACATTACATTTGCTTGGGTTAAACTCTAACAGCCATTTGTTCGACCATTCCTGCAGCTTGTCCAGGTCTTCTTGAAGTCTCAAGCTGTCCTCCTCTGTCTTAATCCTTCTCATAATTTTGGCGTCGTCAGCAAACATTGAGAGGAATGAGTCTATACCCTCTGGGAGATCATTTACGTATATCAGAAACAGGATAGGTCCAAGTACAGAGCCCTGTGGGACTCCACTGGTGACTTCACGCCAGTCTGAGGTCTCACCCCTCACTGTAACTCTCTGCTTCCTATTGCTTAGGTACTCCCTTATCCACTGGAGCGCCCTACCTGTTACTCCTGCCTGTTTCTCCAGCTTATGCATCAACCTTTTATGGGGTACTGTGTCAAAGGCTTTCCGACAGTCCAAAAAAATGCAGTCCGCCCACCCTTCTCTTTCTTGCTTAATTCTTGTCACCTGATCGTAGAATTCTATCAAGCCTGTAAGGCAAGATTTACCCTCCCTGAACCCATGTTGATGGGTTGTCACGAAGTCTCTTCTCTCCAGATGTGTTACTAGGTTTTTTCTCACAATCTTCTCCATCACCTTGCATGGTATACAAGTTAAGGACACTGGCCTGTAGTTCAGTGCCTCTTGTCTGTCACCCTTTTTGTATATTGGTACTACATTAGCAGTCTTCCATATTTCTGGTAGGTCCCCCGTTTCCAGTGACTTACTATACACTATGGAGAGTGGTAAGCAAAGTGCTCCTGCACACTCTTTCAATACCCATGGCGAGATTCCATCCGGCCCAACAGCTTTTCTCACATCCAGCTCCAATAGGTGCTTTTTGACCTCATCTCTTGTAATTTCGAACCTATCCAAGGTCACCTGGTTTGCTGCCACCTCTCCCAGCGCCGTGATATCTCCCTGTTCTATTGTAAAGACCTCCTGGAACCTTTTGTTGAGTTCTTCACACACCTCTTTGTCATTCTCTGTGTACCTGTCCTCGCCCACCCTAAGTTTAATCACCTGTTCCTTCACTGTTGTCTTCCTCCTGATGTGACTGTGTAGTAGCTTTGGTTCAGTCTTGGCTTTGTTAGCTATATCATTTTCATACCTTTTCTCAGCTGCTCTTCTCACACTGACATACTCGTTCCTGGTTCTCTGGTATCTCTCTCTACTTTCTGGTGTTCTGTTATTACGGAAGTTCCTCCATGCCCTTTTGTTCAGCTCTTTGCTTTCATACATTCCCTATTAAACCACGGATTCTTCCTTTGCTTCTCTGTTTTTTCCTGTGTGTGTGTGTGTGTGTGTGTGTGTGTGTGTGTGTGTGGTGGTGTGTTGTGTGTGTGTGTGTGTGTGTGTGTGTGTGTGTGTGTGTGTGTGTTTGTGTGTGTGTCTCCTCTCTTTCTCCGTCTCTCTCCTCCCTTTGTTTCCGTATCTCCTTTTCTCTGCCTCTATTCTTCTCTCTGCCTTGCTCTTTGTCTCTGTCAGTCTGTCTGTCTGTCTGTCTCTGTCTCTCTCTCTCTCTCTCTCTCTCTCTCTCTCTCTCTCTCTCTCTCTCTCTCTCTCTCTCTCTCTCTCTCTAGCAGTAAGGGCAGACATGCACATCATCAGCAGTGCGTGTTAGCTCGGCAGACATAAGATATGCCATAAAAAATAGGGAGCCAGCGGCTGAGTGGACAGAACACTGGACGCGTGATCCTGTAGTCCCAGGTGCGATCCTGGGCACCGGCGAGAAACAATGGGTAGAGTTTTTTCAACTTGATGCCCCTGTTACCTAGCATAAAGAGGTACCTGGGAGTTAGTCAGCTGTCACGGGCTGCTTCCTGGGGGTGGAGGCCTGGTCGAGGACCGGGCCGCGGAGACACTAAGCCCCGAAATCATCTCAAGATAACCTCTCTCTCTCTCTCTCTGTCCTCCTCTCTTTCTTCCCTCTCTGTCTCTCATTTTCACTGTCTTTCTGTTATTCCTTTCTCTCTATCCTTCTCTCTGGATTTCTCTAATGTCTGTTTCTGTCACTCTCCTTTTTCTGTACTCTGTCTTTCTGCTTCTCTCTCTCTCCTTTCTCTGTCTCTCTTCTTTTATCTACATGTCTTTCTCTTCTCGCTATCTTTCTCCAGCTCTTTCTCTCTCTCTTTGTTTCTCTCCTCTGTATCGCTCTCACTCCTCTCTCACTCTTCTCTCTCTCTCCCTCCCTTCCTATCCCTCTATCTCATCTCAATTCAGTGAAGATTATTACTTAATGAATATTCCAATGAATAAATAATAACAATAAAGTTTTTTAACATTTGTGCCAAAACATTTCATCATAACATTAGGAAAACGTTGTCAAAAACGCTTTTGCCTAAGTATTAGCGTGTTTTATAAGTCCTAACTAAAATCAAATTTAATATAAAGCATGATGAAAAAGATGAAATGTGGTGTTAATAATGCTTTGAAAACAAGAAAATATTATGAAGTGAACAGTCTCAGCAACACTTACAGAAAGTGAACAGCCTCAGCAACACTTACAGAAAGTGAACAGTCTCAGCAACACTTACAGAAAGTGAACAGCCTCAGCAACACTTACAGAAAGTGAACAGCCTCAGCAACACCAAAAAAAAGAGCAAACATCTTCAGCGACACCAGCAAAAAAGCTAACAGTCTGAACAGCACTTACAGAGAGCGAACAGCCTCTTCAGCACTTTCAGAGAGCAAACAGCCTCTTCAGCACTTACAGAGAGCGAACAGCCTCATCGGCACTGACAGAGAGCAAACAGCCTCATCGGCAATGACAGAGAGCAAACAACCTCATCGGCACTGACAGAGCGAACAGCCTCAGCAACAGTTACAGAGAGTGTATAACATCAGCAACAGCTCCTAACAAAAGAGAATCACACTAGGTTCTCTGCAAAAGTTAAATCACATCACAACTCGGATGCAGTGAAGAAACGCATTCCTTAATAGCGAAGAAATAATACAACAAAATCCCAAAGGAGGAGAAACTACAAAACAATTCAGCACTGAAAATATAAAATCTGAATTCATATAATCAAAATGTTTATAATATAAAGAGCCACAACAATATTTTAAACAGGAATAACTACAACAGCAATTATAAACGGAAGATCATCAAAAACAATTATAAACAGAAAGGTTCTCAACATAATTATAAACAGGAAGGTCCTGTTTATAACAGGATCAATTATTAACAGAAAGATCCACAACAGTTATAAACGGAAAGATCCACAACAAAAATTATAGACAGAAATGACTACAACAATAACTATAAACAGAAAGAGAGATGATAACACCTCCAAAGTTCGAAAAATTACAAGAAATCCAATGAGTAAAATCACATTGATGACACATTAAGTCAATAACACATCCTCAGTAATATTACTAACTCCCAACAATACAGAGAAGCTCATGGTTTTCCAGAAGCATTCACAGGAACTAAGAAACTGCCAACAATTCCCTGAGCAAAACAAAGAACCACCAACAATGTCTTCAGCTGCTCGTGAAATTTCTCACCGAACGATCATTCATACAAAATTATAGGATTTTCTTCATTAATAAATTTGAACAGTTTGAGCAGTTGGCACCAAACTCAGTCTGTTTTATAAGTAACAAGAAATACACACAGATTAGTTATGACAACGGTATTCCCGTGTGTGTCATGAGAAAATAATCCATCTTCACCACGTTATG
>WNGS01092210.1:152400-161407 GCA_020271785.1 Procambarus virginalis
CCTCCTCTCCATCGAGACCTACCGACGTAAGTTTAGGGATTACCTTAAAGCAAGTGTTACCACATATCTAGAGTTTGCAAATAACAAAAAGAGATATTTCATGAAGTGGCTGGAAGCAGCACAAGTCTCCACCTTTACAAATCTTGTCAACCTCATCTTGGTGGAAGAACTGCTTAGGCGTGTACCTAATTTCATACGTCTCTACCTAGCTGACAAGGAAGAAACCGACCTTACTAGATGTGCACAGTTGACTGACTCCTACAGTCTTATTCACAGAGTACCATCCGACACACCTTTTTTTTTGTTGAGATATATACAAGAGTTGTTACATTCTGGTACAGCCATTAGTATGCGTAGCTTTTCGGGCAGGTCCCTGGAATACGATCCTCGCCGCGAAGAATCGTTGTTACAAAAGAGTACACATTGTTATCTGTTGCGTTAAACAGAGGCTACAGTTAAGGATTTGCGCCCAGTAAATCCTCCCCGGCCAGGATACGAACCCATGACAAAGCGCTCGCGGAACGCCAGGCGAGTGTCTTACCACTACACCACAGAGACTGACCTTCTAGTAAGACAGCTTGGTCTAGACCTCAAAAAGTGACTAACAATAATGTGAACTCATCGTTGTACTGCCGTTATTGTAAAGACTATGGGCATAACATAGAAAAGTGTACCAGTCCTCATTGTAAGGTCAGCAGTGAGACTAAGCCCAAATCACTTCCTCCTAAAATTCATAAGATTCCTAAGCCTGTGATGAATAATTTTGTTTCATCCACAGATCTTTCTCTCTTCAACAGACACCTGTACCCCGGAACAGTCTCTGCCAGTAGTGGAGATTCGGAGGAAAGGTTCAAAGTGAAGATCTTGAGCAATACAGCTGCTATACAATCTATTCTTCTGAACTTAGCTGTACCCAACGTCACCTACACCGGAGAAACTGCCTCATCACAGACCTCACTGCCACTACCCCTTGTCCGCCTGGATTGTCCGTTTATACAAGATGAAGTCAAAGTCGCCTTCCGGGAAAAGCCTTTTTCTATGTCAGGAGTTCAACTTCTCCTGCGCAGCGACTTGGCAGAAGGTCAACAACCAACGGATCTAATCATCACAGAAAAACCCCAGGTATGGGACTCAGCAGTGGAAAATTCTATCCTGCAGTTTGTTAAAGAAGAGGTCCAAGCAAGTGATGATTCTGATGACGTCTCTCATCCTGTCCTGGTGACGACACGAGCACAAGCCGCTACAGCTGTTCCAGCTGTCCCTCAAGATTCTCAGAGCCTCCCATCGAATCTCACCCTGCTGGAGTGTCGTAAGTTGCAGTGAGAGGATCCCTCCTTAACATCCTTATTCTTAAAGGCTGAGACACAACCTAACTCTATCCCTGGGTTCTTTGTAGAGAACAAAATGCTATACCGGTGCTATAGACCCAGGAAAGTGAAGGAGGACGACGATCGGGCCAACATCAACCAACTGGTGATGTTGGCCCACCAGCATATGGCCAGAGATCTTGCATCTGGTCCATGGATCTCACTCACACTACGGTTTCTACAAGACCTTGAAACAGGACTACTACTGGCCAGGTATGATTCGAGATATCATAAACTTCGTGAAAAATTGGCAAAAGTCTCAGATGACAGGTAAGCCGAACGCTCCTTTATTCAAGGCACCACTAATGCAGGTAGCAGTGTCTTCAGAGCCGTTCAGCCCTTCCATCAATAACTTTGACGAGCCTCTGTCAAAGACAAGCTCAAATAACGTGCCTATAAGTAACATCTCGTATTCTATCACCAGGTTTTCCACAGCAGTTTCCGTCCTGAACAGTACGGCTGCTAACGTTGTGAAGCACCTCGGGAAGCAGTGCCCGCAGTACGGACATCTCCAGGAAAGTCAGAGCCAGTGTGACAACATCTTCTCCAACATAAGACAATCAATGCCTCCAAGGTATTGTCTAGTCCTTCGTGTTGTACTTTGCCTGACTACAATGGTTCTAAATTCTCGATCTGTTCCTCCACCAGGAAAGATCCTTCCCTCTACGAACCAAATCCAAATAAACGTGCTCCTCCAGACAACTTTACCAGCCCTCAGCTAAAATATTTTAAGACAAATTTACCTTCCATTGTATTTGAAAGGCGTAAATCCTTGTCTTGTACTAACTCCATTCCAGCCCTGCCAGGTATTAGAAAACCTTCAGTCTTCCACCCTTGCGACAGGAACACCATCACACCACAGCAAGATGGGATCGTGCACTCAAGCTATAATCATCATAGAGGAACCACTCAAGATCCTGCCCGACGTGCAACACAACGAACCATGAAATCTAATATGTTACAATCAGGATTTCAACATTCTTCGGTCCATGCAGCAGGCCCAATTCAACCTTAGTCTAGTACTCCGCTGGGTCCTGCAACACAACCTCAACCTCCTCAAGGACCTCAACATTCTTCGGTCCCTACATCAGGATCAGTTCTCCAAACTTCGCCGAATCCTGCATCACTATGTGAACATCTTGTATCACAATCTCCTTCGGTTTCTACTGCTGGCCCAGTTCTCCCACCAGCGCTTTCTATGCTGGGACCTGCATCTGATGAACCATCTCACCATCTCCTCGGATCATCACTCTTGCTGATCCATTCTGCAGGCTCGTCTCTACAACAAACTTGTACTTCACCGAGTCCTGCAGTGCTACCTCAACATATTCTACAAGAATCATTCTCTGCAGTTTCTGCAGCCGACCCAGTTCACCAACCAGCACGAACATTTGCTACACTGGGCCCTGTACCTGCAGAACATCAGCATCTTTATCAAAAGGCTCGGCCAACGTCATCGCCGACGCACTTTCCCGAGTCCACAAGGTGGACTCGTCCACTCCTACTATTCAACACTCCGCTGCAGTCGAAATGACAATAGGAGCAGGCTTCGGGGGACAGCTGTGACGGTAATCTCTCTCAAAAGGAGATTCGGCCTGCTCCATCCTCATCTATTCGATTACACCACGTCAACATATTTAAGAACTCAAGAATGTACAGCAGCAGCAACAATATATATATATATATATATATATATATATATATATATATATATATATATATATATATACATCATATATATATATGTGTATATATATATATATATATATATATATATATATATATATATATATATATATATATATATATATATATATATATATATATATATATATATATATATATATAACAACACGACATTGCTCGCCTCACAGCAGTAGCAGCCCCACATGCAGGGGATTTCCTGTTAGCAACCCCCAATGTCGGCAACTGGCACGCGTCTCACACCACACGCCCTCCGAATTGATGTGGCCTTCCGCCTTGCTGCCCCAATCCACACCAGATATAGGTGTATTTGCGGCGAGGTGGTGGCTGACAGGTACGGCCACATTGGCCTACTCTGCCAAAGCACAGGGGGATGGCACTCGAGGCACAGTGAAGTTAACGACATCATCAAGAGGAGCCTCACCACAGCTGGATGCCCAGCTGAAAGAGAGCCCCGTTACCTAACGCCCCGTAACTCTGATGCTCTTATTGGTCGCCCGGATGGTATCACAGTGAACCCTTGGAAGAATGGTAAGCAGTTGGTATGGGACTACACGTGCGTATCAACCCTCGCTAACACTTACATTGACCTCAGTGTTGCACAACCAGGTGGCACTGCCACCCACAGGGAAGCAGCCAAATCCCGTAAGTATAGAGAACTGGATCACCACTACAATTTTGTCCCCATTGCTTCTGAGACACTCGGCGCCTGGGGTAAAAGTGCTACCAGTTTTTGAAGGAACTGGGTTCTAGGCTCATTGAAACAACAAGGGACCCTAGAGCAGCCAGCTTTCTTTTCCTGCGCCTCAGCGTGGCGATACAGAGGGGAAATGCGCACTGCATCCAGGGTTCCTGCCCGCCATCTGAGGAGCTGGAGGAACTCGACAACCTATGATAACCATCTTTGTAACTTATGTAACTCCTTTTTTGTAACAAAGTTCAAATTAAGCAAATATATATGTGTACACACAAAAGAATGGGGGTGGTAGGAGAAGATAATATTAGTGTTCAGTGAGAAACCACAAGGTCTTCTCTGAATACTTTTTATTTTCTTCTCCGAGGCTATGGGTCCCCACATTGGCACCAGAGGTGGTACCCTCACAAAAAAAATATAAATATATATACATATATATATATATATATATATATATATATATATATATATATATATATATATATATATATACATATACATATATGTCGTACCTAGTAGCCAGAACGCATTTCTCAGCCTACTATGCAAGGCCCGATTTGCCTAATATGCCAAGTTTTCATGAATTTATATATTTTCACTAATTTTTTTCTTATGAAATGATAAAGCTACCCATTTCTTTATGTATGAGGTCAATTTTTTATTGGAGTTAAAATTAACGTAGATATATGATCGAACCTAACCAACCCTACCTAACCTATCTTTATAGGTTAGGTTAGGTTAGGTAGCCGAAAAAGTTAGGTTAGGTTAGGTTAGGTAGGTTAGGTAGTCGAAAAACAATTAATTCATGAAAACTTGGCTTATTAGGCAAATCGGGCCTTGCATAGTAGGCTGAGAAGTGCGTTCCGGCTACTAGGTACGACATATATATATATATATATATATATATATATATATATATATATATATATATATATATATATATATATATATATATATATATATATGTATATATATATATATTTTTTTTTCAAAAGTTATATATATATATATATATATATATATACTTTATTTATATATATATATTTTCTATATATATATATTTTTTTTTTCAAAAGTTATATATATATATATATATATATATATATATATATATATATATATATATATAACAATCTTTAGACAACACCCACCAGTGGGACTCGAACCCAGAAAGCACAACTATCTTCCAATAGCTGCCATAACTAGTATGCCTTAACCCACTACACCAAGTCAGACCCTTAAAAGAGATAGAGACTTCGAAGTATTTACCTCAAATATCTCCACCTCCCAAGGGCGCCAGATTAGTGAGGGGTTACTCAAGCATTTTCATCAAGCCACTGTCAATGTGAGAGAACTCGTGTCTATGCTATAAGCACATACTTGCATGAACCACAAGAGAAGATTAACAATCTTTAGACAACACCCACCAGTGGGACTCGAACCCAGAAAGCACAACTATCTTCCAATAGCTGCCATAACTAGTATGCCTTAACCCACTACACCAAGTCAGACCCTTAAAAAGATAGAGACTTCGAAGTATTTACCTCAAATATCTCCACCTCCCAAGGGCGCCAGATTAGTGAGGGCGCCCTTGGGAGGTGGAGATATTGAGGTAAATACTTCGAAGTCTCTATCTCTTTTAAGGGTCTGACTTGGTGTAGTGGGTTAAGGCATACTAGTTATGGCAGCTATTGGAAGATAGTTGTGCTTTCTGGGTTCGAGTCCCACTGGTGGGTGTAAGTGACTCGAACCCATACTCCCAGGAGCAACGCAACTGCGTATGTACAGGGATGCCTTAAACCACTTGGACCATACACGACCGGACTAAGGAAGTGATAGCCCGAGGCTATATGAACCACTTCCCCACAGCCGGCACCGGATGGTTATCTTGGGACAAACATTGTTATCAAATCACCTCATTTTTTTTGGGGCAACACGTGAGGAACACAAATGCAAACAAGCCTGAATGGTCCCCAGGACTAGATACAACGAAACTCACACCCCAGAAGTGACTCGAACCCATACTCCCAGGAGCAACGCAAACTGGTATGTACAGGGATGCCTTAAACCACTTGACCATCACGACCGGACATAGGAAGTGAGAGCCGAGGCTATAGAACCACTTCCCCCGACGGCACCTGTGATGGTTATCGTGGGCATAGGCATTTTATTCAAATCACCTCCTTTTTTGGGGCAAGCACGTGGGAACACAAATGCAAACAAGCCTGAATGGTCCCCAGGACTAGATACAACTGAAAACTCACACCCAGAAGTGACTCGAACCCATACTCCCAGGAGCACGCAACTGGTATTACAGGGATGCCTTAAACCACTTGACCTCACGACCGGACATAAGGAAGTGATAGCCGAGGCTATATGAACCACTTCCCCGCTGGCACCTGGATGTTATCTTGGGCATAGCATTTTATCAAATCACCCGAATTCTTTGGGGCAACACGTGAGTGAACACAAATGCAAACAAGCCTGAATGGTCCCCAGGACTAGATACCAACTGAAAACTCACACCCCCAGAAGTGACTCGAACCCATACTCCCAGGAGCAACGCAACTGGTATGTACAGGGAAGCCTTAAACCACGTGCACCATCACGACCGGCATAAGGAAGTGATAGCCGAGGCTATATGAACCACTTCCCCGCCGGCACCTGGATGTTATCTTGGGGATAGCATTTTATCAAATCACCTCATTTTTTGGGGGCAACACGTGAGGAACACAAATGCAAACAAGCCTGAATGGTCCCCAGGACTAGATACAACTGAAAACTCACACCCCAAAGTGACTCGAACCCATACTCCCAGGAGCAACGCAACTGGTATGTACAGGGATGCTAAAACACTTGACCGTCACGGTCGTGATGGTCAAGTGTTTAAGGCATCCCTGTACATACCAGTTGCGTTGCTCCTGGGAGTATGGGTTCGAGTCACTTCTTGGGGTGTGAGTTTTTCAGTTGTATCTAGTCCTGGGGACCATTCAGGCTTGTTTGCATATATATATATATTATATCTATATATATATATATATATATCATATATATATATTGTACCTAGTAGCCAGAACGCACTTCTCAGCCTCCCTACTATGCAAGGCCCGATTTGCCTAATAAGCCAAGTTTTCATGAACTAATTGTTTTTCGACTACCTAACCTACTTAACTTAACTCTAACCATAACCTATTAATTCTGATACTCTAACTACTACCTTATAAGATAGGTTAGGTTAGTTAGGTGGGTTGGTTAGGTTCGGTCATATACTCTACGTTAATTTTAACTCAGTAACAAAAAATTTGACCTCACACATAATGAAACGGGTACCGTTTATCATTCATAAGAAAAAATTAGAGAAAATATATATTCAGGAAAACTTTGCTTATTAGGCAAATCGGAGTCTTGCAAAGTAGGCCGAGAAGTGCATTCTGGCTACTAGGTACGAACATATATATATATATATATATATATATTATATATAATTATATATATATATATATATATATATATATATATATATATATTAAATATGACCGAACAAAGTAAGATTAATAATTCTAACACGAATTTTCGTCAATGTTTCTTATTTTTTTGTTTCTTTTCTTTTCCAATGTTCTTTTTCACTGTTGATGGTAACTGAAAAAATAAATTCTCCAAAGTTCATTTTTATTCTAGTCTGACGTGACACTTGAGCGCGTTTCGTAAAACTTATTACATTTTCAAACGAACTTTAGTTTACACACACACAACTATAACTGAACAGAGGTTTAAACAGCTTTGACTTTTTTATACCTGCATTTGGGTGAGGTGATATGTTACAATAGTTTTGGATGAGTGAAAACAAACTTTCACACACAACCACAGAACACGAAAACATGGGTATAAGCTATAAGGGAAGAATAGAAGTAACTGCAGAGGCCTATTGGCCCATATTGCTGTGATGCTTCTATATTGGAGGGAGTGTTGGAAGTGGGTGGTGAAGGTGCATCATGAGGTATATTAATTATATGGTCTACAGGAAAGACTGCTACCGACGAGAGAAGAGGAAAATAGAGCGGAGCCGAGAGATGGACTGAGTGAATAATGAGAGCTAAGGAGAGCTGAGGGCGAATATAAAGGAAAGATAAATGATATATATCTATAATTATATATATATATATCTAATATATATTTAAATATAATAATATACCTGTATTGAATACTCTACTTATTATATATGATATATCTATATATATATCATATCTAATCTATATATACATTATAAATATATCTATAATATTAATTATATATATATCCTAAGAACTCTAATTTGACCCGGCCAGGATTCGAACCCATGCCGTCCAGGATCACGACCGTAACACGTACCGTGACCACCGCACCATGATCGTCTACGTAGACGATCATTGGTGCGGTGCGGTGGTCACGGTACTGTTACGTTTAGGGGTGATCCGGACGGCATGGGTTCAATCCTGGCCGGGTCAATTAAGACGTTCTTAGTGATATATGGCTTGCGTGTTCATGCGCTTTCTCACATATATATATTATATTAATATATATTATATATATTATAATATAAACATATATATATAATATATATTATATATATTATATCTATATATAGCTATACATATATTTATATATAAGCAATACTTGCATGAACCACAAGAGAAGATTAACAATCTTTAAAAACCAACAGTGGATCGAAAAAAAAAAAACAGAAACACAACTATCTTCCAATAGCTGCCATAACTACTATGCCTTAACCACTACACCAAGTCAGACCCTTAAAAGAGATAGAGACTTCGAAGTATTTACCTCAAATATCTCCACCTCCCAAGGGCGGCCAGATTAGTGAGGGTTACTCAAGCATTTTTCATCAAGCCACTGTCAATGTGAGAGAACTCGTGTCTATGCTATAAGCACATACTTGCATGAACACAAGAGAAGATTAACAAATCTTTAGACAACACCCACCAGGGGACTCGAACCAGAAAGCACAACTATCTTCCAATAGCTGCCATAACTAGTATGCCTTAACCCACTACACCAAGTCAGACCCTTAAAAGATATAGAGACTTCGAAGTATTTACCTCAAATATCTCCACCTCCCAAGCGGCGCCAGATTAGTGAGGGGTTACTCAAGCATTTTCATCAAGCCACTGTCAAGTGAGAGAACTCGTGTCTATGCTATAAGCACATACTTGCATGAACCACAAGAGAAGATTAACATCTTTAGACC
>WNGS01092210.1:250034-260539 GCA_020271785.1 Procambarus virginalis
TACGGAACTTTACTCGCAGCACAGACAAAAGACAGTCTTCTGTAGAAACTGTCTTTCAGAATATCAAAATTCTACCGATCTAACAAATCATGTATCTTCCCGTGACATCACTCAGAAAATGATTTATCCTCAGGTGGGGGACTCCCTTCAGTTAAAAAATATGGGGAAAGGGTACCCCCTTCCCATGTGGATATTTTTGATTTTGAGTGCTTTGAGTGAGGGAGCCGGTCGGCCGAGTGGACAGCACGCTGGACTTGTAATCCTGTGGTCCTGGGTTCGATCCCAGGCGGACCGCGAGAAACAATGGGCCGAGTTTCTTTCACCCTATGCCCCTGTACCTAGCAGTAAGATTGGTACCTGGGAGTTAGTCAGCTGTCACGGGCTGCTTCTCTGGGGGTGGAGGCCTGGTCGAGGACCGGGCCGCGGGGACACTGAAAAAAGCCCCGAAATCATCTCAAGATAACCTCAAGAAGATACTTAAGCATGAGGATGTCTAGGTTCTGTTGCAGCCATACATAGGCCTATAGCATACAGCTATATAATTGTGATAGGAACACACTGTCATTGATAAATTTACTTATTTTGGGGGGGGACAGTGTCAACATTTCATGGAGCGAGTTGCCACCAAATGGGAATTATCAGATCCACACTCCCCCATTATGAAATAGACATGTCTCTTGAGAATATGGTATTTTAGGGGACAGACTCACTGTCAGTTTTGTTGGGAGGTATTTACACCCTCCAATTTCAAGGTTCAACATCATGATCACCTTAGGGAAAAGCTCAATTATATTGGAGCTCTATGTAATTACTGCAACCTTCGCCACAAGAATGCTCTAGAGAGTTTAGTCCTAATTGCCCACAATATGTCTTATGACATGGGCTTAAGTTTTAAGGGAGTTTGCCATGGGTTCAAATATTAAGAGCAATATCCTCATGAGACAGGGAACGAAATATCTTAAGGTAGAAATAGGGAAGCTTAAATATCTTGATTCACTGGCTTTTATTACAGGTAGTCTTTCATCCCTAGCAAAGACCCACATTGATTCAGCCAGTCCCTTAACATTCACTCACTCATTGATAGAAGGTTTACCCGAAGAGAGTCATAACCTACTCTTAAAGGGTAAGCAGTTTTTACCTTATGAATATACCACAAAAATCAGCTGCTTTAATGATACAACACTCCCCCCTATTGAAATGTTTTACAGCTCCCTAAACAAATCAGGTATAACTTTGGATGAATATAGTTATTCTAAATTAGTATGGGAGGCAAGAGGGTGTAGGACATTAAAAGACTACCTCCTTGTTTATTTGAAGTGTGACGTTGGTTTACTGGCTGACATTTTTACCCACCACAGGGTAATTCTAAATGATATCTATTCATTAGAAATGACCCATTACTGCAGCCTTCCGGGCTACTCCTACGACTGCTCTTGAAAAGCAGCAAAATATTGTGGGAGGGGGGGGGAGGAAGACCCCACAATGGACCTGTGGGCACGGAGGAGGGCTCTAGTTAGAAAGTATTATGAAGGGGGGGGATGACTTAGATTATGAGTATGTTTAACCCCTATGTACTTTGTTAATATAATCTATAAAACATATGGGTTATTTATTTTCACCTTTTATTTTAAGTATATATATCCTTAAATATAAGCAGGAGGGGGGGGGGGTAGCAGGAGAGTGTTGCCCCCTCTTATGGTTCACCCACGGCCATCAGGTACGAGGAAGGGTAGTGAGGGGGAGGACCACCCCTACTGAGAGGAACCTGTTTTTACACCTGATCCATAGAGGGATGCGGGCGTAACTGGCACTCACCTGTGTGTGTTTATTTTACAAAAAAAATTCATTTTTTTACTTAGACATATCGCCATACTTTACTGTATAAAAGAACATGATCATAGCAGCACATAATAGATACCTATCTTCACTGTTTTTTTGACCGCTACCACACCTACCTCTAATGACCTAATATGGAGTGGCTCTATGTGGCACTCCGCTTCTGATTTTTATCTGATCTACATACATAGGTGGCTCTATCTGTCACCAAAATCCCTACTCCCAGCATTTAATCTCACCCTTCGACGTCGCATCTCGCCGTCCAACTGTGGTCGGTATTCCCCCATTCTGGACGGAGTCCAAGCTGGAAACATGTCTTGATACGATGCTGGGACCTCCGCTCCGCCCCACCTGCGACGCCTGGGGCCTCCACCCCTCAGTCGCCCCTTGACCTCCACTGAGAGAGGATGTATCACTCTTTCCTCCAGTATGCCCTCTCAACTCTGACTTCTTATGTAAGCTAACCGTCTTACAGGTGCAAGCGATGAGTCACAATAAGGTGGCTGAAGTATGTTGACCAATCCACACACTAGAAAATGAAGGGACGACGACGTTTCGATCCGTCTTGGACCATTCTCAAGTCGATTGTGTTTTACCTTCCTAATAAAATCTCTACTCAATATACACATACAGGGCCGGTGGCTGTGTGGACAGCATGCTTGATACGTAGTCATGTGAACCGGGGTTCGATTCCCGGGGCCGGCAGAAACAAATGGGCAGAGTTTCTTTCACCCTGATGTACCTGTTACCTAGCAGTAAATAGGTACCAGGGAGTTAGACAGCTGTTATGGGCTGCTTCCTGGGGTGTATGGGTGTGTGGAAAAAAAAGTTGTTAGTAACAGTTGAGAGGCAGGCTGAAAGAGCAGAGCTCAACCCCTGCAAGCACAACTAGGTGAATACATATGTTCACTATGATCGCTGGGTACAGGATCAAACACTGGTAGCTAATCTAACAACTAATTAAACAAGCTTACCACAGAAATCTATGACCTGGGGGTGCTCACTCTCTGGTGCTCATCATGGCACTCACTCAGGCCGCCAACAAAAACAGCTTTAGAGGGCTTCCTCTAGTCCTGACTTTAGTACACGGAGTCGCCCGGCAGGCTCTACACAGACACGCCAGCTTACTACCTTTCTCTTGAAGGAGCACACAATTAGAGTTCCACACAGGTGCGACCAACAACTCAACAGCTTCCTACACTGTGGGATCCAGAGTGAGCATTTACACTGTGGGTTCCAGAGTGAGCAGATACACTGTGGATCCCAGAGTGAGCATTTACACTGTGGGTTCCAGAGTGAGCAGATACACTGTGGGTTCCACAGTGAGCAGATACACTGTGGGTTCCACAGTGAGCAGATACACTGTGGGTTCCACAGTGAGCAGATACACTGTGCGTCCCAGAGTGAGCATATGCATTAAGCAAAGCAATTATAGTGTCAGGAAATGACATATTATAAACATGACAATTATCATCCATTTTAGTATTAGGACTTAAATGTGACCATTTTTAACAACCAATAACCTCGCTATTCCTTCAACAATGTCGCATAATTTATGAAACCGTTGAAACAACCTTGAAGCATATCAAGCTTAACGAATGTTTGTATACTCTGTAACTGCACCAGAATGTTATCTAATTTATGGTAATTAACCAAATTTAATATTTGCAACATGCTGTTCCTACAAGAGAGAGCAAATCATACTAAGTCTGGTACAAGTAACAAATGATTTACCATCCTGAATGTATTGTTTCTTTTATGAAGAAATAACTACCTATCCACCATAATCTCAAACATCAATAACGCGTTCTTTTCAGTAATAATGATCCCGACCTCTTCCAGAGCAATCACATTATCACTAAACTGATGTTCTACGTCGCACGAGCCTAAGCAAACCTAGGACCATCAAATAGAAAACGGGAAATCTTTAAAATTTTGAGAGCCGCTATGATTTTTAGTACATTTGTTTTTAGCTTTAGGGGAATGCAATGTAGTATTCAAGGGGTCGGGTTGAATGATCACCACACGCACAGATTGTACGACCTCTCGCCAGCACCAAGCAGGCAATTAACTCCCTGTTTCCTTGGTCATTGTGAATTTCCAGCACACCCACATCCTCAATTTGTTCACTCTCATTTAGTTTAGCGGTCCTGTCCCTCATATAATTGAAATCCATATTCTGTTAAGTTGAGTATAACAATATAAACAGCATTTTTTCATGTTTCTTGCCTAGACGTTTCTTAGCACTAGGCGGCCTGTCCTAGCACTAGGCGGCCTGTCCTAGCACTAGGCGGCCTGTCCTAGCACTAGGCGGCCTGGCCTAGCACTTGGCGGCCTGGCCTAGCACTAGGAGGCCTGTCATAGCACTAGCGTCCTGTCCTAGCACTAGGCGGCCTGTCCTAGCACTAGCGTCCTGTCCTAGCACTAGGCGGCCTGTCCTAGCACTAGGCGGCCTGTCCTAGCACTAGGCGGCCTGTCCTAGCACTTGGCGGCCTTTCCAAGCAATAGGCGGCCTGTCCTGGCACTAGGCGGCCTGTCCTAGCACTAGGCGGCCTGTCCTAGCACTAGGCGGCCTGTCCTAGCACTAGGCGGCCTGTCCTGGCACTAGGCGGCCTGTCCTGGCACTAGGCGGCCTGTCCTAGCACTAGGCGGCCCGTCCTAGCACTAGGCGGCCCGTCCTAGCACTAGGCGGCCTGTCCTAGCACTAGGCGGCCTGTCCTAGCACTAGGCGGCCTGTCCTAGCACTAGGCGGCCTGTCCTAGCACTAGGCGGCCTGTCTAGCACAATAAGCGTGTGTATTCACCTAGTTCACCTAGTTGTGGTTGCGGGGGTTAGGCTTTGCTCTTTCGGCCCGCCTCTCAACTGTTTACTAACTACTATTTTCCGCTTACACCACACACACACACACACACCCCAGGAAGCAGCCTGTGACAGCTGACTAGCTCCCAGGTACCTGTTTACTGCTAGGTAACAGGGACATTCAGGGTGAAAGAAACTTTGCCCATTTGTTTCTGGCTGGTGTGAGAATCGAACCCGCGCCACGGAATTACGAGTCCTGCGCGCTATCTACCAGGCCCCCCTCTGTGTGTGTGTGTTTCTCTTGCATGAAAAAAAGCCTTTTCATTCTCACTCATGTGTGACATCCTCGAATAATTTGAATCACTAAATTTTATATTCAGCTAAACATTCCTTGTTCTTTACATTCATCCACTTTTTGGATTATACACAAATATTTTGTTTATGTGTACACTAGAGCACTTTAATTGTCTATTTTGTTTCTAAGACTATCTATTTTTGGTGTACTAATTTTCCCCGTAATATCCTTTTCTCGCAATGCTCTGTGTTGCCTGCCTTTCAGTCACTCCTCAGACCTCTTGAATCTAACAAGTTAAGTCTTACTAATTACTTCTTCCAAAATGCCTGCTCAGGGCACCACCCCATTCCTAGACGTGAACCTGTCCCTCGCGTACACACAGCTCTGACGAATAGTGTTTCACAACTAAAACAATGTCTGCGATGTTGGCAATTTATCCCAGTTGCCCTCGGTAACCTCTCACTGTCATCACTGAACTTTGGCAGAACTCCAAATACAATAGGATCTCCTCACTTTTTCTAGTCTTATCTACTGCTAACTTAAATATATATATATATAAGTTCCACACTTCTACTTTTACCTGGATCATACCTCCAAAAGAGAGGCATAAAAAAGGTTTGTTTTCATTTCCAACCAAATTATTATGTATCCTAAAGGCAGTGTCCCAGGAAAACACATCCCCATCCTGTCATGACCGCCACTTTAACTAAAGCCCATGTGTTGTGTAACCTTTTTGAGAATCACTAACAATCAATATTGTCATACCTTTCCAGATGAGTCGCCTCGTTGCCCGATCTATTTCATCCCTGCTTGCAATCTTCTACCTCCACTGTGGAGCGAACAGCTCCCTACCTTTGATCACTCGTCGTCCATGGCCGAGAATGACTTGATGGTTTTCACAGCCAGTTCCTTAGACCTCTTCATCGTCTTCCTAAGGCTCTTATTCCAAGAGACAACCCAATTTGTTTTTTTCACAAGGATGCCATCCACCTTGGCTTCACCCTGCTGAAACACAAGCCAACATCTGCTTCTCCCCTTCCGTCAGTTGGTCCAACTCTTTGCTCAAGACTGCACATAGCTCCATGAACTCACGAACTCACGAAGTCAAGGTCCACAAAATAACCCACTAGCTAGGATTACCTGCTTGCTCGTTGAAGGGTGTAGTCAGGGCGTTGGCGCTCTTCAGTTGTTGGCTGACGCCTGGTGTGAGTCGGTCGCTGTTGTTAGTGTATGGTGTGCCGGCTGGCCGGTGGAGGCGGCTGGCGTTATGGCGTTGTCGGTGACGCGGATTCGACGGGTTTATTCCGCAAGATTGGAATTCTCAGCAGCTGCAGATTGGACGATGGCGGAGGTGGCGCTTTTGGACGTTTTACGAGTGAAGCTACCATCAATTTACGGACTTGAGAAGATCTATGACAGGCGTGTGGTGGTCAAGTTCTCTGCCCCTGCTACATATCAACGCTTCGTGAGTGATTTTGCAGGGCATTCTATCCAGCTTCTGGGCTCTGCTGATACTGTGGTGGTGTCGAACCGGTATGTGGCGCCGAAGTTGGTCAGCATCCATAGAATTCCCTTGGATTTTCCTGAGGCGGTCCTTCGCACCTTCGGCCCTTCGCACCTTCGGCCCTTCGGTCCTTCGGAGACCAATGACCTTCACAACCCAGGCCAACATGGATTTCGAGCGGGAAGATCGTGCCTCTCACAGCTACTTGAGCACTACGACAAAGTCACTGAGGCATTAGAAGAAAAACAGAATGCTGATGTGATATACACAGACTTCGCAAAGGCTTTCGATAAATGTGACTATGGCGTGATAGCACACAAAATGAAGTCAATGGGAAAAACCGGTAAAGTAGGACGCTGGATACTCAGTTTTCTGTCAAACAGGACTCAGCGAGTAACGGTCAACCATATAAAATCTAGTCCAAGTGCAGTTAAAAGCTCTGTACCTCAGGGTACAGTCCTTGCACCGCTGCTTTTCCTTATTCTCATATCAGATATAGACAAAAATACAAGTCACAGCTTCGTATCATCCTTTGCAGATGACACAAAAATCAGTATGAAAATTACCTCGGCTTTCAATTACATTGAAAAACTTCAAGCTGATATTAATAAAGTTTTCGACTGGGCATCAGAAAATAACATGATGTTTAACAGTGATAAATTCCAGGTACTCAGGTACGGTAAAAATGAGGACCTTAAACATAATACAGGGTATAAAACACAATCAAATTTACCCATAGTAGGGAAACAGCATGTAAAGGACTTGGGAATAATGATGTCTGACGACCTAACGTTTAGGGAGTATAACCAAGCAAATATTGCGACAGCCAGAAAAATGATAGGATGGATTACGAGAACTTTCAAATCCAGGGATCTCATCACAATGGTTGTACTCTTCAAGTCACTTGTGTTGTCCCGTCTTGAGTACTGCTCAGTACTCACTTCCCCCTTCAGAGCAGGAGAGATTGCTGAAATAAAGGGAATACAGAGAACATATACGGCACGCATAGACGCGATAAAGCACCTAAATTATTGGGATCGTCTCAAAGCCCTCCAAACGTACTCACTAGAAAGAAGACGAGAGAGATACCAAATAATATACACCTGGAAGATAATGGAGGGCCAAGTACCAAATCTACACAGTAAAATAACAACGGACTGGAGTTAACAATATGGAAGAAAATGCAGAATAGAACCAGTGAAGAGCAGAGGTGCCATAGGCACAATCAGAGAACACTGTATAAACATCAGAGGTGCACGGTTGTTCAACACCCTCCCAGCAAGCATAAGAAATATTGCCGGAACAACCGTGGACATCTTCAAGAGGAAACTAGATTTATTCCTCGAAGGAGTGCCGGACCAACCGGGCTGTGGTGGGTATGTGGGCCTGTGGGCCGCTCCAAGCAACAGCCTAGTGGACCAAACTCTCACAAGTCAAGCCTGGCCTCGGGCCGGGCTTGGGGAGTAGAAGAACTCCCAGAACCCCATCAACAAGGCATCAACCAGGTAAACCTATTTCTCCCGGTATGGTGCACTGTTCACCCGCCGCATAAATTGTCTCAGCACTGGCCGGCTGTCGGGCTTGAGGACCGGTGTGCAGACACTTGGCATGCGCTTGACACGTGATATTCCATCTCAGGTCACGTTCTACGGCTTCAACTAAGAGGGTCTTCTACGAGGATCAACCTCGCACCTGTTTTCGGTGTGGTTTGCAAGGGCATCTTGCAGCCAGTTGCAATGCTTCCGGGGTGAGGAAGCCAGCCCTCTTTCAGGAGGGTGATTTTCCCCCCTTGGGGGTCGAGGGCGTCAAGCTGGTGTTGTGGGGGCTGTGATTGTTCCCCCGTGACTCCTTCCTTTCGATGGTGCCTTCTGATTTGTCTGGTCCTGCTCCAGCTGTTCAGCAGTTTGACCCACCTGACTTGTATGTGTCCAATGCGGCGGCCTTGCTCCCTGTGCAAGTCATTACTGCGGAGGTTCATTAGGATTCCACGGTTGCCGACATGGAAATAGATGTGTCTGTAGAGGTTGTTCCGGTAAGTGTGGGTGGGGGTGGTGACCCTGTGGGTCCTCCATGTGGTGTTGCCCCTTCGTCTGCTGGCAGTGCATCCGGCGTGGTTGCTGATCCTCTGGAGGTGCTGAGATGGCTCTCGTGGCTCTAGAGGGCTTTCCTCGGTGGCAGAGTCGGATCAGCCCCATCATAAGGGGAGGCATGGATGCGTTCCTCGGACAATGGTCCTCCCGTCAAGAAGGAGAGCTCTACGGCTGGGGCTGCTGTGGCGTGTCCCCCCCCCCCCCTCCTTGGGTGACCTGCTTGGGTCTGTTGCTCCCGGGGCTCCCTCTGGGGACAGTGAAACCCCGACGGCTGTGGAGGATGCTGGTGTGGAGGGTGCTGGTAGGGATGCGCTGACCATGAAGTTTATGAAGTCTTCGAAGTGTTCGGGTGCTGACGTGCCTGTGGGGCCCTCCGCTGCACGGTTACTGGATGATGCACCTTCTGTTCCTGTTGCCTTCTATGTGGGAGGCTCTGGTGCACCTTAGTAGGGGCCTGTGGAGTCGACGGATTCCTGATTGCCCTTCCTGATGGCGCCCTCTCTGACTTGTGCGATGCTGAATGGGCATTAGTTGCGTGACTTAGCAGTGCAGATGGGCTTGGTGGCTGTGCTTCATGAGCAGCGGGTGTATGTAGACTTTATTCAGGAGCATAAAGTGCGTGACTTGGCTGCTTTATCTGGATTGACTGATGATTTTCATGTAGTGCTTAATCGGCCGAGGATGTCCTTTGGGGAGACGCTGATGCTGTTCTCACGGCGGGAGCCCATTTCCGTACTTCATACGGAGATGGATGAGGATGGCTGGGTTCTGTTCATTTGTGTGCGGTACCTAGGGGTAGAGGTTACCTTATTGAGTTTGTATGCTCCTTCTGGCGCGTCGACGGGAGAGGGAGAAGTTTTTCCAGGGTGGGCTGTTGCACTTCCTGTGTCATGACACGCGGAACATGGTTTTGGGGGGTGATTTTAATTGTGTCACTCAGGTGTGGGATTGCAATAGTGTGCATCTGCAGAACGTTTCTAGGGAGTTAGTTTCCATTTTACAGAGTTGTGGGTTTTGTGATGCTGCACTCGTGTTTGGTGGTGAATTGGAATTCACCTTTGCTGCACGCAGGGTGTGTTCCAGGCTGGATCGTTTTTATGTTCATGGGCGGGAGGGTTTATGTCATGGTCATATGCGAAATGCATAAACCCATACGGTCATGGGTTTATGCATTTCGTACGGTTCCAGTTGTCTTTTCTGATCATTGTTTGGTGGTGGTGTATGCTACTGTTCGTAGTCAGGTTCGTGTGGGGCGGGGTTTGCGGAAATTGAATTGTCGGTTGCTGTGTTGTCCTTGGGTGTGAGAGGCATTTCGAGGGTGGTGGGCGGGGCTTTTTGCTCGTAAGTGCTAGTTTTCGTCCATGTTAGACTGGTGGGAGTGGGGCAAGGTGGAATGCAAGTCTTTCTTTGTTGTGGTTGCAAAGCTTGAGGCAGTGGGGCAGTTTGGTTTGTTGCGCTTTCTTCATATGCGGTTGACTCGGTTGTATGTGTTGCTTAATAGTGGGGTTGATTGTTTTGCTGCTATTTCTGTGTGTAAGGAGCGCATTTGGTATTTGCGGGAGGAGTTGGCAGAGGGGGTTTGGGTGTGGCTTGTGTTGACGAGCGCGTATCTGGTGAATGGCTTTTTCCCTTTCTTCTGCAGAAGGAGAATGCCCTTCGGGACTCGGTTCTTCTCACTGGTCTCCAGCGTCCGGACGGTTCTGTTTTGACTAACACGGATGGGGTCCTGTTGTATGTGCAGCAAGAGTTGGGGTGCGCTGTATGAGGAAGTAGGTGTGGATGAGGAACTAGCTTTCTTTTTGCGTCACTGCTCACTTGAGTTGTCGGCTGTAGGTTGTTCTGCTTTGGTTGGGGGACGTGTCGTTGGCTGAGCTTTTGGGTGTGGTGCGGTATTTCCGGTTCGGCAGGGTGACTGGCTCGGATTGGGCTCCCTGTGGACTTTTATGTAACGTTTTGGGATGTGCTTGGTGAGGCTTTCTTG
>WNGS01092210.1:319342-351842 GCA_020271785.1 Procambarus virginalis
CTGGTGGAGTCCGCCTGGAGCTGCCGTGGGGTACAGACGTGTCGTCTGGCCTCTGGTGGTTTGAGGTGTTTGCCGTTTTCGTCACCAGAGGGGGTGTGGGAGTTTCTGCCCCCCCCCTGTTGTTGCTGCGGGCTGCGTTTGACGTGGCGAGCTTACCATGGGTGGTCCCCTTCCATCTATCAAGCGCGTGAACTCCGTGGGCCTGGAGTTCACTGGTCGTGCTGGATATCCGGATAGCCGTGGTTCTGTGCGACTTGCTTCATGTCCCTGTGATGGACGTTGACGGTATTGAGCTTGTGACTGCCCATCGAGTTGTCATCAAGCTTGTGACGGAGGAAGTATACCGTGATTTCCTCAGTCGTTACGAGGGACGCTCGTTGTCGATGCCGGTGGTGCCGGCTCTGTCTCCATATCCGACCGGAGTGTGCGCTGACTTATGTCAGTGCATGGGCGCCCCTGGAGTTTCCCGAGGATCTTCTTCGGCGTTACTTTCAGCGGTTTGGAGCGGTCATCAGTGTGGGGTCAACACGATATCCTCTGGGAGGTATGCCGGTAGACGGACGAACATTCGCACCTTGGGATGCGCCTGCGGTCGGATATTCCATCTTCGGTCCGGCTCCTGGGTGCTACATCCGGTGTACTATGCCCGACAGCCTCGTACCTGTTTCCGGTGTGGCCTGGTGGGGCATCAGGCTGCCGGGTGCGATGCGGCTCCGGTTGCTCCTGTCAACCTATTCCGGGAAGAAGATTTCCCTCCGCTTCCCTGGACGAGGACTCCGGGATGCAGTGACCGACCCGCTCGTTGTTGCGGCTACCCCGGCGTCGCCTGACGTTCCCCCGATGTCGCCGGCCCTCCTCAGGATGTTGCGATGCCATCGGTGGATACTCCTGCTCCTGTCCCTGCTGCTCCAGTGGGCCTTTCTGCTGCGCCCTCCTCACCGTCTGCTCACCTCGTTTCAGCTGCTGCGCCTGGCCCTGCATCCTCGCCTCGGATCCCGGCTGTGCTGGGTGCTGGGGTGACTGTGGGCCCCTGTTGTGTGTGGTCCGGTTCCCCCTGTGGTCGAGGCTGCTGCCGTTTTGCGGCGGACGTCAGTTCGTCCGGCTAGTAGTGCCCATGTTTCTGGGTCGGCTTCCGGCTCTGACGATCTCAGGCCGGTGCCCAAACGATCCCGGCCTTCGTCGTCTACCTGGGCCGATGTTGGGGACTTTAGTGACTGTGAGGCCTCGGGTGTGGATGGAGTGGTTTCCGGTTACGTTGCTGGCTCCGCAGTTAGTGTGCGGACGTCCATGCGCCTGCTGACATTGGTGTCCGTGTCTCGGGTGTGCCTGCTGTTCCTTCTCCGCCGGGGCCTCTCCGCGGTGGGGAGTGGTGGCCTCCGCTGCCGGAGTGGGTGGGATGGTGGGTCTGGCGTGGCCTGGTGGTGACCTTACGAAAGATGTGCGCGGTTCGGTTCCCACGCGTCGTCCGGTGGTGTGCCCGTGGGCGCTGGTGCCCCTGTGGTGGTGCCTTCTACCACGCTCCCTCCTCGGAGGTTGACCGTTGGCACTTTGGGGCCGTGTCACCGAAGTCTGTGATGCCGTTGGTCACTGTCGCGGGTTGCTGAGCTACCTTTCGGCGATGAGGTGTGGGACCATGTACCGGTCACTCGGTTCCGGTGTGATACGGTTTGGGTGCCATGTTTGCGGGTGTTTGTGGCCAACGTCCCGGATAAGATGGCGTCCCCGGTGGATAGTCAGGACCCTTGGCAGTGGTTACGATGGGAGGCGTTCCATATACGCTTCCCTCGGGACGCGTTTCCGCGCAAATACGAAGGGTGATGTATACTTTTGTGCTGTGTGCCCTTCTGGCTGTTTTGTTTGCTTCTGGTAGTTTGTGCCCGTGCCTCTCCCTTTGTTTGTGGCGAGGCGGGTGTTTTGGGTGTGTGGTGTCTGCCTTCATGTCTTAATTTCATGTTGTTAACGTGCCCTATGTGTTTTTTATTTTATGCTTACGTGTTGTATTAGTTTTTTTTGTATTTGTGTGGCTTATTGTGTGGTGTATATTCTTATTGCATTTTTTGTAATACTTCCGTTTGTTCATTCTGTGTTTTGTTCTCGGTCCTTCAGGCCGTGTTTTGTTTGTTGTTGTGTATGTAACGATGGTTTTTTTTTATTGCATGTTATCCATCTTGATTTTTGTTTTATACTGTTCTGTTTTGACATGCTCCTGTGTTTTGTTGTTTGCATTTGTTTTATCTTTTGTACTGTCTTTTCAATGCATTTCTCGAGTTTTGTAATTTTGTTATACTGTACTGTCAGCCCTTCTGGCTGGTGGTTTTCTTTTTTTTTCCTTGTTTTTTTAATGTTTTTCTATGTATTAATTTTTTTTTTATTGTATTTAAATTGCATGCTTTGCATGTAAAAAAAAAAAAAAAAAATTGTGGACAACTATATCGTGCAAATCATAAGTACCACATTAATTTCTCGTACATTCAATAAACTGTTAAAGATATACATCTGAAGCATACATACGTACATCCATACATACTGACATCCAATTTATATATATAATATCCTCATTTCAGTTCATGGATCTACTTCCTGCCTGTACTGTCGTTGGGCCGTTAATCAGGACCCCCTTTCCCCCCACCCCACCGAAGCCAGAAACGTCATTGAACTCACACCCAAGTGCCGTCGTATTATAAACAACTATACGTTTTCACCATATTTTTTTCGTAATTTAAAAGTTAATAATTGTGTATAAACAGTGTATAAAACAAATAATATGTACTCATACAGAAATTGTTTACATTACAGGTATTCCTATTCGTGACCAGGAGAATCTTGTACTTGGTAGAATCAACAACCCAGCTCGTAGGTATTATTTATTTATCTGTTTATCTGTTATTTATTTATTTATTTATTTATTTATGTTTCAAAACATTGTTTTCCTCTTAATATTTATGTTTCAAAACATTGTTTTCCTCTTAATATTTATGTTTCAAATGCAATTTTCCTCATAATGTTTAATTTTTTTAAACTTTGTTTTCCTCTTAATGTTTATTCATTACAAATATTATATTTTATTACAGAAAATGACTCGTCCCCGGATTTAACCCAACCTTCTGAGTGGAGCACTCCTGTATGCAGTCAACCCGGGCATTCTCAGGACCTAGAAGATACACCACGCGGTAACCTACAGGCATCCTCAGATGAAGAAGACAATCAACCCCCTGTTCATGATATTTCATCGTCAGATGAAGAAGTCATTGTTCCAGATTCGCCTGAGGTAGATAATGCAGTTAAAGTTGTTCCTCAGGTCTTCGAGGTCACTGATCATTTTGAAGGTGCTTTCTCAAGACATTAATTCTCCAATTTCGGCCGTTTAGATGCTAATCCTATTTTATAAATTAGTACATATAGAGAATATTTTAAAGAATACATATACAATCAGTTCAGAGAAATACAAAAAGAATTCCCTCACTCATTTCATTTTTATCCGGACATAAGCCTAATTTTGCAAAAAACTTAATCCTGCCGACAATGAATTTGAAATATTAGACGAAGTGTTTTCAATTAGGGGCGAAACACAGAATGTTACCCAGGAAGAGGTAGAGGTTCTTGTTAATTTTGGGTCGACGAAATGACCGCCAAATCGACGATTGCCTAAAAAATGTTCAATCCTCTAGTGTAGGAATTCATTCAATGTCAGGCTTCGCCATTAATTTCTCATATATTCGTCACCCTATGCACCTTGGATCTTACGTACTTTATCCTGCTAAATTAAGGAGAAGAGATTTCGTATATACCCCCCATAGTGAAAGAGACGAGTGTTGTTGCAATGCATTGCTGTGTATAAAAGCGTAGCGAGGGGTGAGACATTTAAAAACGCTAATAATCATCAAAAAAGCATTAGGTGGTGTAGGAGATTCGTAGTATGGGCAGCTGAAATAGAATTCCCTGTATCTTTTGATTATATTAGGAAAATAGAAAAGTTAAATAAAATAAGCATTTACATATATACAGTAACACGTGAAAGTAATCGATACTAACTTAGTTTAGCTAGGAAGAGCCAAGAAAAGTATGCTGATAAAGTCCCACTGTTATTATTAGAAGGCAAGCATCTCTGCCTGATCAAAGAATTTAGCAATTTTGCAAGGAATATTAACCACCACTCAGGTAGAATTCCTAACACTCATAAATTCTGTCATATATGCTTATTACACGCTTCCCCGATGAGATTAAGGCTCACGAAGAGTCATGCACTGTATCCCAAGTATTCTCTTTCTATAATCCTAATGAGAAAATAATATTTAAAAATTATGGTTGGACATATAGTCCAACTCATACTGCATACTACTACTTCGAATGCTTACTAGACCGTCAAAATCCTCGAGGCACGATTGAAAGTAAGCACAAAGCCATCGGATATGCTTACATGATATTAGATAGAGAATTAAATGTCGTAGAAACGTATTCATATGTCGGTTCAGACACAGTTAATCATTTTATTACCACGTTTTATGATCGCAGGCAGCCGAAAAACGAGTCTCCCCTTTGAGAATTATTCTATCAAGCCTGACCTGACTAGGAGGTCGGAGATATACAAACATGAAGATACATACATGAAATAATTGGGTAAATTCGCTAAACCATTTAAGATTATGGGCAGTGAATAAGAAAATAGATAAATGACTGGTTAGGAGATGTGGATAATTTGCTGGAGGCGTGAGGCTCGCTTCGAGAGGGCTTTGACCCCCACCTAAGTACCAGACATCGTGAGGGGAAGCTGTGCTCCGTTTGAGCTCCTGTTAGAGAAGAACCCCTGTGTGATATACCTTCAAGAGGAAGGAAGTGTGCAGACATTCCAGATGTGGAATCGAGCTGGTAGCATGAGGTCTCAAGTCCTGGACGGCAAGGAGAGGTTATTAAGCCGCCCAGAGACATTATCGTGGGCCGTGGGAGCGCCCTGATCAGACTCCGTCAGAGGGAGAGCGCCCTCGACTAGACAATCTGTGGTAAGCACGATTTTAAGCCAGTTTGTAGCAATTACTTGTAGTTGGTTGTGTGCCCTGAGACAGTAGCGAATGTTTATTGTTAAGTTAGACATGTTTTGGTAAGGCAGAAGTCCTAAAATAAGAGCGTGGAGATAGAGGAACGTCCTGGAGGACTGAGCGACGTCTGTCTCCTCTGAGCGCTGGCAGATGACTGAGGGAGCCCAGCTCCTGGCGGGGTAGCTGCCTCGAGGGCCGCCTGGCCGGGCGGAGCATGGACCAGCCCAAACGGGGGAGTCCACTCTCACAGTATGTAGAGAGCAGATAGATGTTGGATGCAAACACATTGTGTGGATTATTTCGTCTATGTGTTTATAAGGAAACATTTTTATTGGCGTGACAATGGGTTGCAGGTTTGTCATGGGAAGAAGTTGCTGAAAACTTCGAAGCCAGCAGAGAAGGAGTAGTTGAAGAGACTCCAAGGCTGTTGAAGGAGTAGTGTACTCTGAGGAAGAGTAGCCCCACAGTGAAGAGTAGAACCTCAAGCTGTGAGGAGAAGCAGTGAAGAGGAGTGTCACGTGCTTCTGTAATGTCAGTGGTGAGGCACCATTGTTGCTCAAGGAAGACTTCATGGTGTAGCAGCCTGGAAGAGCTGCGGAGGATCCTGGTAGTTAAACCCGGAAGAACCTGAAGATGTCAAGGTAGTGAACTTCCAGATGTGGACGGGAAGTTCTGGTTGATTACTTGTAGGGAGTTGGTAGAGTTGGTTGTCATTAGCGTGCAAGACGCAGTGAAAGGTGAGTGATTGTTTACCATTTTTGTGCCAAGGAGTACTTATACTGAAGTATAGAGTTACAGTCGTAGGCTGGATTACCTGCAGAGACATACATATGTGTTCTAGGACTGATAGGGTGATCGATTGATCATTGTTGTATATCAAGGAACATTTATACTAATACTTATGTTATTGCATTCATATACTGGATTTCCTTGCAAATGTGTATAGATATATATTCTCTTGCTGATAGTGCAACATTGTGTTATAAGACTTGACCCACTTGAGGAGGTTGGTAGTATTAGGTGGTGAATCAGGAGATAGGATACCACTTGATAAGCAGATGATAGAGTTCTGATGGTGTTGGAGTGCAACCTGACTTAAATAGTATAGAGTGAAGGATTCATTATTATTATTATTATATGTGTGTATGTATTGTGTATGTGCATATTAGTACATTATCCTGTACATTATCTTATTAGCATTATCCTGTAAGAAGAAGGCTATTTCACTCAAGAAGGAAATATTAACGAGTAAAAGAGGAGGTAATTTATTGGTTATTTTACTTCCCATAGCTATATATTTTATTTCCAGACTATTTAATTAGGAATAATGAAAGAATTCTATCTTGTACCTCAAAAAGTTATGGATCATCAGAAGCCTACGGCAGTGAGTGTAGAGAAGTCTACGACAGTGAGAACAAATCCTGTTATACATCACTTGATAGATTTGAGATTAAAGCTTAAGGATTATGACTTTGCAATCTCCTTGTTAAATTATTTTAATACAAATGGACTTGTAAAGTAGGATGAGTAAGGGAACATCACATCACCAGTTACTGGGCTCAATATTGTTGATGACGTTATAGGCAGGATGTGCATTCCAAAATTATTATTCCCAGAAGATAAATTGCCTATAGCCAAGTTGTATTTTTTCTTTGCCCTCTACACCTAAAAATTTATTTAGAAATGTAGATGCGAAAAATCAACTGTTCCCTCTCCCGAGTTTGAAGAGGCGGATCAAGGTGGGAGATGAAGGAGCATCTACCTGGATACCATAATAAGGTGAGTGTCTGATTATTTTTGATCATTTACTAATAAACTACAGGATGGATAGTTACGTTATATATGCAGCAAGTAACTCAGATACTGATGTATTTAAAAATAATGCTCCGAATGCTTTTGAAAATAGATTACATAATCAGCTGTCGTTAGACTCTAATAAAACTTACGAAATGTGCCTGAAAAATATATTCCTGCCTCCATCTTATTTTGCAGTTATGAAGAATGACACAGAAAGTCTTATTTCAGTTCAACTTCTAGTGTCTCATAAAAATTTATCTGATTTGAGTATGGTGAATACATCTTTCACTTTAAAGTCAGATATTTTAGCGAGGGATAATTGCATAGAGCTAACTACTATTTTAAATAGAGAAATTTCAGCTATGTTTTTAAGAGGCTCGTTAAGTTTTATAGGAAATGTACTTAATTATAATTTCCCAGACATATATATGAAATATGAATCGGGTATTAATCGAATTAAATATAATACGGCATTTAGTGACAAGTTGTTAAAATGATTTATTATAAAAGTTGGTAAATTGATTGTTCGCATTTCTTTATCGTTTGGTCGAAATATATGTAAAGTCTTTGGAGCTGAAGTAGGTGAAGCATAAGATATTTTTGTTATGAATAAACTACCTAACAACAGGGCCACTGTGCAAATACATGCTATTATCATCCTAGGCCTGGATGCCATATAGATTTCTTGTGTGTATATTGTGATAAGGTGCAGCCCACCATGTTTGGCAATCAGATTGTAAATATCTTGGACGTCGTTTCGATTGAAAGTAATGCAATGCACAGGAAATTATATATATACCTTTAAATACGACTAGTATTGACGGCATCAGTATTAAATTAACAGATCAAGATGAGGAGCCTGTATATTTTGAAAAGGAAGGATGTACGATTGCAGTATTGCATATTAGACCCATTGTGGTAAAGACATGTTGGTGTTTATCATTCTCTCCTGATGCGTTTATGGGGCCAAGAGGTACGTTTTGGTTAGATTTTGAAAATAGTTCGATTTCAATCAAACTCTTTTGACGAGTTGTATATAAAAAGGGTTTCAACTGGTCCAAGTCTCAGCATCGTAGCATAAATAGGAAGGGAGAAAAAAAATATTGAATTAGGTGTCAAAATTTTTCCAAAATGGTCAAAAACTATTATCAAACACAAGTATTAACTGAAATCATGTCTGTGACTCTCAGCTAACACAATAGCATATATTAAAAAATATATAATTAGTTTTATTAAACAAAAGTTAAAAAATTTGATTTTTTTTTTCCATTTTATGTTTCTTATTTGTTTATCCGACGATTTGCATGAAACATATACACTGCTCGTAAGCCTATCTGTAAGGGTGCCAATTTTGGAGGAAATTGGTTAATGTCAACCTCAACCACAGATGGCAGCACCTTAGACTTTAATATTTAATGATTTATTTTTCAAGTAACATAAACGAGTTGGTACTCTTTCATTTTTATCAATTTACACCTTATATGTAAAGTTCATGTCTCTAAAAAGTGTAGAAAGCGTTTTTTCCTAAGTTCATTTATTGATTTTTATAAATAGCAATAAACATGATATATTTGCATAATTTTTGGGGGGAGGGGGGGGAATTTGACTATTTGTATTAGGAAAACTAAAGATTTTTTGGAAAATCCCCTCCTACAGATCATTTATTCTATGCTAATATGTCAGAAAAGTGTCATAGCATGATTATATCTGAAAAGGTGAAAGGTTTCAACTCATTTGAAAATTTATAATATTCGTTGAAAAAATAAATAAATCTCCCTTTCTATTTATGCTGCAGTACTGAAACTTAGAACAATTGCAGGTCTTTTCATATACAACTAGTCAAAATATATTGGTTGAAATTGAACAACTTTTAGGAACTATCCTCTTGTCCCCTTAATGTGTCTTTTAGATCTTAGTTCGAGGGATAATAACAGAAAAAATAGCATATAGCTCGCATACGTATGTATTTAGACTCTGGAGTCGCTCTGTAAACGTATATACATCGCAGTCTTTACTATAATTTAAAAACTCCGAAATGTAGGGCTAATACACATTTATTCCATAAAAATCTAGTATAACGATTTACCTTTTAAATTTGTATACAGCAATCCTGTGACCCATTACTTCCTTAGAGTCCCTTCCTAATGTGTTTATTATAAACATGATCGGATCATTACCTATTCGTTTCATTATTCTATATATATCTGTCGCTAAATAGCATCCGATATATTCAGCTATATTACCCGTCATTTTGTTCAATGCTGTATTAATTTGTTTGCAGTTAATGCTCTAGTATCGCACATGACTCACCGATCAGAATAAATTTTCAAGACTCCTGTTGTATTTCCAAATAAGATAATAACTTTATTCGATTTCACCGGAACAGCAAATTCTAACATAATTCTCAAGTTGTCCAAGGCCTCTATAGGAAGGGTGTCTCTCAGTTCCTCAGGCGTTAGTCTAAATGCCAGCAACGTTCGTCCTTTTATAAAGGAATTATGTGTCAAGGTATTACAGGCGTTAAAGCCTACTTTATTTTGAGTCTCAGTATAGATTGGATACTTCGGCCAATCATCAGCCAGATACCCACACCAACGTGGGGAGCCGGTCGGCCGAGCGGACAGCACGCTGGACTTGTGATCCTGTGGTCCTGGGTTCGATCCCAGGCGCCGGAGAGAAAAAATGGGCAGAGTTTCTTTCACCCTATGCCCCTGTTACCTAGCAGTAAAATAGGTACCTGGGTGTTAGTCAGCTGTCACGGGCTGCTTCCTGGGGGTGGAGGCCTGGTCGAAGACTGGGCCGCGGGGACACTAAAAGCCCCGAAATCATCTCAAGATAACGTACAGACTGGTAAAGCGACTCAATGGCTTGCTGACTCCTTATGTCCCTTGCGCCTTCAGCCTGAAGTCTCCAAAGGAATTTGTTGACTTACTGCGGGGAACACGGGCCACAGGAATAAGAGCCTCGTTGGACGTAGAATCACTGTTTACCAACGTACCTGTGGATGAAACAATCGGGATGATAGCGGACAGAGTGTATTGTGATCCGGCCTGTACTCCTCTTGACATACCAGAAAACATTCTAGGAAACTACTCCAAGCTTGTACTAAAGAGGCACCCTTCTTGAGCCCGGATGGGCACATGTATAAGCAAGCCGATGGAGTCGCCATGGGTTCTCCCCTAAGTGTCCTGTTTGCAAACTTATACATGGGTACCATCGAAAAGAAGGTCTTAGTCGACATGAACTTGAAACCGGCCATATACTGTAGGTATGTTGACGACATTTTTACACAGGTACTTGATGTCGAACATCTGCAGGAGTTGAAGGAGGCATTTGAGCGGAATTCTGTGCTGCGTTTCACTTACGAAATGGAGAAGGATGGGAAGCTGCCCTTTCTAGATGTAACAGTCATGGAAAGGAGCGGAGGTTTCCACACTGCAGTCTACACTAAGGAAACAAACATAGGAATGTGCCTCAATGCCAACAGTGACTGCCCAAACAGGTACAAGTGTTGTTAACGCTTATGTCGACCGTGCTCTCAGCCACAGCTCAGAATGGAAGCAAGTCGACGAAGAACTCTGTAGGGTAAGGCAGGTCCTAGTCAACAACGGCTTCTCCAATGGTTTCATTGAAGACATCATAAGAAGGAAAGTGAAACGCCATGCAACCTCTGAAGAGACAACTAATATAACACCTATACCCCCTATTAGACTATTTTACTTGCCATTTAACTCTGAATACGTAAAAGTGTTCGCTTCTCGTACCACCCCCCTTTTTATGGTGTACACTTTATTATGCAAGGTTATACCGTTACATATCTGATTTTATTCAAAAAATGAACATTAAGAGGACACAAAAAAAGTTCGCTTCCTAGAGGCTGTAGATTTCCTTGAACTCCTGCAATGCCGGGCAGGAACCGAGGATGCAGCGAGCATTTCCCCTCTGGATCGCGACACTGAAGCACTGAAAGAGAAAACTTGCCGCTCTAGGGTCTCTTGTGGTGTCAATGAGCTTGGAACCAAGATCCTTAAGAAACGACCCTATTGGAACGAAGTTGTACCGATGATCTAATTGCCTGTACTTGGCTGACTTGTCTCTTTCTCTGTGTGTCGCCGCGGCTCCTGCTGTGCCGGCAGAGAGGTTGATGTATGTGGTTGCCAGGGTGGATACGCAAGTATAGTCCCACGCCAACTGTCTGCCACCCTTCCACGGACGCAGTGTGATTCCATCTGGTCGGCCGGCAAAGCTAACAGAGTCTTTGTTCAGTAGGTTGCGGGGCTCTCTCTCTCTGCTGGACACTGAGCAGAGGCAAGGCTTCTTTTAATGATGTCATTAACTTCGTCGTGTCTAGTGTGCCAACCACCAGATTTTCCACAGTGCAGGCCATGCAGTTCATATTTGTCAGCATCTGCCTCGCTGCAAATACACCTATGAACAGTGTGGATAGGGGCAGCAAGACGGAGAGCGACTGCAATACGGAGGTCCTGCGGATCAAGACGTGTGCCAGTCGCAGACATAGGAACCGCCAAAAGGAAGTCCCCTGCATGGGGAGTTTGCGCAGCTGGGAGGCGTGCACGATCACTGGGGGTTGTTGCTGCCTCCAGCAAAGCTGTGGCTTCTTTGTCTACAATGGGGCTGTCCCAACTGGATTGTTTCTTGGCTTTCGGCATGGCTGGTCTGAGTGCTGGGTCTGCCATGGAACCCCAATTTTGTGTCGCATTCCGTGTAGTGGGGGTCCTGTATCCCCGCTACATCACTCAGGGTGTCAGGTAGAATTTCCTTAACCAGGTCATCTGATGCTGAGGAGGAAGACAGGAAGGCTGGGACAGCAATTTGGGTGGCGGTGCGGACACCCAAGCCACCGAGCCTAACAGCAAGAGTGGCTTGTTTCCACTGGCATTCATTGAGGGAGAGGTTAACAACTTTTTCCAGCATGGTCTTCAGTATGAGGTCATACTCTTCAAGCTTTCGGTTGTTGTAAGATGGGGCGCACCTCAGAAAGTAGGTTAGCCTCGGAAGGGATAGGCATTTGGTGAGGAGATAAAAAAGTATCGTGGGCATCGATGTCATCTATTCTGTCTTCCATCCTCCTAAGGTCTGCGATTTTCCTGTCAAGGATCTCCTCAATGGCGTTAGACCCGAGGTTGGGCTCCAAGGAGGGTGTTGTTCTCGGCCCTAATGACATGGACTCCAGGCAAGGCAGACCTTATTCTAGCTACGATGTCTGGGTTGGAGGAGACTACTTCACACTTGGAAGGGTTCAGGACGAGACTCAGGCTTACTTCTTCATCCCTTATTTTCCTGATATCTACCAAGAGGTGGTCTACAGTGCCAGCTATAGTGCCAATCCAAAAACCAGATGTTGAACTCGCTGGACAAGCTTTCGGTGATTTCTTTTAAGACTAAGCAGAAAAGAAGGGAAGCAAGAGGATCACCTTGCTGAACACCTTCACACGATTTGATTTCTTGTTCACCAAAGAGCAGTTTTGACTCACCACTGTAGCACGATAGTATGAACGGGTAGAGTGACCGGAAATAGCGATGTACAGCACAAAGTACTGCATCTCTTCTAACCATATTGAAGGCATTCTTAAAGTCCAGTTTGAGCAGGGCCTTTTCATCAGAAATGTTGGTGATGTATGCTCGTGCTGCATGGGCAGCCGCTTCACAGCCTTGGGGGATTTCAAATCGTAGCTGGATTGGTTTCAGCAATTCAGCCACTTGCTGGCTGACAACCCTCGTAGCAGCCTTGGCAATCAGGCGTCGGAGAGTGTTGCCAACAGCGATTGGCCTGATTCCTTCGTCCTACTTTTTGAGAGCACAGAGGGAGGCACCAAAAAGAGAGGCCTGATGACCTCAGGTATATCACCAGCCAGGCACATGTTGACGAACCTCGTGAGTTCCATAAGAAGATCTTGTGCAGCATCACCAACCACAGGATTTAACATTTGCTTGATGTGTTGAGGTTTTAACCCTGTAAAGCCGCCTGCTGACCTAGGTGGAAAAGAAAGGGCTGCTTTGTGGACCTCAGATTCACCAACGGTTAATGGGTCTGAAATGGTGTCAGCTGATGGTGGAACGATGTTGTCGCCTTGAGGGGCTCTGGGTGGGTGCTTGCTTTGCAGGGCCCATGCTGTTGCTGAGATTCGAGGAGCAATTTTCTCGTCACTGGTGAGGACTCTAATAGCATTTGCGGTATTTCCCTCTTCAATTTTCTTGGTGATTTGTGCTCTGATTTTGTACGTTTCCGGTATGTTGTTGTTACCATTTCTGCGGTGGGTGTGTTTTGCTCGGAGAGGCAGGCGCACTAGGGTATTCATTTATCGCCCTCAGGACCGAGGAACCAAGTGATTTGTCCCTCCTTGGAGGGACGGTGAGGCATACATTGCCAAACAGAAGGACATTATGCCATGCTTGAATGTTTTCCGGGGCATCACTTACCCTTTTCAGAAGATTACAGAGTTTGGCTGCTGCATTTGGGCGGGCTGCTTTTGGGATGTGTGGTAATGTTCTAGCAGACGTCGCTATGATCGCTTGGATGAGGTTTTCTGATGAGATTAGGTTAATGGGAGTCTCTTCCCTAACTGTCAATGGCAGCTGGCCATTGCTTCCCTTTGGAAGCTGGTGGGAACCACTGCATTTTACCTCGTGGAAGGTGTGAAAGCGGATGACACCACCGTTGGAGTTTATGGCGGTGATTTTGTTGCATACTCGGCAAAAACCTCTTTTAGGAGTAGTTGTTAGCACCTCAAGGCTTGTGGAGTCCTGCCCGACCGCTGGGACCCCTTCCATTTCAACTCGGTTGGGAGAGTTAAACTGTGCATTGTTCTATAGAGGGGGCAAACACACTGGGTCATGACCAAGCAACTGCCAGCAACTGGGTGTGGAGGTATCAACTGGGTGTGGAGGCATGAACTGGGTGTGGAGGCCGCAACTGGGTGTGGAGGCATCAGCTGGGTGTGGAGGCATCAGCTGAGTGTGGAGGCATCAACTGGTTGTGGTGGTTGCGGCTGGGTGTAGAGGCCGGTGGAGCAAGGGCCAGCTCAGGTAGTGAGGTGCGGGGGGGATGGGGTCGGTTTGGGGGGAAGCGTAGTATCGAGTGGGTTATACACATGACACAATATACATTCATATATATGTACACCAGGGTATGTATGACACTGAAAATATGGGGTTGGCACTTTGTTATATGCATGACACTATAAACTGGGGTTGACACTTTGTGGTGTGTATGGCACTGAGTATTGGAGTTAGCAATTTGAGATGTATATATCACTATAGCACTATATATACATGGTATTCACTTTGTATGTCGGGGCCACAAAATATACACTAAACAGACAGAAATTGTTCATTATCATTCACTGAGCCCACGAGGGAGGTGGAGGGGTGGTGTGGTGGTGAGCGGAGTTTGAAATGCGGCCACTACCAGCCTCCTCCGCCTGATCGGTGAGCGCGTGTTCTTAGTGACGCCTTACTCTAAGGTTCACTTTCCCTCACGCGCTTCCCTCCGCTCCCGCCCTTCCCCATCCCGCCCCGGCTATTAAGGTGGGAGGCCTCCCTCACTGGCACTGTTGCTGGTGAGTTCAAGCATGGCAAGCCGGAGAAAATTGTAAAATACCGTTGACTAGGACGATGGACGGACTTCAAACGCTGAAGATGTCTTCTAATGATGTTCATATATATCCTGACAAACTCCTCACCTGCTTGGCCTCACTGTTTTGTGATAAAGTATAAAGGTATCCGGAGCTCCACGGTGCGTCCGGTCTCCACGGTACCCCGTGGAGTATATATATTGTGACGGTAATCTCTTTCAAGAGAGATTGACCCTGGTCTTCCCTACATAAGTTACTCATATATATTCAACAATAAGATGCTACCTTCAAGATATGTATTCCAGTAGCACAAAACGTTTTGACCAGGGGGTAAAATGTACCCTAAACTCGCTCCACTCCACACTCCCTCCTGCCGGCTCGCCACCGTCGTCAACCACCAAACTACCACTCCAAGCCAGCGCTCTTTCCGATTGGTGGATCAATGACTGTCCTCAACGCCAGCGCCACCTACACCCCCATATAAATAGATGCACACCAGCTGTGGACTTCAGAATATCTGTGCTCTCAAGCTGAAAACAACCAACTGATATGCTTTGTTATTGGTGGATGTTCTCAGCTAGCGCTTTATTATCAGCACCTGTTAAGTTCATTTTTGTTTTTATTTTATTTAAGAAGTAACGTCACCCCTGTTCTCATTTTTGTTATATATTTTGCCTTGTTTGTTTGCACTATACATAACCAAGGGGTTTCTCTTTGTTCATAATTTTTCAAGTTAATTAAAGTTTCATTGTTCATACTATGTGTTTGCGTGTATTCCCTTACTTTACCACAGACGACAATAGCCAAGCAGTCTACTTTTTTCTGTAAATGTGATTGGCATTGACAACAGCCATTAGGAGGACTGCCGAACACCTACACTTCATCTTTTTTCCATCACAATATATATATATATATATATTAGTATATTTTGGTAGCAGTCTTTCCTGTAGACATATGTTATTAAATATGACCGAAAAAGTAAGATTAATAATTCTAACACGAATTTTCTCAATTTTCCTTATGTTTGTTTTTACTGATGACGGTAAATGAAAAATCAATTCTCCAAAATTCATTCTTTATTTCTTAGTCTGACGCGACACTTGAGCGCGTTTCGTAAAACTTATTACATTTTCAAAGACTTTAGTTACACACACACAGAACAACTATAACTGAACAGAGTTTAAACAGTTTTTCTTTTTTATACCTGCATTTGGGTGAGGTGACATGTTACAATGGTTTGGGGTGAGGTGAGAACAAACACAGAACACGAAACAATGGGTATAAGCTAAAGGGAAGAATAGATCTGTAACTGCAGAAGGCCTATTGGCCCGTATTTCTTGATGTTTCTATATTGGAGCGGAGTCTTGAAGTGGGTAGAATATAGTTGTGCGTTAATTGGCTGTTGATTGCTGGTGTTGACTTCTTGATGTGTAGTGCCTCGCAGATGTCAAGCCGCCTGTTGTCGCTGTATCTATCAATGATTTCTGTGTTGTTTGTTAAGATTTCTCTGGTGATAGTTTGGTTGTGGGAAGAGATTATATGTTCCTTGATAGAGCCCTGTTGCTTATGCATAAGCATAAGCAACAGGGCTCAAGTGTCGCGTCAGACTAAGAAATAAAGAATGAATTTTGGAGAATTGATTTTTCATTTACCGTCATCAGTAAAAACAAACATAAGGAAAATTGAGAAAATTCGTGTTAGAATTATTAATCTTACTTTTTCGGTCATATTTAATAACATATATATATATATATATATATATCTATATATATATATATATATATATATTATATATGTATGTATATATTTATATATGTATATATGTTATATTATATATAGATATATATATATATATATATATAATATATATATATAATATATATATATATATTATATAATATATATATATATATATATATATATATATATATAATGTCGTACCTAGTAGCCAGAACGCACTTGTCAGCCTACTATGCAAGGCCCGATTTGCCTAATAGGCCAAGTTTTCATGAATTAATTGTTTTTCGACACCTAACCTACCTCACCTAACCTTACCTAACATTTTCGGCTACCTAACCTAACCTAACCTATAAAGATAGGTTAGGTTAGGTTAGGTAGGGTTGGTTAGGTTCGGTCATATATCTACGTTAATTTTAACTCCAATGAAAAAAATTGACCTCATACATAATGAAATGGGTAGCTTATCATTTCATAAGAAAAAAATTAGAGAAAATCTATTAATTCAGAAAAACTTGGCTTATTAGGCAAATCGGGCATTGCATAGTAGGCCAAAAAGTGAGTTCTGGCTACTAGGTACGACATATATATATATATATATATATATATTATATATATATATATATATATATATATATATATATATATATATATATATATATATATATATATATAATATAATATTATATATATATATATATATATAGTATATATATAATATATATATATATATATCTATATATATTATAAATATATATATTATATTTGTATATATATATATATTTATATATAGATATATATATATATATATATATATATATGTTATATATATATAATATATATATGTATATATGTATATATATATATATTATGTATATATATGTATAATATATATATATATATATATATATATATTATATATATATATGTATATATGTATATATATATTATATATATGTATATATATAATGTATAAATATATTATATATTATATATATATATATATATATATATTATATATATATATCTAATATATAATTATGTATATTATATATATATATATATATATAATATCACTTATTTTAAAACTAGCTGTAACGGGTCACGCGTAGCCGTGGCTCAGCAACACATGTGCCTTGGTCTACCACAGCAACCTTCTCCCTGTCTTCCAGTCCTCCCCACTATTCCCACCTCCCCTCATCCTCCCATCCATCGCACACTCCCCTGTCCCTCGTCCTCTCAACCATTCCCCACACTATCGTTCCCTCGTCCACCCCACCTCTCCCACTCCCAATCACCTTCTCCTCCCTACCATTCCCCCCTTCCCCATTCCATCGTCCTCCTCACCATCCCCCACTCTCCTGTCCCCTTCTCCCACAATTCTCTATTCACTTGTCCCCTCGTCCCCATCATCCCAACTCCCTGTCTCCTCGTCCCCCCCACCATTTCCCCCTCCCCTCTACCCTGGTTCTCTCCACAATCATCCCATTACTTCTCACGTCCTCCCCATCATTCCCCACTCCCTCGTCGATGATTTCCCTAATGATCTGATGTCCCATCAGAAAATTAGGAACATCAAATGATCTGATGTGTCCATCGCTAAAATATAAAAAAATAGATAAATAACGAAATAAAAAACAAGGAAAAATAAAAAATAAACTATTCTCATGAAGTGAACGATATGATAAACAACACAGGTCAATTCCAATGCAATGTCACACAAAATTTAAATCAAAATGAAAATATATCGAAATCTATTAAAATTAAATTTATCAATGAAATTAGAAGCATTAAAATGGAATTGTAACATATTTAGTATAGCGTGTGTTGCCCTTACATGAAACACACGGCGTTGTTTTTCAAAATAGCTTGTTTTTACCTATCACAGGTGTGGCATCTTTACTTATACTCACGAAAGGAATGGTATGGGAAACAACACAGCTCAATTCCAATCCAATGCCACACAAAATTACTAAATCAAAATGAAAACAAATTGAAATCCATGAAAATTCAATTTATTAATGCAATTGGAAACAGTGAAATGAAATCGTAACATATTTATTACAGCATGTGTTGCTATTACGTGCATCATATGGCACTGTTTTTCAAAAAATCATGTTTTTATCTGTCACATGTGTGACATCTATATATAGTAGATATATAAAAGCATGTGCGTATTCGAATGGAATGTTGTGTCAAAATTTCAAAGCAATCAGTGAAGAACTTTTGGAGATTACAACGTGTGTTGCTTTTACGTCCAACAGATGACGCTGTTTAAAAAAAAAATTTTTTTCTTTCACAGGTGAGGCATGTATATAGTAGGTATATAAAAACACATGCCTGTTTGAATACAACGTTGTGTCAAAATTTCAAAGCAATCAGTAAGGAGGTTTCAAAGATTTCTCTCACATGAAAAACACCTGACAAACACAGTTTTCCAAAAAAGCATGTTTTTTCCGGTCACAGACGTGACATTTCTATAGTATGTATATAAAAACCTCCTCGGATGCGAATGGAACGTTGTGTGAAATTTTCAAAGTACTCGGTGAAGAACTTTCGGTGATTAGTGATTGTGAACAAACAAACATTTACACTTTTATTTATATAGATTTCATTACACAAAAGGGTTACAACATTGGTTACTTGTAGGGTACAATGCTATTTGTCTCAGGTTGTAGAGTTCCTCCAGCTCCCGGTTACTGGCTTCGTGAGGAGATAACAAGCATATACACTGTGGGTTCCAGAGTGAGTACCATTCCCTAATAGAACAACAGTGGACCTCGGTAGCACATTGCTGCTACTGTCGGTTAAACAGCAATGGACACTGGAGTGCTTGCAATTTACCTAGGAGATCACCTGTACGCATCTTGATCCTGGAGAGGGGTTCAGCATCACCTGTTTAAGAGTATGGCTCTAAAACTGGCCTCCTTATCCTGTGTACACACCCCTATTCGAGCCGCTGTGACTCCTCACTCTCTCCTTGTTTGGAATGATCTCCTAAATCCCCTTTTCTTGAATTGGTGTCTACTGTCACCCTATCCACAGCCGTGACCCTCCCTCTTTCTCTCTCTCTCTCTCTCTCACTCACTCTCTCTTGCTTTTCTCTTGTCTCCAGGACAAGAGCAAACACCTTCTGTTAACAGACATTTAATACATAAAAACGTACATAATAAAAGATACCATATTATAATATACAGTATTACCATTCAACACTCTAAGCTGCTACAACCCAGTAGCACTCCAATATCATATCCTGGCTTTATCACCAATCTATAGCAGGCGGCTGCACAACTCTTGACTCAGAATCTACTTCCCCTTCACTGCTTGGGGCTGAAATAACTGGCACAACAATAATGTATCTTCAGCCATAAAAGTATATGAAACTCTGTTTGGGGCTGAAACCTAGAATACCTACACAAGTATCCCCCAACAAAAGAAGAAATCATTCTCTCACTTTACACTGTGTCTTTCATGGCCAATAAGCCTTCAAGCACTCCACTCATACATTAACAGGTGCACATGACCCTCTGTTCTGCTCCTGGAGGCTCACTACCAATGCATATATCTAGGTCCTCCAAAAATCACGAAAGATACTTCTGCTGTTCTCCGGATCTGCTGAACAACGAAGTCCTACTCCAACATCAGTGACGCTCCTCCACCGGCTTCACAAAGAAACGTGTAGCACTCTACACTGCTTGTAGTTCAACGCCTCACTATGGAGCTCTGCTCTACCTCAGAGTTCAGCATACACTTCTTCTCCAGCCTCGAAGTTCTTCTATTTATTTCTTCCCACACTAACCTGCAATTCCATTACCATGCCAATAAATTGTTTTCTTTACAAACATAAGTAAAAAACCTATATCCCAGCAGTAGGGATTTTGGTGACAGATAGAGTCACCTATGNTTTTTGCACAAGTCATATACCCGAGATTTGTCTTTAATTTCAGTTATGTTTAAAGTAAATATATTAAAGTTTTCATTGTTCATACTTGTGTTTTAACGTGTTCCTCCCTCTAACTTACCACAGACAACAGGCAAGCAGTTTTTTTTTTTTGTAAGTGTGACCAGGCATTGACACCTGCCATTGGAGGACTGCCAAACACCAACACTCCACACTTCCCGTCACAATATAATATATATATATATATATATATATATATATATATATATATATATATATATATATATATTATGTAATCTTTTTCATATATATATATATATATATATATGTCGTACCTAGTAGCCAGAACGCACTTCTCAGCCTACTATGCAAGGCCCGATTTGCCTAATAAGCCAAGTTTTCATGAATTAATATATTTTCTCTAATTTTTTTCTTATGAAATGATAACGCTACCCATTTCATTATGTATGAGGTCAATTTTTTTTTATTGGAGTTAAAATTAACGTAGTTATATGATCGAACCTAACCAACCCTACCTAACCTAACCTAACCTATCTTTATAGGTTAGGTTAGGTAGCCGAAAAAGTTAGGTTAGGTTAGGTTAGGTAGGTTAGGTAGTCGAAAAACAATTAATTCGTTAAAACTTGGCTTATTAGGCAAATCAGGCCTTGCATAGTAGGCTGAGAAGTGCGTTCTGGCTACTAGGTACGACATATATATATATATATATATATATATATATATATATATATAAAAAAGATATACATAATATATATATATATATATATATATATATATATATATATATATATGCAAACAAGCCTGAATGGTCCCCAGGACTAGATACAACTGAAAACTCACACCCCAGAAGTGACTCGAACCCATACTCCCAGGAGCAAAGCAACTGGTAACTACAGGGTGCCTTAATCCGCTTGACCATCACGACCGGACATAAGGAAGTGATAGCCTGAGCTATATGAACCACTTCCCCGCCGGCACCTGGATGGTTATCTTGGGCATAGCATTTTATCAAATCACCTCATTTTTTGGGGCAACACGTGAGGAACACAAATGCAAACAAGCCTGAATGGTCCCCAGGACTAGATACAACTGAAAACTCACACCCCAGAAGTGACTCGAACCCATACTCCCAGGAGCAAAGCAACTGGTAACTACAGGGTGCCTTAATCCGCTTGACCATCACGACCGGACATAAGGAAGTGATAGCCTGAGCTATATGAACCACTTCCCCGCCGGCACCTGGATGGTTATCTTGGGCATAGCATTTTATCAAATCACCTCATTTTTTGGGGCAACACGTGAGGAACACAAATGCAAACAAGCCTGAATGGTCCCCAGGACTAGATACAACTGAAAACTCACACCCCAGAAGTGACTCGAACCCATACTCCCAGGAGCAAAGCAACTGGTAACTACAGGGTGCCTTAATCCGCTTGACCATCACGACCGGACATAAGGAAGTGATAGATAGAAGTGATAAGTGATAGAAATGAGGTGATTTGATAAAATGCTATGCCCAAGATAACCATCCAGGTGCCGGCGGGGAAGTGGTTCATATAGCCTCGGCTATCACTTCCTTATGTCCGGTCGTGATGGTCAAGCGGATTAAGGCACCCTGTAGTTACCAGTTGCTTTGCTCCTGGGAGTATGGGTTCGAGTCACTTCTGGGGTGTGAGTTTTCAGATATATATATATATATATATATATATATATATATATATATATATATATATAATAATAACTCCTTATAAAAGTACTGACTGGATTTCTATATATAACACTTGTGTTTTAACAATGTGTCCATACGACCTTAGACATTTGTTTCGTTCATTTAGAACGAACAGTTCATTCATTGTGAATATGTCTGCTACGCCTGCGCCGGCCAGCTGCTTCATTGGCGTGGTTCAGATATAATTACACCATGAAAACACATTTAAAAGGTCTCTTACTTATATTATTATTATAATAGACATCCTTAAAACACTCTCGGACGTAGGTTCGAACACTCGTCTCGGTCCTTGTGGATTTGTTCATCCTTAAAAATTCTACTTGAACTATAGAAAACGAGACATGTGGTTAGTCTTTCTCTGTAAACAAAGGGCAGCAAGTGACGTGATGCTTTGGTATAGTTCAGTATTTTTCCTTATTTGTTTGTTTCAATAGACATTTTTTATCTATTTTCTCTACTAGTGTTCTGGTAACACGCCATCGTTGTTGAAATTTGTTGAATACAACATTTTTATGTATATCTTTTTCATGAGGAAGTGTGAGTTTTATGTAAATCTTTTTCGTGAGGAAATGTCTTAAATATGAACCGTGAATACCGCCATCATTGATATCAGTTGTAGAAACTGTTTCTGCATTTGACGTCAATTCTCTAGAACTGAATCTTATTATTTATGCTGGTGCTTATACATTTTTAATACGTTATTCGGTGAAAATAATTATGATTTTCTTTTCAGGGTATTTTATCTTTATTTAAAATGGCTACAAAATCCAAAGCAAAACTGTTTCTAATATCGTTATTAAATTATGCAATAACTGGATTAAAGCTACCCTCATTGCGCCAAGTGCTGGATCTCTTCCTCCGACATTTATTTACTTTAAATAATTCCAAAAGCGATGCTTCTGCGTTGACAATGAATGAGATTTAAGTGTTTTTGCTGGGAACAAAAATTCCCATGAGAGCAAGACATCATTGTCAACCCAAAGTCTTCAGCTGTCGTCATACTTGAAGAATGACGACAGCTGAAGAAGAAGAAGAAAAGTAAGTCGGAAATTAAGTTGAAAAAAGAAGCCTTCTGTACTTGTTTTGAAGATTTTTTTATATTGCTCTTGCAAATGTTTTGAACATGATCACACTATAGGAGGATAAACACTTTTTAATAACTGAACGTGAGAACGGGAGGTTTGGCACCATTGTTGGCCTCAGGACCATTCGTTTGTACGCTCCAGTCAGATCACAAAGGCATGATATATCAATGAAAATTATTTTTAAGCAATGGAGTGACTTGAACTCGTAACCTGGTGATTCCCAGACACAAGCCTTAACCGCTCGGATGCGGTGGTACAAAAGTTGACCAACCCAGAACTCTGTCTGAGTTCTCTGGGAGGTTCTGGATGCCCCAAACCGGGCCTCAACCAGGTTTTTACAGCCAACCCGACCACACTCGGGTCTACGGGAATGGCGTTCACACACTTTCACTCGCACTCATATGCAAGCGTCTATGAATCACAAGGTCGCGAGTTCAAGTCACTCACTCCATTGCCTCAAAATGATTTTCATTGCTATATCACACCATTGTGATTTCATTGTGATCTGACTGGGGCGTACATACGAGTATTTCATCGATGTATCTGCATTAGTTGTGAGGTTTCCCTGTGGTTTGAAGACAGTATCTCCTAGTGTTCTCATACAGAAGTTAGCAAAGAAGACTCCTAGTAGGAACCCTATGGCTACTCCGTCTATCTGCGCATACATGTTTCCCCAAAGAGTTGTGAATGGAGCCATTTTGGTGCGCATCTCCAGAAGACTAAGGAAGGCAGACTCTGGAATATCTAACTTTGGAGTAGTGATGTCACGGAAGATTCTGTCTAACATTAAGTTGATGGTGGCGTCTACAGGGACGTTCGTAAATGGGGATTCCACGAGGTGCTATGATCACACACACATACACACATGGACGCCAGGTGGCTGTAAGTGGACAGCACTCAGGACTCCTAGTCCTGGGGACCGGGGTTCGATCCCCGGCGATAGCGGAAAACAAATGGGCCGATTTTTGTTTGTTTCAGAAAACAAATTTACAGAGAAAACAAATCAGAAGAGGGCAGAGTTTCTCCCAGTAAATAGGTAGGTACCTGGGAGTTAGACAGATGTTACGGGCTGCTTCAAGGGGTGTCTGTGTGTGTGTACTTACCTAGTTACCTAGTTGTACTTACCTAGTTGTGCTTGCGGGGGTTGAGCTCTGGCTCTTTGCTCCCGCCTCTCAACTGTCAATCAACTAATGTACAAGTTCCTGAGCCTTCTGGGCTCTATCATATCTACACTTGAAGCTGTGTATGGAGTCAGCCTCCACCACATCACTTCCTAATGCATTCCATTTGTCAACTACTCTGTCTCTGAAAAAATTCTTTCTACCGTCTCTATGGCTCATTTGGGCACTCAATTTCCACCTGTTTCCCCTAGTGCGTGTGCTACTTGTGGTAAATAGCCTGCCTTTATCTACCCTATCAATTCCTCTGAGAATCTTGTATGGTGTGATCATGTCCCCTCTAACTCTTCTGTCTCCCAGTGACGTGAGGTTTTATTCCCGTAGTCTCTCCTTGTAGCTCATGTGTGTGTGTGTATTCAACTAGTTACCTTCACCTAGTTGTGCGTGCTTGTGGGGGTTGAGCTCTGCTCTTTCGGCCCGCCTCTCAACTGTCAATCAACTGTTTCTACTACTACTATTTTTCCTCCCACACCACACACACCCCAGGAAGCAGCCCGTGACAGCTGACTAACTCCCAGGTACCTATTTACTGCTAGGTAACAGGGGCATAGGTAACCATGCCGATCGCTTCTCGCCGGTGCCCGGGATCGAACCCGTGACCTCAGGATCACGTGTCCAGCGTGCTGTACGCTCGGCCACCGGCTCACCCTCGGCTGTGTGTGTGTGTGTGTACTCACCTAGTTGTGCTTGCGGGGGTTGAGCTCTGGCTCTTTGGTCCCGCCTCTCAACCGTCAATCAACAGGTGTACAAGTTCCTGAGCCTATTGGGCTCTATCATATCTACACTTGAAACTGTGTATGGAGTCAGTCTCCACCACATTACTTCCTAATGCATTCCATTTGTCAACCACTCTGACACTAAAAAAGTTCTTTCTAATATCTCTGTGGCTCATTTGGGCACTCAGTTTCCACCTGTGTCCCCTAGTGCGTGTGCCCCTTGTGTTAAATACCCTGTCTTTATCAACCCTGGCGATTCCCTCGAGAATCTTGAATGTGGTGATCATGTCACCCCTAACTCTTCTGTCATCCAACGAACTGAGGTTTAATTCCCGTAGTCTCTCCTCGTAGCTCATACCTCTTAGCTCGGGTACTAGTCTGGTGGCAAACCTTTGAACCTTTGCCAGTTTAGTCTAATGCTTGACGAGATATGGTCTCCATGCTGGAGCCGCATACTCCAGGACTGGTCTGACATATGTAGTATATAACGTTCTGAAAGATTCCTTACACAAGTTTCTAAATGCCGTTGTTATGTTAGCCAACCTGGCATATGCTGCTGATGTTATCCTCTTGATATGAGCCTCAGGGGACAGGTCTGGCGTGATATCAACCCCCAGGTCTTTCTCTCTCTCTCTGACTCTTGAAGTGTTTCATCTCCCAAATGATACCTTGTATCTGGTCTCCTGCTTCCTACCCCTATCTTCATTACATGACATTTGCTTGGGTTAAACTCTAACAGCCATTTGTTCGACCATTCCTGCAGCTTGTCCAGGTCTTCTTGAAGCCTCAAGCTGTCCTCCTCTGTCTTAATCCTTCTCATAATTTTGGCGTCGTCAGTAAACATTGAGAGGAATGAGTCTATACCCTCTGGGATACGTATATCAGAAACAGGATAGGTCCAAGCACAGAGCCCTGTGGAACTCCACTGGTGACTTCACGCCATTCTGAGGTCTCACCCCTCACTGTAACTCTCTGCTTCCTATTGCGTAGGTACTCCCTTATCCACTGGAGCGCCCTACCAGTTACTCCTGCCTGTGTCTCCAGCTTATGCATCAACCTTTTATGGGGGTAGTGTGTCAAAGGCTTTCCGACAGTCCAAAAAAATGCAGTCCGCCCATCCTTCTCTTTCTTGCTTAATCTTTGTCACCTGATCGTAGAATTCTATCAAGCCTGTGAGGCAAGATTTACCCTCCCTGAATCCATGTTGATGGGTTGTCACGAAGTCGCTTCTCTCCAGATGTGTTACTAGGTTTTTTCTCACAATCTTCTCCATCACCTTGTATGGTATACAGGTTAAGGACACTGGCCTGTAGGTCAGTGCCTCTTGTCTGTCACCCTTTTTGTATATTGGTACTACATTAGCAGTCTTCCATATTTCTGGTAGGTCTCCCGTTTCCAGTGACCTACTATACACTATGGAGAGTGGCAAGCAAAGTGCTCCTGCACACTCTTTCAATACCCATGATGAGATTCCGTCCTGCCCAACAGCTTTTCTCACATCCAGCTCCAATAGGTGCCTCTTGACCACACCTCTTGTAATTTCGAACCTTTGCAAGGTCACCTAGCTTGCTGCCACCTCTCCTAGCGCCGTGACTTCTCCCTGTTCTATTGTAAAGACCTTCTGGAACCTTTTGTTGAGTTCTTCACACACCTCTTTGTCATTCTCTGTGTACCTGTCCTCGCCCACCCTAAGTTTCATCACCTGTTCCTTCACTGTTGTATTCACTTACTTGTATTTTACGGGGGTTGAGCTTTGCTCTTTCGGCCCGCCTCTCAACTATCAATCAACTGTTTACTAACTACACTAACTGCTTTGTCTTCCTCCTGACGTGACTGTGTAGTAGCTTTGCTTCGGAATTGGCTTTATTAGCTATATCATTTTCATACCTTTTCTCAGCTGCTCTTCTCACACTAACATACTCGTTCTTGGTTCTCTGGTATCTCTCTCTACTTTCTGGTGTTCTGTTATTACGAAAGTTCCTCCATGCCCTTTTGTTCAGCTCCTTTGCTGTCATACATTCCCTATTAAACCATGGATTCTTCCTTTGCTTCTCTGTTTTTTCCTGTCGGGCTGGGGCAGACCTGCTTACAGCCTCCTGACATTTTTGGGTGACATATCCATCATGTCTTGTACGGACTTGGTTTTGAGTTCTGTGTCCCAATGTATATCCCAAAGGAATTTATTCATCTCCTCATAGTTTCCCTTTCTGTACGCCAGCTCTTTGTTTCCCAGTTCTTTTTTGGGGGTGATAATTCTTAGCTCAACCAGGTACTCAAAGCTCAATACACTATGGTCACTCATTCCCAAGGGGGCTTCCAACTTAACTTCCCTTATATCCGATTCATTTAGGGTAAATATCAGATCAAGCAAGGCTGGTTCATCCCCCTCCTCTCATTCTTGTCGATCCCTTGACGTGTTGACTTTGAAAGTTTCTTGTTGCCACATCCAGCAGCTTAGCTCTCCATGTGTCTGAGCCTCCATGTGGGTCTCTGTTCGCCCAGTCTATCTTCCCATGGTTGAAGTCTCCCAAGATTAGTAGTCTGGATCCGTTCCTGCTAGCCACAGAAGCTGCTCTCTCTATTATATTGATGGTGGCCAAGTTGTTTCTATCATATTCCTGTCTGGGTCTTCTATCATTCGGTGGGGAGTTATATATGACTACTAATATAATTTCTGTCCACCAGTTGCTATGGTGCCTGATATGTAGTCACTGAAACCTTCACAGTTCTGAATTACCATCTCTTCGAAACTCCAACCTTCTCTTATTAGCAAAGCTACACCACCTCCTCCTCTCCCTTCTCTCTCTTTCCTCACTACATAGTAGCTGTGGAAACACTGCGTTTGTTATGGTTTTCGTTAGCTTTGTTTCTTTGTGTATATGTGTGTGTGTGTGGGTGTGTGTACTCACCTAATTGTGCTTGCGGGGGTTGAGCTTTGGCTCTTTGGTCCCGCCATGTGTGGTGTGTGTGTGTGTGTTGTGTGTGTGTGTGGTGTGTGTGTGTGTGTGTGTGTGTGTGGTGTGTGTGTGTGTGTGTGTGTGTGTGTGTGTGTGTGTACTCACCTATATGTACTCACCTATATGTACTCACCTATATGTGTCTGCAGGATCGAGCATTGACTCTTGGATCCCGCCTTTCGAGCATCAGTTGTTTACAGCAATGACTCCTATCCCATTTCCCTATCATACCTGGTTTTAAAATTATGAATAGTATTGGCTTCCACAACCTGTTCCTTAAGTGCATTCCATTTTCCCACTACTCTCACGCTAAAAGAAAACTTCCTAACATCTCTGTGACTCATCTGAGTTTCTAACTTCCATCCATGTCCCCTCGTTCTGTTACTATTCCGTGTGAACATTTCGTCTATGTCCACTCTGTCAATCCCTCTGAGTATTTTATACGTTCCTATCATGTCCCCCCTCTCCCTTCTTCTTTCTAGTGTCGTAAGGCATAGTTCCCCCAGGCGCTCCTCATACCCCATCCCTCGTAGCTCTGGGACGAGTCTCGTTGCAAACCTCTGAACCTTTTCCAGTTTCATTATGTGTTTCTTTAGATGGGGACTCAATGATGAGGCGGCATACTCTAAGACTGGCCTCACGTAGGCAGTGTAAAGAGCCCTAAATGCCTCCTTACTTAGGTTTCTGAATGATGTTCTAACTTTTGCCAGTGTAGAGTACGCTGCTGTCGTTATCCTATTTATATGTGCCTCAGGAGATAGATTAGGTGTTACGTCCACACCCAGGTCTCTTTCGCGCGTCGTCACAGGTAGGCTGTTCCCCTTCATTGTGTACTGTCCCTTTGGTCTCCTATCTCCTAGTCCCATTTCCATAACTTTACATTTGCTCGTGTTGAATTCCAGTAGCCATTTCTCTGACCATCTCTGCAACCTGTTCAGGTCCTCTTGGAGGATCCTGCAATCCTCATCTGTCACAACTCTTCTCATCAACTTTGCGTCATCCGCAAACATCGACATGTAGGACTCTACACCCGTAAACATGTCGTTAACATATACAAGAAATAGAATTGGTCCCAGCACCGATCCTTGTGGTACTCCACTTGTTACTGTTCGCCAGTCCGACTTCTCGCCCCTTACCGTAACTCTTTGGCTTCTTCCTGTTAGGTAGTTCCTTATCCATGCTAGGACCTTTCCCCCTACCCCCGCCTGCCTCTCGAGTTTGAATAGCAGTCTCATGTGCGGTACTGTATCAAAGGCTTTTTGGCAGTCCAGAAATATGCAGTCTGCCCAACCATCTCTGTCCTGTCTTATCCTCGTTATTTTATCATAGAATTCCAGAAGGTTTGTTAGGCACGATTTCCCTGTCCAGAACCCATGTTGATGCTTGTTCACAAACCTAATGTTCTCCAGGTGTGCAACCAGTCGTAGCCTAATTATTCTTTCTAGTATTTTACAGGGGATGCTTGTCAGTAATACAGGTCTATAGTTAAGTGCCTCCTCCCTATCGCCTTTCTTGAAGATCGGCACGACATTTGTGTGTGTGTGTGTGTGTGTGTGTGTGTGTGTGTGTGTATGTGGTGTGTGTGTGTGTGTGTGTGTGTGTGTGGTGTGTGTGTGTGTGTGTGTGTGTGTGTGTGTGTGTGTGTGTGTGTGTGTGTGCGTGTGTGTGTGTGTGTGTGTGTGTGTGTGTGTGTGTGTGTGTGTGTGTGTGTGCGTGCGTGCGTGCGTGCGTGTGTGTGTGTGTGTGTGTGTGTGTGTGTGTGTGTGTGTGTGTGTGTGGTGTGTGTGTGTGTGTGTGTATACTCACCTAATTGTGTTTGCGGGGGTTGAGCTCTGGCTCTTTGGTCCCGCCTCTCAACTGTCAAACAACTGATATACAGATTCCTGAGCCTACTGGGCTCTATCATACCTATATATATAACTGTGTATGGAGTCAGCCTCCACCACATCACTTCCTAGTGCATTCCATTTATTAACTACTCTGACACTGAAAAAAAAATTCCTAACGTCTCTGTGGCTCATCTGGGTACTAAGTGTCCACCTGTGTCCCGTTGTTCGTGTCCCACCCGTGCTGAAGAGTTTGTGTTTGTCCACCCTGTCAATTCCCCTGTGAATTTTGTAGGTGGTTATCATGTCTCCCTTACTCTTCTGTTTTCCCAGGGACGTGAGGTTCAGCTCCTTTAGCCTTTCCTCGTAGCTCATTCTTCTCAGTTCTGGGACGAGCCTGGTGGCATACCGCTGAATCTTCTCTAACTTTGTCTTGTGTTTAACTAGGTATGGACTCCAGGCTGGAGCTGCATACTCCAGGATTGGTCTGACATAAGTAGTAAACAGGGTTCTGAACGATTCCTTACACAAGTTTCTAAAGGCAGTTCTGTACTCACCTATTTGTGCTTGTGTGTGTGTGTGTGAGTGTGTGTTTGAGTGTGTGTGTGTGTGTGTGTGTGTGTGTGTGGTGTGTGTGTGTGTGTGTGTGTGTGTGTGTGTGTGTGTGTGTGTGTGTGTGTGCTCACCTAATTGTGCTCACCTAATTGTGCTTGCGGGGGTTGAGCTTTGGCTCTTTGGTCCCGCCTCTCAACTGTCGATCAACTGGTGTACAGTTTCCTGAGCCTACTGGGCTCTATCATATCTACATTTGAAACTGTGTATGGAGTCAGCCTCCACCACATCACTGCCTAGTGCATTCCATTTACTAACTACTCTGACACTGAAAAAGTTCTTTCTAATGTCTCTGTGGCTCATTTGGGTACTCAGCTTCCACCTGTGTCCCCTTGTTCGCGCCCCTCCAGTGTTAATAGTTCATCCTTGTTTACCCGGTCAATTCCCCTGAGGATTTTGTAGGTTGTGATCATGTCCCCCCTTACTCTTCTGTCTTCCAGTGTCGTAAGTTGCATTTCCCGCAGCCTTTCCTCATAACTCATGCCTCTTAGTTCTGGGACTAGTCTAGTAGCATACCTTTGGACTTTTTCCAGCTTCGTCTTGTGCTTGACAAGGTACGGGCTCCATGCTGGGGCCGCGTACTCCAGGATTGGTCTTACATATGTGGTGTACAAGATTCTGAATGATTCCTTACAGGTTCCTGAACGCCGTTCTGATGTTAGCCAGCCTCGCATATGCCGCAGACGTTATTCTCTTTATGTGGGCTTCAGGAGACAGGTTTGGTGTGATATCAACTCCTAGATCTTTCTCTCTGTCTGTTTCATTAAGTACTTCATCCCCTATTCTTTATCCTGTGTCTGGCCTCCTGTTTCCACTGCCTAGTTTCATTACTTTGCATTTACTTGGGTTGAACTTCAACAGCCATTTGTCTGGGGGATCTGAGAGAAAGATCTTGTTTGCCATTTGTCTGAGAGAAAGATCTGGGGGTTGATATCACACCGAACCTGTCCCCAGAAGCCCCACATCAAAAGAATATCATCAGCGGGCATATGCTAGACTGGCCAACATAAAGAACTGCCTTTAGAAATTTGTGTAAGGAATCTTTCAGAACCCTGTATACCACTTATGTCAGACCAATCTTGGAATATGCAGCTCCAGCCTGGAGTCCATACCTAGTTAAACACAAGACAAAGTTAGAGAAGATTCAGCGGTATGCCACCAGGCTCGTCCCGGAACTGAGAGGATTGAGCTACGAGGAAAGGCTAAAGGAGCTAAACCTCACATCCCTGGAAAACAGAAGAGTAAGGGGAGACATGATAACCACCTACAAAATTCTCAGGGGAATTGACAGGGCGGACAAAGACCAACTCTTCAGGACGGGTGGGACACGAACAAGGGGACACAGGTGGAAACTTAGTACCCAGATGAGCCACAGAGACGTTAGAAAGAATTTTTTCAGTGTCAGAGTAGTTAACGGATGGAATGCATTAGGAAGTGATGTGGTGGAGACTGACTCCATACACAGTTTCAAATGTAGATATGATATGATGCCCAGTAGGCTCAGGAATCTGTACACCTGTTGATTGACAGTTGAGAGGCGGGACCAAAGAGCCAAAGCTCAACCCCGCAAGCACAATTAGGTGAGTACAATTAGATGAGTACACACACGCAGTGATACAGTGCCACAAAAGAGGCTAGTGAAAAAGCTGGAGACTCAGGCTGGAGTGAAAGGGAAGGTAGTCCATTGGATAAAGGAGTACCTAAACAACAGGAGACAACGAGTCAGTGTGAGGGGTGAGGTTTCAGATTGGCGAGATGTTACGAGTGGAGTCCCGCAGGGGTCAGTCATTGGACCTATACTGTTTCTGATATATGTAAATGATCTCCCAGAGGGAATAGAAACGTTTCTCTCAATGTTTGCCAATGATGCAAAAAATATGAGGAAGATTGAAACTGAGGACGATAGTAAGAGGCTACAAAATGACCTAGACAAACTGAGTGAATGGTCCAACAAATGGCTGTTGAAGTTCAACCCGAGTAAATGCAAAGTAATGAAATTAGGCAGTGGAAACAGGAGGCCAGACACAGGATACAGAATAGGAGGTGAAGTACTTAATCTTAATGAAACGGACAGAGCGAAAGATCAAGGAGTTGATATCACACCAAACCGGCCTGCAGAAGCCCACATAAAAGAATAACGTCTGCGGCATATGCAAGGCTGGCTAACATCAGAACAGCGTTCAGGAACCTGTGTGTAAGGAATCATTCAGAATCTTGTACACCACATATGTAAGACCAATCCTGGAGTATGCGGCCCCAGCATGGAACCCGTACCTTGTCAAGCACAAGACGAAGCTGGAAAAAGTCCAAAGG
>WNGS01092210.1:372592-388763 GCA_020271785.1 Procambarus virginalis
GGAAGCACCCGTGGCATCCCGATAAGGGCCCAACACTTGACTCTCACAGGTCACGACCCCGGCAACCGGGACTAGGCCTCCCCCACACTGGGGCAACGAAGGAGGGGGAACTGCAGGGGATACAGGCGCGGCATTGACCCCACCACTGGGCACAGGAGCCGAGACCCCCTGGCGCACATCTTTCCGCAACACCACGACTCGGTCCCAATCACCAGGGGCAACCCCCCACTGCGGTGATCCAACAGCAGGAGACGCAGGGAGGGGGACACAGGTAGCAACTCGAAGCCCCTTACAGCACCAACATCCACGGTGGGGGATGCCAGAGCACCATACTTCCCCACCATCTCCAAGGCACACCACGAAGGGGAAACACACTTCGAGCCCGCCCCGAATGCTTTGAGACAGGCCGCACCACACCACTGCCATCAGGCCCCTCCGCTGGCACGGCCACTATCTTCACATCCACATAGGCCACACCTGCACCATCCGAAGAGTCCACATCGCCAGCACTTTCCATATCATCCAGGGAAACAGCCTCATAACACCGATGCGCACGTTTCTGCAAAGGGATGGAAGTAACAGAACTACAGTCGCCAACACACACAGGCACGGCAGGCACCATCCCCTGCCGAAGCCCCCCCTTTCAAAACAGCAGAACCCGTGTCCCCGGGAGCCGGGACCACATCCACAGGCGGGAGTTGGATATGAACCTCCACTGGGACATCCTGCACTACACGCAGCGCAGGCGACGGTCCGACACCCATACACACCGGCTCAACAACCCCAGGGACCACAGCAGTTACCAGAAATGTCACACAGGCCGGAGAACTTGCCTCAACAGGTGGAGCAGCAGACAGGCAATCAGGCGCCTCAGGCACAGTACCCACTCCGTCCTCAGTACCATCCGAAAGCAACAGGGGCGGAATATCCTCCGCACGAAAAACATGCACCCTACCAGTCGCTCTCACGTCGCACGCTGCAGCCAGATGACCCTCGTGACCACACCAATAGCAGGTACGCGTTTGCCCGAGATACAGGCAGCGGGGTGTGTAACCCAACACGGACATTGACAACGGTACACTACACTTCAGCGACATCGTCAGGATGCTTGAGCCATCAAGCATTCCAGCATAGTGCCCAGCAAGGACCTTGTTCCAACCAATACTTAACACTGTCCCAAATCGTTCAAAACAGGAGGTTAAAACGTCGTCCTGAAATTCGAAGGGGACACTATGTACCGCCACAGACGTCAAGGTGACACTAAGATTCACCACCTTAACAGAGCCAGCAGTATCAGGGAGAGGGTAAACACGCCCCTCACTCCGCACGAGAAAAGCCCGAAAGGCAGCCTGGAGGTGGAACTTGACCACAGCACGGTGGCCCTGAAATAGCTGGACGCCCACTAAGTCCGACAACTGCACAAGTAGCACGTCCACCAGGGCGACACCAACCAACGGATGGTCTACCGGCACCGTAAATGCCAGACCAGCCGACAATGTCCTCTTCACTGGAGGGCAAGAAGTCCCCATGGCCAAACCTAACGTCACCCTGTCAGTGGCAAACCACCACCAGCAGGGCAAACCAGCAATCACCCAACGTAAATACTAGCCAGGAGCGGAGAGACCTCAGGAGCGTCCGACCTGGAAGGCGGTCACCACGAAACTCCTTGCCATACTCACTTGGTGTTGTTGTTGTCCCATCTTCTGACTTCTGAGCATTACCATCTATTTGCTGCGGCTCATTTCATATGTGTTCTTGGGTGTTATGTTTTCTACCCTGCACTCTACCTTACATTCACATGTACATACAGACACCTTCAAGGCATTACTATTATTAATAAAAGGATGATGTATTTAAATACAAAAATGATGAATAAGTGTTGGATATTTCCAACATAACTCCGGGAGGAAAAATCTTGGGTCGCTGTTCAGGTCTTAGTAATGACGTACCTGTCTCTTTACCCTGTAGTTACATTAATGGGTTAGTAGGTTACTACGTTAGTGCGCACATAATGGATGTCCTGAATCTGTAAACAGATGTGACTCTAAGTCCTTTAAGGGAACTTGTATTATATGTTGAAATGTAAATTATTAATTTATCTAAAATCAAGAACTCTCTGAAGCCTACTGCAGATTAACTGACTTGTGTCACAATGGCGTGTAATGGTTGAATTACTTAGTCACCGAATGTTTCTGCAAACTCAGAAAACATTCTCAAGAACAGATTAAATTATTGTATAGGCTGTAATCTACATAGCTATACATGAATTAGAACATAAATTATTATGTCATTATGTCATTTAAGATCAAGGAGACTTCGAATCCTCAGTAAGGTTACTGTCTAGGGTCACTATGACTTGTAACTATTGAGTTAGTAGATATCAACCCATCACTGAATCATCATGACCACTTCAAACTCAAATGATGAATTGTCTGTACCTAGGCAGAATCAAAGTATTGTTTAAGTTTCAGTTTACATTGCTGAGCAGCGACCCTAGATGGTCTTGTACTCTGTTGGACAGTATCACTGTTCTCTGAAACTTGGGGTACAGTTACCTCTGAAGAACATTCACGTTCGGCTAAGTCTAGATTGTGTTGTTGTTAAAGATTCGCTATCTGGAACAAAAAGTTCCAAGTAGCACGGGCTATGGTGAGCCCCAAGTCGAATTCTAGAGGAACTAGTTTTTCTAGAGTTGTTAAGGTAGTAGTGCCTCGACACTGAACCTTAACTATTCGTAATATACCTTAGCAATCAGGATGAACATCAACAATTTTGACTATAGGTCAATCTGACCTAGGTCCATGACTCTCTACTATGACTAGATCACCTGGTTTGAGTTGAACTTTATTATATGTGCATGCAGCTCCATAATGATACTCTCTTAGAGCAGTGAGATATTCACCAGTCCATACGTCATTCCATTTCTCTATCACTCTCGAAAGATGCTTGTAACTTTCCACTAAATCACTTCTCCTAACACATGAAGGGTCAGCTGGATCCTCGTCTGAATGAGATTTTAGGGGACTCAGAAGACCACCATGAATCATATGAGAGGGACTCAGAGGTTCTCTCTGGGAGAAGTCATCTGAAAGATAGGTCAATGGTCTGTTATCGACTCGTGCCTCAATTTCTGTGACAAGGGTCTGCAACTCGGTAAGGCAAATTTTCTGTCTGTGTGGAGCTTTTCTTATGCATTTCATGACAGTGCCTACCATGCTCTCATAAAATCCTCCTTGTTACGGTGCTCGTGGTCGAATATATTTCCTGTGGCACTGTCTCTGCTTGAGCACTGTACAGACCTCTGGAAGGTTCCATATTTCTCTTAAGCATGCTTCTCCCGCCGATGGTGATTTCTCTTAAACATGTTTCTCCCGCCACAAAATTAGATCCGTTGTCCGAGATCATCAGTTTAGGGCAGGATCGACGTGCAGTAAACCTGTAAAAGGCTTGTAAGAACGCTTCTGCACTCATGTCAGAAGTCACTTCTAAGTCACTGCCACCGCCTTGTGTGGTGGCACACGTGAAGAGGCAAATATAGACTTTCACAGGAATTTTATCTGGAGTGCCTGTTAAGATATGTACTCCTGTGTAATCTGCACCTGTAGTCTCAAAGGGACGAAGGTGGACAACTGGTTCCCTAGGAAGTGGTGGAGGTCCTGGGTAAGAACACACTCGAACATCATACCTCCTGCAGATCACACAAGACTTAATTAGGGATTTGACACTTTAGCGACCTTGAGGAAGCCAGAATTTCTGTCTAAGGTCAGTGAGAGTATCTAATACTCCACTGTGTAATGTACCATGTTCATGGTAATGTAAACCTATAAGTTTAGTTATGATGTGGTGAGGTGGTAGAAGCATAGGGTTCTTGGCTTCCAAGTCAATTTCTGCATGAAGCAAACATTCTTCACACCTTTGTATATTATGATTATTTGAATCAAACCAAATGCCCAGAGACTTGGTTAATTTATCTGGAAGATGTTCATATTCTCTCCCATAAGTCTCCATTTGAGCTAGTTTGACCCGGTATTTGAGGGGACTAGGAAATTGATATTTAATACCTATTTTATTGAGGAAGTCAAATACAACGTGAGTAACTCCTTGCAATTTACCCAAGCTGGAATAATGGTGAAGATTAATAGCCAAAATTCGAGGGGGATTCTGGATTTACAGTGGGAGATAGTGATATTGGTCACAATGACTTGTGTCTTTGGTTTAGGACACTAACCACTGACCAATCACTGGGGTCCTGTAAATCACATCTCGGTTTTAACTAGTTGTTTTAGGGTTTGTAGTAGGCATCCATCATTATTTATTAAGAGGTTTTAGGGTTAAACCTTTTGATAAATAGTCGGCTGGATTGTCCTTGGTGGGGACATGCCTGAATTTATAACCAGCAGACAGTTCTCGCATTTCCCTAACTCTATTGCTGATGTAGGGAGTTTTGTTGTTGTTGTTTCTTAATATTTTACACTTTCGCCCGGCGAGGACTCAGCATTGAGTACTCCGTGCGGCAACTTCAGTGGCGTTTTCGGGATGCTCTTGCTGTGGTTTTGGACATTATATGCATATACTCTTGTAGGGAATTTCATTGCGAATACATTGATACCCAAATGAAAGTCTTAGGACCAGAATTGAGGTAACAAAGTTGAAAACAGAATACCCATTTTATTGCTCTTTATTAGCGCTCAAGGGGGTAACTCTCTGTCACTTTCCGTGCTTGTTGTGGATGGTACGCATGGCTTTTGGACTTTATATTTGCATGCTCCTGTAGGGAATTCTATTGCGAACACAATGATACCAAAATGAAAGACTTAAGACGAGAATTGAGATGTCCAAAATGAAGTGTACACATTTTATTGCTCTGGCCCGCTCCCGGGTAACACGCTCTCACTTTCTAACTTTCTCGCCGGACTTCTGGGCTTTATATGCATTTAGTGTTGTAGAGAATTCTATTGTGAACACATTGATACCAAATTGAAAAACCTAGGATGAGAATTGAGATGACAAAGTTCAAAAGAATATATACTTTTCAGAATGAGAAGCACCTTGGGGTGGCGCAGCGCTCTCTTTCTTGTAACCGCGACCTGTTTTCATCATGTCGGTGGGTGGAGGTCGCTGCTGTTTTTGATATTATATGCATATAGGCCTGTTGGGAATTCTATTGCGAACACATTGATATCAAAATGAAAGACCTAGGACGAGAATTGAGTTGACAAAACTGAAAAGAGTGTAAACATTTTATCACTCTTGCGCGCTCCCGCGTAACTTTCTCTCACTTTCTCTGTTAGTTGCGGATGGTAAGCCGGGCTTTTGGAGTTTATATGCATTTAGCACTGTAGAGAATTCTATTGCGAACACATTGATACCAAATTGAATATCTTAGGACGAGAATTGAGCTGACAAAGTTGAAAAGATTATCCACTTTTCAGAATTTAGTGCGCTCTCCCTCTCGCTCCCTCGGAATGCCCAAGTCCACCTGAGGTAGTGGGGAGGTCCCGCGCCCGGTGAGGGAAAGTGTTAACCATTGTAAGATTGCCTCATTGTCTAACCACACTACTATCTCACCAATGTGTAACATAACACATGTACCCCTATTAGATTATTTTACAGGAATTTCTTCTCGACAGAACACAAAACGGAGGAAAGGGCCCTGAAAGATATTGTTGATAGGAGCTGTAACTGACCTCTGGTGAGGTGGTACGTAGAAATCAGCGCCATCTATCGTCATATGAGTTGTATGTTAATATCAGAGTCCGTCAGTGGCATGTCCTAGTTTCACAAGTACCGGCCAGTTTACTGATGACATGTCTGTATCCACAGAGGCGACGTAGGGCTACGGTGGTACGAAGACAGTTAGTCTACCCAGGGCAGCCTATTAACTCTCTACTCCATTCTGCTTTACATGAGCAGTGAGCTGCCGCCGAAGAGGAACTGAGTAGTATCTGCTGTCTGCCTGTGAAGTGGCAGTGACAGAATTCGGCATATTCCTGGGACTGGCTAGAGGAAGAGACGACCGACAGTAAGGTCCTACGGAGGAGTGTAACTAGCTAGTTGCAAGAAGCTCCTGCCAGGGGTTCGCTACCCTTGTATTTGTTCGTGTAGAGGCCCAGCAGCGCGAGGCTGAAGTTCTCTGCCAGCACCAGGCTGGAGAGTGATTGTGGGCGTTCACAAGGAGCACCTAGTGAGACTGTAGATAGGCTGGCCCATGGCTAGGGTAGACTCGTTGGTGTTCCCAGTACTGGTTGAGGACGGTACTGTATGTTGAGGAAACACGGAAGTTGACAAGGCTGCATCGCATGAGCATCGAGGAGCGCTTAGTGTCTTATGAGAGCTGCACCTGTGTATATATCAGTGTAGTAATACTTCGTTAATGATTATATTTATGGTGATGGGAAAGTAATAATATGTAAATATATTGATAAAGGATTAAGTGTCGTATTTCTTTCAACTTCCCCTTTGTTTGTTTTTACTTGCATTACCAAGCCTACTCCTTGAAAGCCACTACCACTTGGGGTCGGATACTAGTGCTTTGGTTCCTCCAGCAAAGAACCCGGTTGCGTCCCATAGTGGCCGTAACAGATGGGAACATCAGATCATTTGATCATCTGACGTGGGAGTGGGGAAGGGGGGGGGGAAGGTAGGAAGGACAAGGGGACGGGATGGGGGAGTGGGGAATGGTTAGGAGGACGAGGGGATGACGGAATGGGGGATGATGGGGAGGAAATAGGGACGGGGAGCGAGGAATGGTTGGGAGAACGAGGGGACAGGAGAGGGGAGGACCGGGAGACAGGGGAAAGTTGCTGTGGCTCAGCAACGCATAGCCGGGTACAGCTAGTATGTATGTATGTGTGTGTGTATATATATATATATATATATATATATATATATATATATTCTAGAATAGCCCCAACCTCTCTCTCGACGACCGTTAGTGGAAACACTGTCCAGTAAGACTTGGGGGCCTTAGGGTTGGAACAGCATCGCAAATCACTGTACCAACCTTCCTGTCCTCTTCCTCGGCATCCGACGACCTTGTGAAGGAAATTCTACCTGCCTGCTTACATCAGCTGGCAGGCGTACACGATCCCAATTTAATACCTGTGCCTCTGAGTGGGCTTCTCGTGCAGGCCCACCACCCTCAAAAGCCCACAAGCGATCCAACTGGATGGCCCCATTGTAGACCAAGTTGCTGCAGAGTCTCTGGGTGCTGCAACAACACAACACGACATTGCTCGCCTCACAGCAGTAGCAGCCCCATATGTAAGAGACTTCCTGTTTGCAACCCCAATGTCGACACCAGGCACACGTCTCGCACCACACGTCCTTTGAATTGCTGTGGCNGGGGATATATGGTGTTGACAAGGGGGGATTTATGGTGTTGACAAGGGGGGATATATGGTGTTGACAAGGGGATATATGGTGTTGACAGGGGGATATATGGTGTGACAAGTGGGATATATGGTGTTGACAAGGGGGGATATGTGTTGACAAGGGGGGATATATGGTGTTGACAAGGGTGATATATGGTGTTGACAAGGGGGATATATTGTGTTGAAAGGGGGGATATATGGTGTTGACAAGGGGGATATAGTGTTGACATGAGGGGGAGGGGTATATGGTGTTGACATGAGGGGGAGGGTATATGGGTTGACACGAGGGGGGAGGGGTATATGGTGTTGACATATTGAGGGGGGAGGGGTATATGGGTTGACACGAGGGGGGAGGGTATATGGTGTTGACATGAGGGGGGAGGGGTATATGGTGTTGACACGAGGGGGAGGGGTATATGTGTTGACATGAGGGGGGAGGGGTATATGGTGTTGACACGAGGGGGGAGGGTATATGGTGTTGACATATGAGGGGGGAGGGGTATATGGTGTTGACATGAGGGGGGAGGGGTATGTTTTGTTGACACGAGGGGGAGGGGTATATGGTGTGGACATGAGGGGGGAGGGGTATGTGGTGTTGAACGAGGGGGGAGGGGTAATATTGTTGACACAAGGGGGAGGGGTATATGTGTTGACACAAGGGGGGAGGGGTATATGTTTTGACACAAAGGGGGGTAATGGTGTTGATACAATACGATTAGTGGTCCAATAAGTTTCTAAACTGCTATTTATGTTTAATATTGGTTGATGTACTTACCTCATTGTGCTTGCGGGGGTTGAAGCTCTGGCTCTTTGCCCACCTCTCAACCGTCAGTCAACAGGTGTGCAGGTTCCTGAGCCTATTGGCTCTATCATATCTACACTTGAACGTGTGTGTATGGAGTCAGCCTCCACACATCGCTTCCTAATGCATTCCATTTGTCTACTACTCTGACACTAAAAAAATCTTTCTAACGTCTCTATGGCTCATTTGGGCACTCAGTTTCCCCTGTGTCCCCTAGTACATGTGCCCCTTGTGTTAAAAAGTCTGTCTTTATCTATCCTATCAATTCCTCTGAGAATCTTGTATGTGGTGATCATGTCCCCTCTAACTCTTCTGTCTCCCAGTGACGTGAGGTTTAATTCCCGTAGTCTCTCCTCGTAGCTCATACCCCTCAGTTCTGGTACTAGTCGGGTGGCAAACCTTTGAACCTTTTCTAGTTTAGTCTTATGCTTGACTAGATATGGACTCCATGCTGGAGCTGCATACTCCAGGATTGGTCTGACATATGTGGTATATAATGTTCTGAAAGATTCCTTACACAAGTTTCTAAAGGCCGTTCTTATGTTAGCCAACCAGGCATATGCTGCTGATGTTATCCTCTTGATATGAGCTTCATGGGACAGGTCTGGCGTGATATCAATCCCCAGGTCTTTCTCTCTGACTCTTGAAGTATTTCATCTCCCAAATGATACCTTGTATCTAGTCTCCTGCTCCCTACACCTATCTTCATTGATGTGTTGGTGATGTGTTGAGGTGGTGGTGATGGCCACGGGAGGGAGGAACCGTGTGGGGCGGCCAGGAAGGGGGGGGGAGGGTGATGGTGATGACACTATTGTGTTGGGGGGTCATGATGGTGATGAGGAAAGTGACCATAATGGGTACAGTAGCGATGAAGAGGGTGGTGGTTGTGATCATTAATAGTGTTGGTTGTGATGACCAATGAAGATACAGTAATTTGGATTATGGTGACTGGTAATAATGATGATGATGAAAGCAGTGAGTGATGGTGAAGGTGATGGCTATGTGTGATGGAAGTACTGTATTACCATTAACATCAAGGTTGGATACTTCACCAGGAAGCAACGTGAGGCAGGTGAGTACAAGGAGACACTTACTGTGCTTACCATCGACCACGAGAAAGAAATAGTCCTCAGACTGCAGCACATAATTATCTTAAGTACATAATTGGATTGGAAACTATGACATTCAACCAAGTGTTAAGTACGAAATTGGACATTACACTCTGTAACAAATTCCTGGTTGGAATACTGCGTTGCTATTAAATATTTATATTTGTGTGTGTGTAGGGGCGGTCAGTAGAAAGATAGGCGTGGTAATTGGCTCGTTCCACTCGGTAATGGGCGGCTGTATTGTGTAATTGGCAGTGGTTTAGGACTTGATGAATACCTTTGACACAGTGGGGAGTGGCTAATGTGGATAGATTTTCATGTTGGGTTTGTGAAGTTAGCGAGCCATTATGGGTATCCGAGCAGCGTGTGGAGGATGTGACTCAGGCAGAGGAGAGGGAGAGGGGCATAGAGGTAGACGAAGAAGTGAAGTAGGGAGAGCGGGGTGAGAGATGGAGAGACCAGTTTATTGCAAATAAATCTGTATATAGTAACGATCAACAGGAGTAGCGTTGCCTGGATTATTGAGTCGTTTTTTTACCGAGGCTGACCATAGTTATATTTGTTACCTGTGTGAAATAATTAGATAACATGAGCTTTTGTTACACGAAGATTGTAATTACCTAAGTGTAATTACCTAAGTGTAGTTACAGGATGAGAGCTACGCTCGTGGTGTCCCGTCTTCCCAGCACTCTTTGTCATATAACGCTTTGAAACTACTGACGGTCTTGGCCTCCACCACCTTCTCCCCCAACTTGTTCCAACCGTCTACCACTCTGTTTGCGAAAGTGAATTTTCTTATATTTCTTCGGCATCTGTGTTTAGCCAGTTTATATCTATGACCTCTTGTTCTTGAAGTTCCAGGTCTCAGGAAATCTTTCCTGTCGATTTTATCAATTCCTGTTACTATTTTGTATGTAGTGATCATATCACCTCTTTTTCTTCTGTCTTCTAGTTTTGGCATATTTAATGCTTCTAACCTTTCCTCGTAGCTCTTACCCTTCAGTTCTGGGAGCCACTTAGTAGCATGTCTTTGCACCTTTTCCAGTTTGTTGATGTGCTTCTTAAGATATGGGCACCAAACAACAGCTGCATATTCTAGCTTTGGCCTAACAAAAGTCATGAACAATTTCTTTAGTATATCCCCATCCATGTATTTAAAAGCAATTCTGAAGTTAGAAAGCATAGCATAGGCTCCTTGCACAATATTCTTTATGTGGTCTTCAGGTGATAGTTTTCTATCTAGAACCACCCCTAGATCTCTTTCTTTATCAGAGTTCTTTAAAGATTTCTCACATAATATATAGGTTGTGTGGGGTCTATGTTCTCCTATTCCACATTCCATAACATGACATTTATTAACATTAAATTCCATTTGCCAAGTGGTGCTCCATATACTTATTTTATCCAGGTCTTCTTGAAGGGCATGACAATCATCTAAATTTCTTATCCTTCCTATTATCTTAGCATCATCAGCAAACATGTTCATATAATTCTGTATACCAACTGGTAGATCATTTATGTAGACAATAAACATCACTGGTGCAAGAACTGAACCCTGTGGTACTCCACTTGTGACATTTCTCCAGTCCGATACATTGCCTCTGATCACAGCCCTCATTTTTCTATCAGTCAGAAAGTTTTTCATCCATGTTAGAAGCGTACCTGTCACTCCTCCAATATTTTCCAGTTTCCAGAACAACCTCTTATGTGGAACTCTGTCGAAAGCCTTTTTTAGGTCCAGATAGATGCAGTCAGCCCAACCATCTCTTTCCTGTAATATCTCTGTTGCTCGATCATAAAAACTGAGTAAATTCGATACACAGGATCTACCAGATCGAAAACCATACTGTCTGTCTGATATTATATCATTTCTCTCCAGGTGTGCTACCCATTTAGTTTTAATTATTTTTTCCAATATTTTGACTATTACACTTGTCAATGATACCGGTCTATAATTAAGGGGGTCTTCCCTGCTTCCACTCTTGTAAATTGGAACTATGTTAGCCTTTTTCCACACATCAGCTACAACTCCTGTAAACAGGGATGCCTGAAAGATCAGTTGAAGAGGGATGCTGAGCTCAGGTGCACATTCTCTCAGAACCCATGGTGAAACTCCATCTGGACCAACTGCTTTGTTCTTATTTAGCTCTTTGAGCATTTTTTCCACTTCGTCTCTAGACACCTCTATGTGCTCTATGTTGTTCTCTGGAATTCTTATTGTATCTGGTTCCCTGAAGATTTCATTTTGTACAAACACACTTTGGAACTTTTCGTTTAATGTTTCACACATTTCCTTTTCATTTTCCGTGAATCTATTTCCCATTTTCAACCTCTGAATATTATCCTTTACCTGCAATTTGTTGTTTATGAATTTATAGAATAGACCTGGTTCTGTTTTACATTTGTCTGCAATCCCTTTTTCAAAATTTCTTTCTGCCTCTCTCCTCACTGCCGTGTAGTTGTTTCTCGCATCTTTGTATCGCTGGTATGATTGGGGGTTTGGCCTCTTCCTGTATTGATTCCATTTTTGTGTCTTTTGGTCTCTGGCCCTCTCGCACTTTCTGTCGAACCAATCCTGTTTCCTAGTTCTGCTTCTCTGTTTTGGTATAAATTTTTTTGTGCCTTTATCATATATTTCACAAAACTTGACATACATCTCATTCACTTCCTTGCCTAGCAACAAGTCTGTCCAATTATACTCCCTAAAAAAAAATTGTGTGTATGTGTGTGTGTGTGTGTGTGTGTGTGTGTGTGTGTGTGTGTGTGTGTGTGTGTGGTGTGTGTGTGTGTGTGTACGTACGTACGTACGTACGTACGTGTGTGCGCACACACACACACACACACACACACACACACACACACACACACACACACACACACACACACACACACACACACACACACACACACGGCGCTGGGAGAGGTGGCAGCAAACCAGGTGACCTTGGATAGGTTCGAAATTACAAGAGATGAGGTCAAAAAGCACCTATTGGAGCTGGATGTGAGAAAGCTGTTGGCCGGATGGAATCTCGCCATGGTATTGAAAGAGTGTGCAGGAGCACTTTGCTTACCACTCTCCATAGTGTATAGTAAGTCACTGGAAACGGGGGACCTACCAGAAATATGGAAGACTGCTAATGTAGTACCAATATACAAAAAGGTGACAGACAAGAGGCACTGAACTACAGGCCAGTGTCCTTAACTTGTATACCATGCAAGGTGATGGAGAAGATTGTGAGAAAAAACCTAGTAACACATCTGGAGAGAAGAGACTTCGTGACAACCCATCAACATGGGTTCAGGGAGGGTAAATCTTGCCTTACAGGCTTGATAGAATTTTACGATCAGGTGACAAGAATTAAGCAAGAAAGAGAAGGGTGGGCGGACTGCATTTTTTTGGACTGTCGGAAAGCCTTTGACACAGTACCCCATAAAAGGTTGATGCATAAGCTGGAGAAAACAGGCAGGAGTAACAGGTAGGGCGCTCCAGTGGATAAGGGAGTACGTAAGCAATAGGAAACAGAGTTACATTGAGGGGTGAGACCTCAGACTGGCGTGAAGTCACCAGTGGAGTCCCACAGGGCTCTGTACTTGGACCTATCCTGTTTCTGATATACGTAAATGATCTCCCAGAGGGTATAGACTCATTCCTCTCAATGTTTGCTGACGACGCCAAAATTATGAGAAGGATTAAGACAGAGGAGGACAGCTTGAGACTTCAAGAAGACCTGGACAAGCTGCAGGAATGGTCGAACAAATGGCTGTTAGAGTTTAACCCAAGCAAATGTAATGTAATGAAGATAGGGGTAGGAAGCAGGAGACCAGATACAAGGTATCATTTGGGAGATGAAATACTTCAAGAGTCAGAGAGAGAGAAAGACCTGGGGGTTAATATCACGCCAGACCTGTCCCCTGAAGCTCATATCAGAGGATAACATCAGCAGCATATGCCAGGTTGGCTAACATAAGAACGGCCTTTAGAAACTTGTGTAAGGAATCTTTCAGAACATTATATACCACATATGTCAGACCAATCCTGGAGTATGCGGCTCCAGCATGGAGTCCCTATCTAGTCAAGCATAAGACTAAACTGGAAAAGGTTCAAAGGTTTGCCACCAGACTAGTACCCGAGCTGAGAGGTATGAGCTACGAGGAGCGACTGCAGGAATTAAACCTCACTTCGTTGGAAGACAGAAGAGTTAGGGGGGACATGATCACCACATTCAAGATTCTCAGGGGAATCGACAGGGTTGATAAAGACAGGCTGTTTAACACAAGGGCACACGCACTAGGGGACACAGGTGGAAGCTGAGTGCCCAAATGAGCCACAGAGATATTAGAAAGAACTTTTTAGTGTCAGAGTGGTTGACAAATGGAATGCATTAGGAAGCGATGTGGTGGAGGCTGACTCCATACACAGTTTCAAATGTAGATATGATAGAGCCCATTAGGCTCAGGAAACTGTACACCTGTTGATTGACGGTTGAGAGGCGGGACCAAAGAGCCAGAGCTCAACCCCCGCAAGCACAACTAGGTGAGTACAACTAGGTGAGTACACACACACAAGTAGGCTCCAGCTCAACTAGGTGAGTACACACACTGTTAGAGGGAGGTTTGGGGTGTCTGGGCATCACTTCAAGGATATCTATAACTGGAAATTCTGTCTATCCGAGGTTGGGGCCAGCCGCTTGAAGTTAGTTTCATTCATTCTTCCCAGTAATTGCTGCTGTGTACGTGCCCAACATGGGCGGGTTGGGGTTGTTGTCAAAGAGTCCTAAGTGACGCTGTGTGAATTCTCTACCAAAATCTTGCAATAACATATGAATCAACTCAGAATTATTATAATTCTAATTGTGTCAATATGGAAACTGCACTGACCATCCCAAAATTGTACATATTCTAATCATAATAGTTACCCTTAAACCCCCAAATTTTTATATTGTTTTCCCTTATACTTTATGGATTGTGTGTGTGGACCCAAATTTGTTAAGTGTACTTATAATGGTAACGTTTGTGATATTGTAGGGGGGGGGGAAGGAAAGAGGAGGGAAAGAGGGGAAAGGGTAGAGGGGCGGGAGAGAGACCCGGCACCGCTGGATGCCTCTTTTAGTTAATTACATGAGAAAGTGACAGTAACAACATTGCACGTAAACATTTGACATTATACACTGTACGATTTAGATACTCATTTACTACTGAGTAAAAGGAAACATTGCCCAAATGCTTCTGTCCTGCCGTGGGAATTGAACTCTGAACAAATCCACAAGGACCGTGACGAGGATTCGATACTGCCTTAATCGTATTGAACTCTGAACTTTTCGGCTGTGGCTCGATGCGCTGACTACTGTATTTATGATACGGTAATATTCTTAATATTTATGTAACCAAACATAAACTGTGCATTATGCCAGGACACAGTGACGGGAGGCGTCCCGTCCACCGGGAGGGTGGCGGGAGGCGTCCCGTCCACCGGGAGGGTGGCGGGAGGCGTCCCGTCCACCGGGAGGATGGCGGGAGGCGTCCCGTCCACCGGGAGGGTGGCGGGAGGCGTCCCGTCCACCGGGAGGGTGGCGGGAGGCGTCCCGTCCACCGGGGATGGCGGGAGGCGTCCGTCCACCGGGAGGGTGGCGGGAGGCGCCCCGTCCACCGGGAGGGTGGCGGAGGCGCCCCGTCCACCGGAGGGTGGCGGGAGGCGCCCCGTCCACCGGGAGGGTGGCGGGAGGCGCCCCGTCCACCGGGAGGGTGGCGGGAGGCGTCCCGTCCACCGGGAGGGTGACGGGAGGAGTGACGCTACACGGTCACAACGCACGCTCACCCCCCGTCCTCCAAGGTCTTATGACACCTGTTTTTGTATTTGTTATTTAATCAAGCTAAGGTGCACACAACAATGTGCTGCTTTCCCGGTCTGTATGAAGGACTTGCAGAGTATAGATGAAATCTGGGTAGAACCCAAGAATATCTTCCACTATTGGTGTGTGTATGTAGCAGTTGCTGAGGTCAAAATACCTCATACCATTCGGTCGCCAATTATTGATATCAGGACACCCACAAATATAGTGTTGGAGAGTGTTCTACCTAATGTTCACATAGTTTAATATTTAGTGTGTTCATTGTTGGCGGAAGTCATTGCCAGCAGCCACCTGTTGTATGTATCGATATCCCAGACTAATTATGGCAATTACAATGTGTGACAGTCGAGTGGATGTGGTGTGGTGTCCGTACATTATGGTACTGTGGTCGCGGCACACCCACGGGCTCACTGTAACCCGTGCTACATGGACATTATAGTACTGTGGACGCGACACACCTACGGCCTCACTGTAACCCGTGCTACATGGACATTATAGTACTGTGGTCGCGACACACCACGGCCTCACTGTAGCCCGTGCTACATGGACATTATAGTACTGTGGTCGCGACACACCCACGGGCTCACTGTAGCCCGTGCTACATGGACATTATAGTACTGTGGTCGCGACACACCCACGGCCTCACTGTAGCCCGTGCTACATGCACATTTCGATCTGAGTAACTAAATCTAAAACAACAGGAGGGACACATCGCTCCCGCCACCCTGGACAAGACACGCTTCAGTAACAATGTTATCAACTTCGTTACATTAACGTTATTTGCTGGAGGGGGGGGGGTGTGTTATTCACACTGCCAATATATAGTCACATACACTCTATGGATTATAATATATTCACAACTCGGTTCCTGGAGCGGCTCTTCAGGTCCTCGTGCATGCTGGTGTCACAATTGGTGTTTATCATGCCCCCCCCCCCTCTCTCCATCCAGCGGGCAGCGGTGGATTGGTTACAATCCCTCGGATACTACCTACAGTTTCCAAACTGGGGATATCTGGCTAAGACTTCTGGCTGCAGATC
>WNGS01092210.1:405624-426453 GCA_020271785.1 Procambarus virginalis
GGTGTACCACTTGTAGCAGTCGACGTGTACTACAGGTAGCAGTCGTGGTGTACCACTAGTAGCAGTCGAGGTGTACTACTGGTAGCAGTCGACGTGTACTACTGGTAGCAGTCGTGGTGTACCACTATAGCAGTCGAGGTGTACTACTGGTAGCAGTCGAGGTGTACTACTGGTAGCAGTCGTGGTGTACTACTGGTAGCAGTCGAGGTGTACTACTGGTAGCAGTCGAGGTGTACTACTGGTAGCAGTCGAGGTGTACTACTGGTAGCAGTCGAGGTGTACCACTAGTAGCAGTCGTGGTGTACTACTGGTACAGTCGTGGTGTACCACTTGTAGCAGTCGTGGTGTACTACTGGTAGCAGTCGAGGTGTACTACAGGTAGCAGTCGTGGTGTACTACTGGTAGCAGTCGAGGTGTACCACTAGTAGCAGTCGAGGTGTACTACGGTAGCAGTCGTGGTGTACTACTGGTAGCAGTCGTGGTGTACTACTGTAGCAGTCGTGGTGTACTACTGGTAGCATCGTGGTGTACTACTGGTAGCAGTCGAGGTGTACTACTGGGATCAGTCGTGGTGTACTACTGGATCAGTCGTGGTGTACTACTGGTAGCAGTCGTGGTGTACTACTGGTAGCAGTCGGGTGTACTACTGGTATCAGTCGGTGTACTACTGGTAGCAGTCGTGGTGTACTACTGGTAGCAGTCGTGGTGTACTACTGGTAGCAGTCGTGGTGTACCACTGGTAGCAGTCGAGTGTACTACAGGTAGCAGTCGAGGTGTACTACAGGTAGCAGTCGTGTGTACTACTGGTAGCAGTCGTGGTGTACTACTGGTAGCAGTCGAGGTGTACTACTGGGATCAGTCGTGGTGTACTACTGTAGCAGTCGAGGTGTACTACTGGTAGCAGTCGTGGTGTACTACTGGTAGCAGTCGTGGTGTACTACTGGTAGCAGTCGAGGTGTACTACTGGTAGCAGTCGTGGTACTACAGGTAGCAGTCGTGGTGTACTACAGGTAGCAGTCGTAGTGTACTACTGGTAGCAGTCGTGGTGTACTACTGTAGCAGTCGTGTGTGTACTACTGGTAGCAGTCGTGGTGTACTACTGGTAGCAGTCGTGTGTACTACAGGTAGCAGTCGTAGTGTACCACTGGTAGCAGTCGTGGTGTACTACTGTAGCAGTCGGTGTACTACAGGTAGCAGTCGTGGTGTACTACTGGTAGCAGTCGAGGTGTACTACTGGTAGCAGTCGACGTGTACTACTGGTAGCAGTCGTGGTGTACTACTAGTAGCAGTCGAGGTGTACTACTGGTAGCAGTCGAGGTGTACTACTGGTAGCAGTCGTGGTGTACTACTGGTAGCAGTCGTGGTGTACTACTGGTAGCAGTCGAGGTGTACTACTGGTAGCAGTCGAGGTGTACTACTGGTAGCAGTCGAGGTGTACTACTGGTAGCAGTCGTGGTGTACTACTGGTAGCAGTCGTGTGTACTACTGGTAGCAGTCGTGGTGTACTACTGGTAGCAGTCGTGGTGTACTACTGTAGCAGTCGAGGTGTACTACTGGTAGCAGTCGTGGTGTACTACTGGTAGCAGTCGTGGTGTACCACTGGTAGCAGTCGTGGTGTACTACTGGTAGCAGTCGAGGTGTACTACTGGTGCAGTCGAGGTGTACTACTGGTAGCAGTCGAGGTGTACTACTGGTAGCAGTCGAGGTGTACTACTGGTGCAGTCGAGGTGTACTACTGGTAGCAGTCGAGGTGTACTACTGGTAGCAGTCGAGGTGTACTACTGGTAGCAGTCGAGGTGTACTACTGGGGTCAGTCGTGGTGTACTACTGGTAGCAGTCGTGGTGTACTACTGGTCAGTCGTGGTGTACTACTGGTAGCAGTCGAGGTGTACTACTTAGCAGTCGTGGTGTACTACTGGTAGCAGTCGAGGTGTACTACTGTAGCAGTCGTGGTGTACTACTGGTAGCAGTCGAGGTGTACTACTGGTAGCAGTCGTGGTGTACTACTGGTAGCAGTCGTGGTGTACTACTGGGGTCAGTCGTGGTGTACTACTGGTAGCAGTCGTGGTGTACTACAGGTAGCAGTCGTGGTGTACTACTGGTAGCAGTCGTGGTGTACTACTGGTAGCAGTCGTGGTGTACTACTGGTCAGTCGTGGTGTACTACTGGTAGCAGTCGTGGTGTACTACTGGTAGCAGTCGTGGTGTACTACTGGGGTCAGTCGTGGTGTGTACTACTGGTAGCAGTCGAGTGTACTACTGGTAGCAGTCGTGGTGTACTACTGGTAGCAGTCGTGGTGTACTACTGGTAGCAGTCGGGTACCACTGGTAGCAGTCAGTGTACTACTGGTAGCAGTCGAGGTGTACTACTGGTAGCAGTCGAGGTGTACTACTGTAGCAGTCGTATGTACCACTAGTAGCAGTCGTGGTGTACTACTGGTAGCAGTCGAGGTGTACTACTGGTAGCAGTCGAGGTGTACTACTGGTAGCAGTCGAGGTGTACTACTGGTAGCAGTCGTGGTGTACTACTGGTAGCAGTCGTGGTGTACTACTGGGGTCAGTCGTGGTGTACTACTGGGGTCAGTCGTGGTGTACTACAGGTAGCAGTCGTGGTGTACTACTGGGGTCAGTCGTGGTGTACTACTGGTAGCAGTCGAGGTGTACTACAGGTAGCAGTCGTGGTGTACTACTGGTAGCAGTCGAGGTGTACTACTGGTAGCAGTCGTGGTGTACTACTGGTAGCAGTCGAGGTGTACTACTGGTAGCAGTCGTGGTGTACTACTGGTAGCAGTCGTGGTGTACCACTGGTAGCAGTCGAGGTGTACTACTGGTAGCAGTCGTAGTGTACTACTTGTAGCAGTCGTGGTGTACTACTGGTAGCAGTCGAGGTGTACTACAGGTAGCAGTCGTGGTGTACTACTGGTAGCAGTCGTGGTGTACCACTTGTAGCAGTCGTGGTGTACTACTGGTAGCAGTCGAGGTGTACTACTGGTAGCAGTCGTGGTGTACTACTGGTAGCAGTCGAGGTGTACTACTGGTAGCAGTCGAGGTGTACTACAGGTAGCAGTCGTGGTGTACTACTGGTATCAGTCGTGGTGTACTACTGGTAGCAGTCGTGGTGTACTACTGGTAGCAGTCGTGGTGTACTACTGGTAGCAGTCGAGGTGTACTACTGGTATCAGTCGTGGTGTACTACTGGGATCAGTCGTGGTGTACTACTGGTAGCAGTCGTGGTGTACTACTGGTAGCAGTCGTGGTGTACTACTGGTATCAGTCGTGGTGTACTACTGGTAGCAGTCGTGGTGTACTACTGGTAGCAGTCGTGGTGTACTACTGGTAGCAGTCGTGGTGTACTACTGGTAGCAGTCGATGTGTACTACAGGTAGCAGTCGAGGTGTACTACAGGTAGCAGTCGTGGTGTACTACTGGTAGCAGTCGTGGTGTACTACTGGTAGCAGTCGAGGTGTACTACTGGGATCAGTCGTGGTGTACTACAGGTAGCAGTCGAGGTGTACTACTGGTAGCAGTCGTGGTGTACTACTGGTAGCAGTCGTGGTGTACTACTGGTAGCAGTCGAGGTGTACTACTGGTAGCAGTCGTGGTACTACGGTAGCAGTCGTGGTGTACTACTGGTAGCAGTCGTAGTGTACCACTGGTAGCAGTCGTGGTGTACTAGGTAGCAGTCGTGGTGTACTACTGGTAGCAGTCGTGTGTACTACTGGTAGCAGTCGTGGTGTACTACAGGTAGCAGTCGTAGTGTACCACTGGTAGCAGTCGTGGTGTACCACTGGTAGCAGTCGACGTGTACTACAGGTAGCAGTCGTGGTGTACCACTAGTAGCAGTCGAGGTGTACTACTGGTAGCAGTCGACGTGTACTACTGGTAGCAGTCGTGGTGTACCACTAGTAGCAGTCGAGGTGTACTACTGGTAGCAGTCGAGGTGTACTACTGGTAGCAGTCGTGGTGTACTACTGGTAGCAGTCGAGGTGTACTACTGGTAGCAGTCGAGGTGTACTACTGGTAGCAGTCGAGGTGTACTACTGGTAGCAGTCGAGGTGTACCACTAGTAGCAGTCGTGTGTACTACTGGTAGCAGTCGAGGTGTACCACTTGTAGCAGTCGTGGTGTACTACAGGTAGCAGTCGTGGTGTACTAGTAGCAGTCGAGGTGTACTACTGGTAGCAGTCGTGGTGTACTACTGGTAGCAGTCGGGTGTACCACAGTAGCAGTCGTGGTGTACTACTGGTAGCAGTCGTGGTGTACTAGGTAGCAGTCGTGGTGTACTACTGGTAGCAGTCGAGGTGTACTACTGGTAGCAGTCGGGTGTACCACTGGTAGCAGTCGTGGTGTACTACTGGTAGCAGTCGTGGTGTACTACTGGTAGCAGTCGTGTACTACTGGTAGCAGTCGTGGTGTACTACTGGTACCGTCGTGGTGTACTACTGGTAGCAGTCGTGGTGTACTACTGGTAGCAGTCGAGGTGTACTACTGGTAGCAGTCGTGGTGTACTACTGGTAGCAGTCGTGGTGTACTACTGTAGCAGTCGTGGTGTACTACTGGTAGCAGTCGTGGTGTACTACTGGTAGCAGTCGTGGTGTACTACTGGTAGCAGTCGTGGTGTACTACTGGTAGCAGTCGTGGTGTACTACTGTAGCAGTCGTGGTGTACTACTGGTAGCAGTCGTGGTGTACTACTGGTAGCAGTCGTGGTGTACTACTGGTAGCAGTCGTGGTGTACTACTGGTAGCAGTCGTGGTGTACTACAGGTAGCAGTCGTGGTGTACTACTGGTAGCAGTCGTAGGTGTACTACTGGTAGCAGTCGTGGTGTACTACTGTAGCAGTCGTGGTGTACTACTGGTAGCAGTCGTGGTGTACTACTGGTAGCAGTCGTGTGTACTACTGGTAGCAGTCGTGTGTCTACTGGACAGTCGTGGTAGAGGTAGCAGTCGTGGTGTACTACTGGTAGCAGTCGTGGTGTACTACTGGTAGCAGTCGTGGTGTACTACTGGTAGCAGTCGTAGGTGTACTACTGGTAGCAGTCGTGGTGTACTACTGGTAGCAGTCGTGGTGTACTACTGGTAGCAGTCGAGGTGTACTACTGGTAGCAGTCGTAGTGTACTACTGGTAGCAGTCGTGGTGTACTACTGGTAGCAGTCGAGGTGTACTACTAGGTAGCAGTCGTGGTGTACTACTGGTAGCAGTCGTGGTGTACTACAGGTAGCAGTCGTGGTGTACTAAGTAGCAGTCGTGGTGTACTACTGGTCAGTCGTGGTGTACTACTGGTAGCAGTCGTGTGTACTACTGGTAGCAGTCGTGGTGTACTACTAGTAGCAGTCGTGGTGTACTACTGGTAGCAGTCGAGTGTACTACTGGTAGCAGTCGTGGTGTACTACAGTAGCAGTCGTGGTGTACTACTGGTAGCAGTCGTAGTGTACTACTGGTAGCAGTCGAGGTGTACTACTGGTAGCAGTCGTGGTGTACTACTGGTAGCAGTCGTGGTGTACTACTGGTAGCAGTCGTGGTGTACTACTGGTAGCAGTCGTGGTTACTACTGGTAGCAGTCGTGTGTACTACTGGTAGCAGTCGTGGTGTACTACAGGTAGCAGTCGTGGTGTACTACTGTAGCAGTCGTGGTGTACTACTGGTCAGTCGTGGTGTACTACTGGTAGCAGTCGTGGTGTACTACTGGTAGCAGTCGTGGTGTACTACTGGTAGCAGTCGTGGTGTACTACTGGTAGCAGTCGTGGTGTACTACTGGTAGCAGTCGAGGTGTACTACTGGTAGCAGTCGTGGTGTCTACTGGTAGCAGTCGTGGTGTACTACTGTAGGTCAGTCGTGGTGTACTACTGGTAGCAGTCGTGGTGTACTACTGGTAGCAGTCGTGGTGTACTACTGGTAGCAGTCGTGGTGTACTACTGGTAGCAGTCGTGGTGTACTACTGGTAGCAGTCGTGGTGTACTACTGGTAGCAGTCGAGGTGTACTACTGGTAGCAGTCGTGGTGTCTACTGGTAGNAGAGAGAGAGAGAGAGAGAGAGAGAGAGAGAGAGAGAGAGAGAGAGAGAGAGAGAGAGGGGGGGGGCGGGAAGGTGTGTGCAGATCGGATCACAGCGGAAAATAGTATATTAAAGGGGAATTAGGAGATCAGCCAAGAACAAGGAGAGTATGGGAGAGTCACGGCAGCTTGAGAGGGTTTGTATTCATGGCCAATAGGCCAGATTGGAGCCGTTCCCCAAATAAAGGTGACATTGAACCCGTCTCCGAGTATTCAGCGAGTGGGATAACTGTAGTCTGGGTGGGAATATTGCCAAAGATGTCTGCATGAGAAGTCAGCAACTTCTCCAAGTCCTGTTTCTGCTCTGATGACAAATGCTCTACCAACTTCTGGATGTTAGACAACTACTCCCCATTGCTAAAATAAGGTACATGAGCATAAGGTACATTATCAAAATCACATTCCCCACTATTCTCGTCCATATGGTTTACACTAAGTACCTGGTTGGTATTGGTAGTTCTTCTCTGTGTTAGTTTAATTCTATTTACATGTACTACTTGTTATTTCCTCTTGAGATCAGGTCTAGATTTCATAATTGGTGGAATTGAGTTACTTTACCACTGTATAAGGACCTTGGATCCTATGCAACAGTGTTGGTCCCTGTCGTGCCAAACCTTGAGGATACCTTGAGGTGCATCCGGGGCTTAGCGTCCCCGCGGCCCGGTCATCGACCAGGCCTCCTCGTTGCTGGACTGATCAACCAGGCTGTTGGACGCGGCTGCTCGCAGCCTGACGTATGAGTCACATAAGTATCACCACTTTATCACCAGCCTCAAAATGTCGTTGCTTTGCCTTTTTTATCATATTGTACTTTTATTTTGCATTGAGCTTCTTTAAGATGAATCAAGGTATTAGCCCATTATTTTTAACTTGCCATGTAATCTTCTACCTAATTTACCTGCACTACACTTTTTGGACTTCCATCAAATTTATAGATGGTTAGTGGTCTTTTCACATCATGCTCAAAAACTAATGAATTGGGAGAACACCCCAGGGACTCCTGATAAGTATCCCTCAGTGCCATGAGCATCAGTGGAAGACCATCATCCCAGCCTCTGCCAGTTTCCATGCAACCTGTTCTCAGCATTTGTTTAAGGGTTTCATGCATCCTTTCCAAAGCACCTTGGCTCTTAGGATGGTAAGTTGTGGATGTCTTATGGAGGATGTCAAATTCCCAACAAAATTACTGAAAACCTTTGGAAGTGAAATTGGCCCCATTATCTGTATTACTTTTGGTAGACCAAAAATAATGCAAAATTTCATTATGTGCCTTATTACCACTTTTGTTGTGTCCTTTCTCACAGTGAATGCCTCAGGAAAGCATGTAGTCTGACTCATTATGGTGATGAGATACAAATTACCACTCTTGGTTCTAGGCAATGGGACTACTACATCAACAATAATATGGGTAAAGGGTTCCTCGACCACCACAATTGGCTGTAAAGGGACTATTGGTATTACCTGGTTCGGTTTGCCAGTTTTTACACATACATGACATTCATTACATTACTGAATGACATCTTTCTTTAATCCAGGTCAATCAAAGTACTTGCTTATTTTATTATATGTTTCTGTAATACCCTGATCACCGCCTATTTGTGTATCATGGGCTACATCGACTGGGCTACAGTCCAGCAACCAGGAGGCCTGGTCGACGACCGGGCCGCGGGGACGATAAGCCCCGGAAGCACCTCAAGGTAACCTCAAGGTACATTTAGCACTTTATCTCTATAGCCCCTCGGTAGGACTACTTGATTAACTACCTCCCAAGTGTGTGACACAGATGAGCTCCAAGGTCTCCACTTCAGCATCAACACTTCTTTAGTGTAGTAATAAGTCATAACCTCCGATTCTGCCTCTAATTCAGTTACTGCCTTATTATGCAAGTCAGTCAACGTAGGATCAGTTTTTTTTGCTGATAAATAAAATTTGATTTTGGGCTCAAGTCTGAAGAGCCAGATGTGGTAAAGGGACTACACTCTCCCTTACCCCTTTTTGTAGATAGTATGGTGGAGGTGCTTCCCATCTGCTTCTTCTAGCTTGGCCAATAAGTGTCACAAAGATCTACTTCACAATTTGACTTTTTAATATATATTTTTTGACTCCTGACTTGCATTATTGAAAATTTCTGATAATTGAGATTTTGACTGGGTCACAGCACATGTTGGGTACATTACCTTGTCCTCAGAATCTGTCCGTGCCCTAATCACCTATGGCTTAGTTAGCATTATTGGGTGGTCATCTCTTTTAATTCAATTACCAGCAAGATCATTCCCCACAATTAGATCAACGCCAGCAACTGGCAATTTAGGACTAACACCTACCAAATGTGTGCCTTTAATAATATCACACTCAAAGTGTACTTCCCTCAAGGGTACAGTCTGGAAATCTGCAGTGATTCCCTGTATAATTGTTACCTCCCCAGTCTCTGTAGACTGTACATATTGTAAAATACTCTCTAATAGTAAAGACTGGCATGCTATTGTCTCCCTAAATATTTTAACATCATACCACAAACCATTTGCACATTATAATTTTCCCTTCAATATAAAATCTCCAAAATGATTTATAGCAAGTGCTTTTTTTCCATTATTTCTGCAACACACATTTGGTTTTCCTCCCCTCACACACTGTGAATGCCATTGGCCTTTTTTTCTGGGTGAAGAAACCAACAACCCATTACAATATGACCCTTCCCATGGCAGTAGGAACACTGTTTCAGCTCTGGGTGAGGCTTATTACTGGTGTGATCCTCTTTGGGTTTCACATTACTCAATGTACCACCTGGCACCTTTGAAAACGTTTTTCCTTGACCTGCTGTTGGGTACATGTGGGACCCAAATCTGACAGAGAAGTTTAGTGCTTGACCAGATCCTTATCTACTTGAATGAGTTCTATTTTTAAAAGTTACTTTTGAATGAACTCATATTCATCTGCTAATTTAGCCAACTCATAAATATCTCTGGGTAATTTCTCTGCCAAATATAAAGCCACATTAGAAGATATGCAAGGTAAATATCCTTCCACCAAGAGTAAATTTTTAAGAGAGTCCAGATCCTTAATATTTTCAGCATCAAATCATTTAATAAATATATTATATTTTCTTGTGAAAATTCTACCAAGGTATGACCTGGGTCTCGTCTCAGGTGTCTAAACGTTTACCTATAAGCCTCAGGAACAAGTTGATAAGCAATAACGATGGCTGCCTTTACCTTGTCACAGTCAAAACTGTCACTCAAAGACATGGCTGCAAATATCCTCTGTGCCTCTCCCACCAACTGACCCTGCAGAAGAGATACCCATTGTGTTTCAGGCCATTCCATACTCCGTGCCAACTTTTCAAAATGAGTGAACAACTGGTGTGGGTCAGTCTCACAGAACAGAGGAAACTTGACAATTTTGTTAACCTTTAACTGCCCAGTTGTTCCTAAGTGAACCACTCCGGTATTTTCTGATCAAATTCCCAATTCTGCTGCCCTAATCTCTGACTTCCTTTTTTTCTGAGAATGTTTCACTTCTAACCTCTTCATAGCTAGTTCTTGAGCTTGTTCTGCCTCTAGCCTCTTCTGAGCTTGCTCTGCCTTCAGCTTGTTTTGCTCTGCCTTTAGCTTCCTATGAGCTTGTTTTGCTTCAAACTGCAACTTCCTTAGTTCTAATTCAACCTTCCACTACATCTGATTCTCCACATTTCCTGAAGTTACAATATTTGCACCACTGGTGGACGGGGACTGATCTAATATTATCTGTGGGAAAATTTGCTTATCTACCCAGTGCATCATTATCTCTCTTAGCAGTTCCGTCTTCACCATTCCCATGTGCAGTAATAGTCCATAGTGCTTGCCAATAGCCACTAGGATAGACTTTTTTGCCGCTTTCAAACCCTCAACACTAGGATTGTCGACAATTTGTTGTGCTACCAAATGCATTTTGTGTGTGCTAAGATACAGCAGACTCCAACACAAAATTTAAGCTTCAGCACCACCTTTCTCTTTTAAGCTGAGAATTGGTTTGGAAAAACTGATGAGGACCGCGCTTGTTTCACCTGACTGCGCTGTCAATTGGTAATTTTTTGCACTCGAGAACACAAAATATTAAACACTTTTCATAAAGATTAATACAATATACAAAAGTAATTTAATAGAATATATAAACTTATACTATATCAATATTAACAAAAATATATATTTCTACACAAGCCAAAGTCTACACAAAGTGAAGAAATTGGCTACGCAATTTGTATGTCTGGTTTCACATACAGGCTAACGCTTTTATCTGTTGGGTATTATCCTAGCAGGCATTTGATTGTTTTTTATTTATTTAAATATTGACTTCTTCATGTATTGAATTTACTTTATTTTTATTATTATTAATTCAAAGTGGACTATATTTAAAGTTATCCTGCTAGGTGTTTACCTGAACATAAGTTGTGTGGGGGGGTTTACATATATAGTCTATACCACAAATTGTGGATGTTAATAGTCTACAAATTTTATATTAGTTCTATAGCTAAAAAGGGTTAATTTAGTGGTTAAGGTGGTCTCAGCTGTTTGGTTGTGTGAGAGCTGGTCTTCCAACATCACACTTTGGTTTGCAACATGCGGTCCGTCCTGGACCTGGATTAATGACGGCTGTTGGTCCTTGTTAGAGCATTGATGCGCCTGTACAGGATCGTGTAGGTGTTAACAGCTCTCTGTGATTTCTCTCCCTTGAACCACACCTGTAGAGTTATTACAGCGTACTAAACTATATCCAGTAATGTGTTATATAACAAGGAAACGTTGTGTAATTGATTAAATTAGGCTTACCCTTGTGGTGAGGTGGTCCTGCTGCCTAGCCAACTAACCAATTTAATATTTATATATGGCCACACAAACTACCACACATGATGTGTAGTCGGATAATTAGCACTTCCTGTTACTGATGATGAGGTCGCTGTCGCAATTTCACTGTTTGACAATCAATATTTCTGATCTTTGAAGTGTGGAGAGTCGCTAAAAGCCTCACGGGCAGCCTCTGTTTACATACAATCTCAGCCCAGACGCCTCCTATGAGGCGTCTCCAAAATTATGGTTCTATTTTTGACATATTAACAATAGAAGGGAGCCTTTAATTTTATTGATAATTCTATTTGATCCAGTCACAGATAATACATTTTTATTTTGTTTAATCACTAGACTATTAGTTTAAAGATACATGATGTGTTTAAATATATGGTCAGATGATGTCATGGTTCTCCCATTCTCTATAATCCTTTTGTTAATAACTAATATAACTATTATAACCAGGTTTACTGGTTATTGGGTGTTAGTAAGCTAGTATGTTAGTGTCGGATTTCCGACATTATCATCCCAATATGTGACGTCCTTTTGGACAGTCCACCCAATTTTGTCACGGTGGCGGGTGTGGTCATGTATTTTAATGTTGTCTTGGGGATTAAGGTTCTTTCTTGAACCAAAGAGAATTCAAGGTGTAGGGAAACAACCTAGTAGATATATGACACAAATGTATATTTATTAAACACACACGACGTTTCATAACCTAATTCATTCTGAAAAATTCAATGCATTCAGATTGAAAACAACATGGTCTCTTATCACCCAAACTGGCTCCTGTCCCCATACAGGTTTTAGTCCATCACTGGGCTGATGATGGTTGTGCACTCCAGCACTTCCTCTGCTAGCCTGTGACACATATATAAATCCCTAAGAAATCTGGACTATCTCTCAAAAAACTGCTTAATAGGCTATCAGTGCATTCTATTCTTCCTTGCAACATTGTTAATACAGTCAAGTAATTTAGCTCATGGTACGACAGGAGAAATCCCTCAGAAAGACAATGATTGGTCGTCACCTTTCGCCCTCGAGTCTGGTCAAGATGGCGTCCGTCCCTGATGCGTCATCGCCCCCTTAATACTCTATTCCTGAACATTTCCACTTAAACATTTATTGACTTTATTCACCATATTCCCCACGCAGGTTTTTTGACTGAGTCCATTTTTCCTTCACATAGTTTTGCTATTGCAATACACATTACTCCTAAACAATCTCCAGCTAAAGGGCACTACTTTACTGGCGGAGTAATAATAGTCACTAGCGACCTCCCAGTTGCCAGCTGCAGATTTCCTTCAAGAAAACATTCTCCTTTGTGTTAATAAATAATTTATAATAGAAACTAACCTCCACAGAAGGTAAGGTTCGAAACACACGATATAGCAGATATTCAACTTCCTGTTTCATTCGTTGCCCTCTGTGGTTCTTACTAAACTCTCATTTGCTTTTGTTTCTGTAACTGGCACTGAAGCTTCAATTGTTTTCCTTTGTTACACAGTATTTTTTCCAGGGGGGAGGGATTTGTAATATAGTTCCGACCTGCGACCTGCGCTCGTCTATTTTTTTTATCATCAACCTATACCAAAACATTCTATTTTGGTAGAGTGGACAAGAGTTGGCAACAAATGGAAGGGTGATACAGTACATGTCTCGTACCTGAGGTGTACTACTGGGGTCAGTCGTGGTGTACCACTAGTAGCAGTCGTGGTGTACTACAGGTAGCAGTCGTGGTGTACCACTGGTACCAGTCGAGGTGTACCACTGGTAGCAGTCGAGGTGTACTACAGGTAGCAGTCGTGGTGTACCACTGGTAGCAGTCGTGGTGTACTCCTGGTAGCAGTCGTGGTGTACCACTGGTAGCAGTCGTGGTGTACCACTGGTAGCAGTCGTGGTGTACCACTGGTAGCAGTCGTGGTGTACTACAGGTAGCAGTCGAGGTGTACCACTGGTAGCAGTCGAGGTGTACTACTGGTAGCAGTCGAGGTGTACTACTGGTAGCAGTCGAGGTGTACTACAGGTAGCAGTCGAGGTGTACTACTGGTAGCAGTCGTGGTGTACCACTGGTAGCAGTCGTGGTGTACTACTGGGAGCAGTCGTGGTGTACTACTGGTAGCAGTCGAGGTGTACCACTGGTAGCAGTCGAGGTGTACTACAGGTAGCAGTCGAGGTGTACTACTGGTAGCAGTCGTGGTGTACCACTGGTAGCAGTCGAGGTGTACCACTGGTAGCAGTCGAGGTGTACTACAGGTAGCAGTCGAGGTGTACCACTGGTAGCAGTCGTGGTGTACCACTGGTAGCAGTCGTGGTGTACCACTGGTAGCAGTCGTGGTGTACTACAGGTAGCAGTCGAGGTGTACTACTGGTAGCAGTCGTGGTGTACCACTGGTAGCAGTCGTGGTGTACTCCTGGTAGCAGTCGTGGTGTACTACAGGTAGCAGTCGAGGTGTACCACTGGTAGCAGTCGTGGTGTACTCCTGGTAGCAGTCGTGGTGTACCACTGGTAGCAGTCGTGGTGTACTACTGGTAGCAGTCGTGGTGTACCACTGGTAGCAGTCGAGGTGTACTACTGGTAGCAGTCGTGGTGTACCACTGGTAGCAGTCGTGGTGTACTCCTGGTAGCAGTCGTGGTGTACTACAGGTAGCAGTCGAGGTGTACCACTGGTAGCAGTCGTGGTGTACTACTGGTAGCAGTCGTGGTGTACTACAGGTAGCAGTCGAGGTGTACCACTGGTAGCAGTCGTGGTGTACTCCTGGTAGCAGTCGTGGTGTACCACTGGTAGCAGTCGTGGTGTACCACTGGTAGCAGTCGTGGTGTACCACTGGTAGCAGTCGTGGTGTACTACAGGTAGCAGTCGAGGTGTACCACTGGTAGCAGTCGAGGTGTACTACAGGTAGCAGTCGTGGTGTACCACTGGTAGCAGTCGAGGTGTACTACAGGTAGCAGTCGAGGTGTACCACTGGTAGCAGTCGTGGTGTACTACTGGTAGCAGTCGTGGTGTACTACTGGTAGCAGTCGAGGTGTACTACTGGTAGCAGTCGTGGTGTACTACTGGTAGCAGTCGAGGTGTACTACTGGGAGCAGTCGTGGTGTACTACTGGTAGCAGTCGTGGTGTACCACTGGTAGCAGTCGTGGTGTACTACTGGGAGCAGTCGTGGTGTACCACTGGTAGCAGTCGAGGTGTACCACTGGTAGCAGTCGTGGTGTACCACAGGTAGCAGTCGAGGTGTACCACTGGTAGCAGTCGTGGTGTACCACTGGTAGCAGTCGAGGTGTACCACTGGTAGCAGTCGAGGTGTACCACTGGTAGCAGTCGATGTGTACCACTGGTAGCAATCGAGGTGTATCACAGGTAGCAATCGAGGTGTACCACTGGTAGCAGTCGAGATTTACTACTGCACGACCGTAAGAGCGACAATGCAGTTTGGACAATAAGGAGCAGGGCGGCGCTCCATTAAGGCCCCGCGAGTTTAACGGGTATGGCCAATACGTACCCTCACCAGAGCCGTTTCCCACCGTCCGTTATGGTGGTAGGAAGAAGGCCATGAGAACACACTACCCTTAAGTGAACGCGGTTTGTTACCAGTAACAGATGACCATCGCTCCTGGCAACGGGCACCGATTTAGAAATGAATAACTGGGTAGAAGTCGAAGTAAGGAACACCTTTACAGGAAATAGGATAAGTTCGTATAGCCTCCTTCGTGTCTGCATCACCAAGCTCATTTAAGGACACGTCAATATGGTTGTTAACCCAGCAAAACTCTATTGTCTTAAATCTACTGGAGATAGGAAACGCCAATATGGAATTTCGACTACCACACGAGGGATAGAATTAATTGACTTCAGAGCCATGAGGGCACTGCGAGAGTTAACTATAACAACAAAAAAAGATTGACAGCGAGAAAGCAGGTGACGAAGATCATCGAAAATTGTATAAAATTCTACCGTGAAGATGCTAGTCCCCGGAGGCAGGCGACACATAGGTGTGGTCAGGAAACACAACAGAGTAGCCTACACCGTCGGCAGACTAATATCCATCTGTGAAGACGAAGATGGAACGGGAGTGTGAAGAAAAGTGAGCAAGGAAAAGGCGTTTCGGAACTTTAGGAGGGGGTAAAAGATTTTGTCATGCGGGTCAAGGTTTTATAAAATTTAAGAGGAGGGACCCTCCATGGGGAAGAGGATGGAACAACACGAGGAGAAATATTGGTAACACGAACTGCGAGAGAACCTTACAAGCGAGACCATCGTACAGAACGGGAAAGATGGTGAAAGGGAACAGAGGCCCACCGGACGGGTAATGGTCAAAGAACGACATAAGCGAGTGTGCAACGGCCTGATATCACCTGTTATACAAACCTATGATTTGTTCACATCCGAAACCTAAGTGTATGGGCAGCACAAAACGTCGACCAGACTGTGCGACACAGTGGTTGCTAGGATCAGGTTGGGTTACCGTTATGTGTGGCAGGTGGCTACACACAACCTGTCCTCTTAAAAAGAACGTCGCTTTTGGCCGTTTGCCCCTATGGCCGAATTTGGATGTAATTTGAAAATGAAAATAAATTTGGGATTTTTTTTTCAACAACAGTAAGTTAAGGGTCCTCTGATAGGATAGGTGGGAAGGAAATTCTCATAAAGTTTCAAAACGTTATGAAAAACGTTAATTTAAAGTGTTATCTCATGACCTTTGCGCGTACGCCGGACGACTCAAATAGAAAACGGAACAGAACGTCACTTTTGTGAGTCGATTTCATTTCAAATTACGTCCAAAATTGGCCATATCGCGCATATGAGCCAAAAGTGACGTTATTTTTAAGAGGACGGGTTGGTCCTTGTATCTCCCAATCCTGACCATTCCCAGTGCAAACTCTGTGAGCAGGAACTGCGGCATGATCTCCCACACTACATCACTGAATGCCCAGTAATCAGATCATTCAGACCCGTTTGCATGGAGCTTTACAATTACTTTATTAATTCTCATGTTCTTGAGGATACCCCATAATGACCCAAAAATTCTCAGTGCAGGCTATTGAACACATGGTCTTGTAAGACTAGCCATCCTGCGAGATGGGGACTTTTGGCCTCACTCTTGACACACTGTGCTCCGCTTCATAACGTCTAGGGCAGCTGCACAGATGCAGATGTACCTTAATGTGTTATAGTTGTTATATTGTTGTTAAAATGCCTCTTAATGTTTAATTTTCTGACAGAAGAGGGAAAAGAGGAAACGGGGGAGGGGGGGAGTGGGAAATTAAGAGGGGAGGTGACGAGGGCAGAGATGACCGGGGGGGGGAGGGACTGAGGGATGAAGTCATTAGGGAGATAAGGTGAAGAGCGGGGAAAAGGGTAAAGGTGGTAAGGTGAGAAGAGACCCGGGTGCAGCCGGGTACCCCTTTCATATAAACGGAAAGGTTTGTTCGAGGTTGAAAGGCAGAGTGGAAAGAATAGGGATACGGGGAGAAGGGAAAAATGCGGGAGATGAGAGGGAAGAGGGTGAGGAAAGAGAGAGAAGAGAGGCAGGACAGAGGATGAAGAATGGGAAAAGGAAGATGGCGACGCCGGGGCATGTAGGGAGAGGGGAAAAGAAGAGGGGTGGAAAGGGCAGACGACCCCGGCACCCCCGGGTACACTTCACAGTATATTTATATTTTAAATATGTACATACATACATATAAGAAATTATGAAATACAGTGCATTATTCCTTCAGTGTAATCATATCATTAGAAAGAAGCATACAAAGAGATCAAACATCTACAGCCATTCAGAGTCCCATAAAAATTAAAGTCAGACACCTAATTATCATACATGAATGCCTCCACAAAATTCTCAAAAATGAAAAAAAAACAATATATAAATTTATTACTCGAATGAAACTAAACCAAATGTGTGGAATTGTGAACCGTGTCACGCTGTCCATTAGTTCCTAAAGCTACGTGTTTGCAATAGAGTTTTGATGAAATTGATGGAGTCGCGAACGGCCACATGCAACCAGTGATACTTTTCACCCATATATTGCTGAGTCTTTCAGACTTTCATTATGAAATATTCGTGCAGTTTTGCTCTGTAGAATGAGAAGGGGGATGGTGAGAGAGACAGAGAGACAGACAGAAACTTAGAGAGGGAGAGGTATTATTAATAAAGCATAAAAGTTAATTAACCCCCATAAAGCTACCTATGTAATGTTTGTTTCTCATCTCTCTCATTTATACAAACCTCCCGTCCCAAAAGTTGCTTCCGCTCGACACGACTAATTAAAGAAAATAAAGAGCGCAATAAATTGTTGTGTCCCGTTACACGTCTCTCTCACTCTCACTCCTTTGAGGAAATAAGAGCCGCTGAAGTCCTTGCCCGGGGAGCAAGACCTCTAATTTCTTATTCTGTTTGAGTCAATTTTTATTTATTGCAGATTTTAAATCATCTTGTAACTTGTTGTTGACGGCGCTGTTGTTAGTGTCTTTGATATTGAAACTGTTGTTGGAAGGCTGTTATTATGGATGAAGGTGTGAAAGCTGGTATTTATGGCATTGTGAAAGCTTTATTTGTTTCCATCACTTAAGATGCTATTGGTGTTGCTTGTGAGAAAGTTGATTTCCACAAGTGTATAATGTGCCTTGTTGAGTTCACAGAGCGCGTTCATCCTTGAGTGCAAACAACCAAGAGTGCATAATAGTTCCTGGTAGCTGGTAGCTATATAATGTCCTGGTAGCTACAATAATAAGGGTGTAGATTGAGCGTCGTTGGTATCTTTGTGAAGGTGAAGCTGCTACGAGAGTGATTACTGTATAATGAATGGTCTGTGTGTACCTATTGAGAGATCAGCCAAGGACGCAGTGAACGATTACGAGTAGAGAAGCGCCAGGAAAGGCAGCCGTCCTAGGAAGCCGAGGTCAAAGGTGAAAAGGTTAACATTTTGGGTCACCCGCTTATGGTCATTGTATAAATGACAATAAGCCATAAAAAGTATATAAATCGCAATACATGACAATATTCCCGCGTCCTGGTGATGTCACGACCTACAGCACCAGGCTAAGCATCACCAGCATTAAGCAAAGAATTCAGTAAAAAGGCCTACACCTGATTAGATTATTGTGAAATGAAGCTATCGTCTCCAGGCTTTGGTCGTTGGTTGACAACGATGTCCTGCATCTTATCAATCTTCCCTGCACTAGGCTGAAAGCATTACAGAAAATTTAATTAAAATGATGTTACGAGTATAATTCTTGGCGCTCCGGGATGCACACGAGTCATCATCACGAGGGAGCAGCTGAAACTCCCAACCATATGTGGAAGAACTGAGCAGCTCAATACTATCTTCTGTGTAAGGGTGATGAGAGATCCAACATCATCCATACTACTGAAGAGATAAACTGACTGCTGCTATATCCAGGCGGGAAAGTGTTGCCAACGCACCAGCGGGCAACCTGTATGAAAAATAGTTAAGTAGAAACCGAAACTTCATTAAACTGAATATTCCAGTTGTATGCATTGCACTAGTTATTGATATACAACTATACATGTGCCCTGCAATACAAGTGTCTCACATGCTCATCGACAGAGTATGAAAACCCAATACTCCTGAAAGCAATAACACATGAATCTCCCGATTCCTTTATAGGTAACGTAGGGCCTCGCGAGCAATATGCTTACACTGATGGGTCTGTCTAAATGTCATCAGGGAGCACTGCAGCAGCCTGTAGAATATAAAGAGAAAAAATAGAATATACATGTACACAGACCACAAGTGTGGGATGGAACAACTGGCTTAGCACCACACACCCAGAATTAGCTGCACTACAACTTGCCACTAAGGCACTGAAAAATAGTGGAGGAGTAATGTTTTGTGATTCAAAGTCATCTCTCCAAGTACTTTAAACCCAACATGCAAAAAAGATACTAAGAATGTTGTAACATCCTTTATAGACATCAAGAATACTCCGGCAAGAGAATTAGTCTCATGTGTATGGATACCACCTCGCGCAGGTGTTGTTCGACATGATTTTGTCCGGAGGACAAGGCAGCTAAAACGGCATATGATAAGGCTGAAATTGAGTTAGATCTGGGCTTTCAAATCGCTATTGTAAAAACAACGATGTTCCAGGAAATTAGTGATGGCAAAAGAGAAGTCACTGACATTAAAAGGTCAGAAAGCACGAGTATAAAGAATCACGAAATATTTAGAACCTGGAACTATACGGGCAGCACAACACATCACCTAGACAGTGTGAGATTGTAATTGCCGGGAATTAGGCTGGGATATCAATACCCATTTCAAGTGGCTGCAGGAAATGAATCCTCCAATGGTGAACCATGCGACCAAGAGCTAGGACATGTTATCCAACACTAAATATTTGGTTGCCTTGTTATCAATGATTTCAGACTGAGACATAGGTCTGACCAGCTGTCTTAACGTGCGTAAAGGAGTGCACAAGCCTCGGTTGACTCTCATGAGTGCTCAAGAGTGTGTGTACCGAGTCACTGTCTTCAACTCTGCCTGCATTCAGAGTGCTTTCCCTGAGTGAAGAATTTCCACCCGGGTTTACTTGGTGTACCTCAGGAATCATGTCTACACGTTTGTAAATTATCGAATGGTGAAAGTCCATAAACTGTTTCATGAAAACTTTCTGACCCTCTTATAGTTATTTAATCATGTCACCGGTGTTTTTTGTCCTCTGATCACCTCGTTACTCACAACTGTATCATTGTTGGCTGTGTCTGGGCCCTTGACACGCCTACTGCAGGGTACGCAGTGGAAATGAAAAAATCATTTGCCTTTAATTTGTTAATTGTTGTACACTTCCATTAATTTATCCGAGATGTTTCCTATCTAGACCTAAACAAATAATCTTTAGTTAACATATTGCCACCAATTTCATGAAATACATTCTCTTAAGAAATTTATCATGATGACTGAATAGAAAAGTCGTACTAAAGTTAAGGTTTACTATGTCATAATCTTGTCACTATAAGCATGCAGCTGTAAATATGTTTGAGAAAAATGTAAGACAATTAGTCAAACTTTTCTGGCTCTTGTAATTCCAAGCGAAGAATGACTTATTAAACTTTGTTTCCCAGATTATAATAATAAACAATAATAATTATAATAATACTTGTAATAAGAACAAAATACCTGTAATATTTACTTATAATAATAATTATTATTAAAATTATAATTATTATATAATAATTATTATTAAAATTATAATTATTATAAAATAATTATCATAATAATTATTATAATAATAATGATTATATATAGTGTAGGCCTCGTCAATCCCTGGGTTATGATGGTGCCCTGGGTGTCTAGTTGTTCTAGTTTAATTTGATGCAGCGCCTGCTGTGGTTGTGAAGGCCAACCCAAGAATGACAGTCCGACTGCAACGAGCACAGATAACCGCCGAAGCGGGTGCGTCTGACAGTGGTCGAGACCTCCTCTGAAGTCTATTATCCTCCGCCTGCCTCTTCAGTTCATCCTCGAATTGCTGGAGTCCTTTCTGCACTTTGCCTCTCCAGGCAGATCTGTCCGCAGCTGCTGCCTCCAAAGTGTTGATGTCGATGTTCATCTGCTTGAGGTTGAGATGCAGGCGTCTTTGAAACGCAGCTGAGGTCTTCCGGTGAGTCTCCTTCTGATGCCAGTTCTCCATACAAGAGGTCCTTTGGTATGCGGCCATCTTCCATGCGTGTGACATGTCCCAGCCATGCATGCGTCTCTGCTTCAGGAAAGTGAATGATTATATATTATAATTATTATATTATAATTATTTTACTACAATTATTATATTGTAATTATAATTATTATTACAAGTACTATTATAGTTATAATGGCCGAGGGACACTAGACACCAGGTGACTGACGCGTGTCCCCCCCCCCCCAAGTCCCGCCATCCACCACGTGACCCACTTCAGTGTGGAGCTGTTAGTAAGTAGTAGAGTTCAAGGTAGCCAGCC
>WNGS01092210.1:439671-454884 GCA_020271785.1 Procambarus virginalis
CAGTGGTGGCATCGATATAGTAGGTATATGAAAAGACGTGCCTATTCGAATGCAACGTTGTATCAAAATTTCAAAGCAATCAGTGAAAAACTTTTTGAGATTACAGCATGTGTTGCCCTTGCGTCCAACAGATGGCAATGTTTTTCAAAAAAGCATGTTTTTTCCTGTCACAGGTGAGGCATGTATATAGTAGATATATGAAAAGATGCGCCTATCCGAATGCAACGTTGTGTCAAAATTTCAAAACAATCGGTAAAGAGGTTTCGAAGATTTCCTTCACATGGAAAAACGCATGAAAAACACAGTTTTTCAGAAAAAGCATGTTTTTTATCCGTCACAGACGTGACATGTATATAGCATGTATATAAAAACCTGGCCGGATGCGAATGGAACGTTGTGTGAAAATTTCAAAGCAATCGGTGAAGAACTTTCGGAGATTAGCTATTTTGAACAAACGAACATCTCCATTTTTATTTATATAGATAGTCGAAATGAAATGTCGACATTTTGGCTGTGTCGTGATGCATACGACGTCGTAACGCCTCACTTGAGTTGCTACAGTCGTCAGGAATGGAAGGAGGAAGAACATTGTTCTTGGATTAGTGATTAAGTGAAGGCTACAGCGTACAACTGGTGAGGAAGCTGCGGAGGGCACGACGTACGTCATTTCTCAGTGATCATAAAGATATTAGGGACGGCCTGAAGCCTGCATGTTTGTCGTGTCCTGTGTGAACCCTAATGTGATATATCTTTGAGTAGAGGAAAGTAAGCAGGTGTTTCTGTGTGAAACCTGCCCAGTGACTTCATGGACTCAAGTCAGGACTTTGAGAATCTTTGAGAGACAACCCAAAAGGATTTTGGTGGACGATCAAGAGTAGCACCATTTTGGGGTGCCAGTGGGCAAGGTCGCCACATTGTCACTTTCTACGGTAAGCGCACTTAATTAGTTGACAGATTGCTTGTTAGTGTTTGATCGTGTTCCCAGCGATCATCAGAGACGTTTATGCACATAGGTTAAATATTTTATTAAGATAGTGAGCAGATATTGGGAGTTAGAGATGATGGGACAGTTTTGAGATAAAAGCGATATGTTCACTCGCCGGAGGCCAGTGAGCAACTGGTAAGGGCAGAGCCCCCGGCGTCCGTCGGAGGTTAATTTTGGTATGAACTTGCCCGAAAATGGAAAGTACTCTCTGCGGTAGGGCTGGTGAGTAGAAGGGATATCGGAAGTAAGAATTTATTTTGTATAAATATATGTATTGATATTTTATTAGGAAAACATGTTATTATGGATTGGTATCAATTACAGGTTTGTGTGGGTTTGAAGTTTGTAGTGGAGCTTTGTATCTGAAGAAGATTTTATGGTGTACTTCAAGTGTGGAGCTGAACTTCAAGTGTGGAGCTAAACTTCAGTGGTGGAGAAGAACCCATTGGTAGATGCGGAACTTCGAGTGTAGGGGAGCCACAAGTTTCTTTTGTGAAGCCGCATAGAGGAACTTCACAGGCATTTGAGTGGAGATTTCAAGTGCAGTAGATATTGGAAGGACTGCTGGAGTACCTACCTGATTTTGAGGACCCAGACAAATGTTCTTATTGATGGGCCTCAGGACGTAGAACAGAGAATCGTATGGACACCTTGATATGTATGAGGGAGTGCTTGATTGCATATTAGCTTGAAAGATGCTGTGTAAGGTGAAAAATAGATTTTGTTTTTCTTGTTGGAGATGTTTTTATATGCCCGTAATACAACCCCAAGCGTGAGGAGGCAGTCGGCTGTGGGCCGGAAATTGAGCAACAGTCTGGTACACACAGAAATCACAATTGCGTGATGCATCGAATGAACAAATCCACAAGGGCCGTGATGAGGATTCGAACCTGCGTCCGAGAGCATCCCAGACGCTGCCTTAATCGACTGAGCTACGACATGGTCAAAAGGAGTTGAAGCCGAAGTTCTACTGAACTTACTAGATCCTGCAGCCTCTCGTTTGTGCCTCGGAGAGGCTGCAGGATCCAATAAATTCAGTAGAACTTTGGTTTCAACTTCTTTTGACCATGTCGTAGCTCAGTCGATTAAGGCAGCATCTGGGATGCTCTCGGACGCAGGTTCGAATCCTCGTCACGGCCCTTGTGGATTTGTAGCAGCCTAGTAATATATTTGATGAATATTGGAGTGTTGCGGGTTTATAGCAGCCTAGGGTACAGTACTGTAACATTATATGTATATTTTTCGTATTGTATCTGTATTACTTTTGGTAGACCAAAAATAATGCAAAATTTCAATATGTGCCTTATTACCACTTTTGTGGTGTTCTTTCTCACAGTGAATGCCTCAGGAAAGCATGTAGTCTGACTCATTATGGTGATGACATACAAATTACCACTCATGGTTCTAGGCAATGGGCCTACTACATTAACAATATTATGGGTAAAGGGTTCCTCGGCCACCACAATTGGCTGTAAAGGGACTATTGGTATTACCTGGTTCGGTTTGCCAGTTTTTACACATACATGACATTCATTACATTACTGAATGACATCTTTCTTTAATCCAGGTCAATCAAAGTACTTGCTTATTTTATTATATGTTTCTGTAATACCCTGATCACCGTCTATTTGTGTATCATGGGCTACATCGACTGGGCTACAGTCCAGCAACCAGGAGGCCTGGTCGACGACCGGGCCGCGGGGACGCTAAGCCCCGGAAGCACCTCAAGGTAACCTCAAGGTACATTTAGCACTTTTTCTCTATAACCCCTCGGTAGGACTACTTGATTAACTACCTCCCAAGTGTGTGACACAGATGAGCTCCAAGGTCTCCACTTCCACATCAACACTTCTTTAGTGTAGTAATAAGTCATAGCCTCCGATTCTGCCTCTAATTCAGTTACTGCCTTATTATGTAAGTCAGTCAACGTAGGATCAGTTTTTTTGCTGATAAATAAAATTTGATTTTGGGCTCAAGTCTGAAGAGCCAGATGTGGTAACTGGACTAGACTCTCCCTTACCCCTTTTTGTAGATAGTATGGTGGAGGTGCTTCCCATCTGCTTCTTCTAGCTTGGCCAATAAGTGTCACAAAGATCTACTTCACAATTTGACTTTTTAATTATGTTTGACTCCTGACTTGCATTATTGAAAATTTCTGATAATTGAGACCCTGATTTTGACTGGGTCACAGCACATGCTGGGTACATTACTTTGTCCTCAGAATCTGTCCGTGCTCTAATCACCTATGGCTTAGTTAGCATTATTGGGTGGTCATCTCTTTTAACTCAATTACCAGCAAGATCATTCCTCACAATTAGATCAACGCCAGCAACTGGTAATTTAGGACTAACACCTACCAAATGTGTGCCTTTAATAATATCACACTCAAGTGTACTTCCCTCAAGGGTACAGTCTGGAAATCTGCAGTGATTCCCTGTATAATTGTTACCTCCCCAGTCTCTGTAGACTGTACATATTGTAAAATACTCTCTAATAGTAAAGACTGGCATGCTATTGTCTCCCTAAATATTTTTACATCATACCACAAACCATTTGCACATTATAATTTCCCCTTCAATATAAAATCTCCAAAATGATTTATAGCAAGTGTTTTTCAAATATTATTTTTCCCATTATTTCTGCAACACACAATTGGTTTTCCTCCCCTCACACACTGTGAGAGCCATAGGCCTTTTTTCTGGGTGAAGAAACCAACAACCCATTACAATATGACCCTTCTCATGGCAGTAGGAACACTGTTTCAACTCTGGGTGAGGCTTATTACTGGTGTGATCCTCTTTGGGTTTCTCATTACTCAATGTACCACCTGGCACCTTTGAAAACGGTTTTCCTTGACCTGCTGTTGGGTACATGTGGGACCCAAATCTGACAGAGAAGTTTAGTGCTTAACCAGATCCTTATCTACTTGAATGAGTTCTATTTTTAAAAGTTACTTTTGAATGAACTCATATTCATCTGCTAATTTAGCCAACTCATAAATATCTCTGGGTAATTTCTCTGCCAAATATAAAGCCACATTAGAAGGTATGCAAGGTAAATATTCTTCCAACAAGAGTAAATTTTTAAGAGAGTCCAGATCCTTAATATTTTCAGCATCTAATCATTTAATAAATATATTATATTTTCTTGTGAAAATTCTACCAAGGAATGACCTGGGTCTCGTCTCAGTTGTCTAAACGTTTACCTATAAGCCTCAGGAACAAGTTGATAAGCAATAAGGATGGCTGCCTTTACCTTGTCACAGTCAAAACTGTCACTCAAAGGCATGGCTGCAAATATCCTCTGTGCCTCTCCCACCAACTGACCCTGCAGAAGAGATACCCATTGTGTTTCAGGCCATTCCATACTCCGTGCAAACTTTTCAAAATGAGTGAACAACTGGTCTGGGTCAGTCTCACAGAACAGAGGAAACTTGGCATTTTTGTTAATCTTTAACTGCTCAGTTGTTCCTAAGTGAACCACTCCGGTATTTTCTGATAAACTTCCCAATTCTGCTGCCCTAGTCTCTGACTTCCTTTTTTTCTGAGAATGTTTCACTTCTAACCTCTTCATATCTAGTTCTTGAGCTTATTCTGCCTCTAGCCTCTTCTGAGCTTGCTCTGCCTTCAGCTTCTTTTGCTCTGCCTCTAGCTTCCTATGAGTATGTTCTGCTTCAAACTGCAACTTCCTTAGTTCTAATTCAACCTGCCACTGCATTTGATTCTCCACATTTCCTGCAGTTACAACATTTGCACCACTGGTGGACGGGGACTGCTCTAATACTTCCTGTGGGAAAATTTGCTTATCTACCCAGTGCATCATTATACTCTTAGCAGTTCCGTCTTCACCATTCCCATGTGCAGTAATAGTCCATAGTGCTTGCCAATAGCCACTAGGATAGACTTTTTTGCCGCTTTCAAACCCTCAACACTAGGATTGTCGACAATTTGTTGTGCTACCAAATGCATTTTGTGTGTGCTAAGATACAGCAGACCTCAACACAAAATTTAAGCTTCAGCACCACCTTTCTCTTTTAAGCTGAGAATTGGTTTGGAAAACTGATGGGGACAGTGCTTATTTCACTTGACTGCGCTGTTAACTGGTAATTTTTTGCAATCGAGAACACAAAATTTTAAACACTTTTCATAAAGATTAATAAAATATACAAATAATTTTATAAAATATATAAACTTATATCAGTATTAACAAAAATATAAATTTCTACACAAGTCAAAGTCTACACAAAGTGAAGAAATTGGCTAGGCAATTTGTATGTCTGGTTTCACATACAGGCAACACGCTTTTATCTGTCGGGTATTATCCTAGCAGGCATTCGATTGTTTTTTATTTATTTAAATATTAAATTCTTGATATATTGAATTTACTTTATTTTTATTATTATTAATTCAAAGTGGGCTATATTTAAAGTTATCTGCTAGGTGTTTACCTGAACATAAGTTGTGGGGGGGGGGGTATACATATATAGTCTATACCACATTGTTTTTTATTATTATTTTTACATGCAAGCATGCAAGTTTAAGACAGTAAATACAATGAAAAGAACAGAAGAAATAAAATTAGCAAAACAAAAAACCACTGGCCAGACGGACCGACAGCACAGTACAAAAAACAGCAAACATCAACAGAACACAAGAGAAAGTAGCATAAACTGGCTAGCAATACACAAAACATAATAACACATAAAACAAAACAAACAAACATCATAACACATAGGGAAAGTATAAGGATAACAAAATAACAAAAAATAAAAACATATGAAAACATACACCAAGCCAAGAAACAGAAACACAAGCCACACATGGCACAATAACAACACAAACAATAAAGAAGAACATGCACAACGAACCACCGGCCATGCAAGAAATAAAAGGAGAGGTACAAGCACAGAACACAATAGGGCAAACAACATAACCAGAGGGGCACATAACACAACAGAATCAAAGGAACAGATAATCAGTAAGTGGTATAGCTATATGCAAAGCATGTTAAGAAATATAAGAAATACAATAAATAGGGTCATGAGAAAACTAAACATAACAACAGCCTGAAGGGCGCACAATAAATATAACATATAGCAGAACATACCACAGGTCCCATTCCCACACTAAACACACAGCAATCACCCAAACTACTCAAATTACTCATACTTTTCCGGCCACTCCGCCGCTGGGAAACAAATACAATACGCCTCCCAAAGCAACATGATGATATCAGGAACAGGGTGATTATGAGCCGTACGAGGATCAGGCATCAAGTCCGGCACAACCACAACAAAACACCGAGCCTGTGGAACCCAGACGGATGAGGGGCACCACGGAACAGTCTGCATGCGGTCAACAAAGTGAAACGACAAAGGGTTCTGCTTCCTATCATACGCCACGCCGGAGGCCAAGATGATTGGGAGGGGCTTCCCCCCACGGGGTCGGGCAACGGGCAGCGCACTGGTAGCCTCCTTGGCAGCCCCACAGGGCCCTGCAGCAACCACCGGACGTGTCACCTGCAGGGACCCCCCACGCCGAGCATCCTTCTTCAGCACCAGCACGTGGTCGCGGCCCGCACCAGCACCCACACCACCTACGTCTGGAGGAGCGACCACTCCCCACTGCGGAGAACCTGCTGCAGAAGAAAGAACAGGAAGTAAATCAGAAGCACAAACGTTGTCATCAGCTGGCACATGGACGTCAGCAACCACCATGGACATAGAGCGCGAAGCACCCGAATCCACCACATCATCGCTTGAAGATCCACCGGTGTCGGAATCCTCCACATCAGTCCAAGCAGTAGAAGAACGCCGGGACCGCTTGGGCACCGGGCGCACATCCTCAGAGCAGGAGGCGGACCCAGAACCACGGGCTTCAAAAGCTGTGCGAACCGATGCCCGTCGCAATACGGAAGCAGACTCAACCACAGGGGGAACTGGGCCGCACACAACAGGACGCTCCGCAGCCTCCCCAGCACCCAGCTCAGCCGAGACACCCGGCGAGGGCGCAGGGCCAGTCGCAGCAGCAGAAGACGAGGAAGACGAAGACGTCGACGACACGCAGAGACCATCTGGAAGACCCACGGGAGCAGCTGGGACAGCGACAGGAAGATCAGCCGACGGCACCGGAACACCCGGAGGAGGGGCCGCACCATCTGGAGGACCATCGGGCAACGCAGGGAATCTGTAGCAGCCAACGGGACGTCCACATCCTCACCCACGGAATCCACCTCAACAGGAGAGGCGGGAAATCCTCCTCTCTAAACAAGTTGACAGGAGCAGCAGGGGCCTCAGAGCACCCGGCAGCCTGATGCCCCAGCTGGCCACACCAGAAATAAGTACGGGGCTGCCGGGCATAAAAACACCCGACGTAGTAACCCAGCAGCCGGACAGAAGACGGGATATCGACCGCAGGTGCATACTTAAGGTACAGATATTCATCCGCCGCCCAGCATATCTCCCCGAGGAAAGCGTGTTCACCCACACACTGACAACTGCACCATACCTCCCGAAGTAGCGCCGGAGGAGGTCTTCAGGGAACTCCTGGGGCGCACCGTGGACACTGACATAAGTCAGGGCACCACTGCGGTCCTAGATCGCCACAGAACCGCAGCATCTGGCAACGGCAACGTACGCCCCCTCGTACCGACGAAGGAAGTCCGGTACTCCTCCCTCACGAACTTGACAACCACCCGGTGGGCAGTAACAAGCTCAATACCTTAGATAGCCTCCACCGGGATACGAAGCATGTCACATCTCCAACTCAATGGTCGGATATTCAGCCTTATACGTGAACTGCAACCCACAGGAATTACATGCACAATAGGAGGAAGATGGCCCCCATGTCAGAACCGCCATGTCAACATGCAACCAGGCAGGCAACAAGACTGGGAGGGTAGAGACGCCCACACCACCTGGCGACAAAATGGCAAACGACCCAACAGCCACGGAGGGTCGGTAAACGTCCACACTCCACGGCTGCCAGCAGGCCACTCCCTTCTATACCACAAATTGTGGATGTTAATAGTCTATAAATTTATTTTAGTTCTATAGCTAAAAACGGGTTAATTAGTGGTTAAGGTGGTCTCAGCTGTTTGGTTGTGTGAGAGCTGGTCTTCCAACATCACATTTTGGTTGCAACATGCGGTCCGTCCTGGACCTGGATTAATAATGGCTGTTGGTCCTTGTTAGAGCATTGATGCGCCTGTACAGGATCATGTAGGTGTTAACAGCTCTCTGTGATTTCTCTCCCTTGAACCACACCTGTGGAGTTATTACAGCGTACTAAACTATATCCACTAATGTGTTATATAACAAGGAAACGTGTGTAATTGATTAAATTAGGCTTACCCTTGTGGTGAGGTGGTCCTGCTGCCTAGCCAACTAACCTATTTAATAGTTATATATGACCACAAAAACTACCACACCAAAATCAAAAATCAAAATCAAAATCAAATGTTTATTTAGGTAAGGTACATACATAAAAGTGATTGTACAGAGTGATGGAGTTAATAGATAGGGCTAGTACATACAATGCCTAAAGCCACTATTACGCAAAGGCGTTCGGGCATGAAAACTTAAATGACTAAGGCTTAAGACTAATTGAGCATAAGGAATAAAATGAGTTAGAAAAAAAAAACAGTTAAGAAGGGGGGAACATGGCTGAAAAAGCAGCACAATGCATTCGGTCGACAAAACAGCGTCATTAAAACAAAAACAGAAAAAACTACACACATGGGGTGTGGTCGGATAATTAGCATTTCCTGTTACTGATGATGAGGTCACTGTCGCAATTTCACTGTTTGACAATCAATATTTCCGATCTTTGAAGTGTTGTGAGTCGCTAAAAGCCTCACGGGCAGCCTCTGTTACATACAATCTCAGCCCAGACGCCTCCTATGAGGCGTCTCCAAAATTATGGTTCTATTTTNTGTTTGTGGTAATAAGTGAAATATAGTGATCATCTGTAAGTACATATTATTATATATATAATTATATAAACTTATGCATATTTCTTCAGTCCTAACGGAATATTTATTTTATTGCTCAGTACTTATTATGGAGTTATACTGGTGACCCGCTTTAGACAACCGCAGTGGTAGAATCCCTAGACCCTTAAGTTATGTGGTTGTAGGGTCACGAGCAGTAACAAACGATAGGTAACAATATTTAAGAAGGGTGACAGACAGGAGGCACTGAACTACAGGCCAATGTCACTAACTTGCATTCCATGCAAGGTGATGAAGAGTGTGCAAAAAAAGCTAGTGGAACATCTGGAGTGGAAGAACGTTATCATAGCATCAGCATGGGTTCAGGGATGGCAGATCATGCCTCACAGGATTGATTGAATTCTATGACCAGGAAACAAATATCAGGTAAGAAAGAGAGCGGTGGGCAGACTGCATATTTTTGGATTTCCAGAAAGCCTTTAATTGACACAGTGCCACATAAGAGACTAGTGCACAAACTGGAGATGCTGGCAGGAGTGAAAGGGAAGGTACTCCACTGGATAAGAGACAACGTAAGCAAAAGAAGATAGTCACTGATGTGATGGTCACGTCACATCACCTCGCCAAGGTCTCGGAGTGGTGAGGCGTCACCAGTGGAGTCCTTTAGGGATTAGTTCTTGGACCAATACTATTCCTGATATAAGTAAATGATCTCCCAGAGGGAATAGACTCGTTTCTCTCAATATTTGCTGATGATGCAAAAATTATGAGGAGGATTAATACAGAAGAATGTAGTATGAGGCTTCAAGATGACCTAAACAAACTTAAGGAATGTTTCAACAAATGGCTACTAAAGTTCCTCCCAAGTAAATGTAAGGTAATGAAACTAGGGAGGGAAATAGGAGGCCAAACACTGGATACCAAATTGGGAGATGAAGTCCTTCACGAAACGGACAGAGAAACGATCTAGGAGTTGATATCACACCAAACCTGTCTCCTGAAGCCCACATCAAAAGAATAACATCGGCGGCGTATGCGAGGCTGGCTAACATCAGAACAGCCTTCAGAAACCAGAGTAAGGAACCTTTCAGATCTTTGCATACCCCACATGTAAAACCAATCCTGGAGTATGCGGCCCCAGCATGGAGCCCGTACCTTGTCAAGCACAAGACTAAGTTGGAAAAAGTTCACAGGTATGCCACTAGGCTAGTCCCAGAACTAAGAGGCATGAGTAAAGAGGAAATTTTGAGGAAACTACACCTCACGTCGCTGGAAGCCAGAAGAGCCCAGCGAGACATGATCACCACATAAAAAATTCTCAGGGAATTGACAGGGTAGTCAAGTATGGATTATTTGGGTGGGTACACGCACAAGGGGACACAGGTGGAAGCTGAGTACCCAAATGAGCCACAGAGACATTAGAATTTGTTTTGAGTGACAGAGTAGTTAGCAAATGGAACGCATTAGGCAGTGATGTGGTGGAGGCTGACTCCATACACAGTTTCAAATGTAGATATGATAGAGCCCAGTAGGCTCAGGAATCTGTACACCAGTTGAATAACAGTTGAGGCGAGACCAAAGAGCCAGAGTTCAACCCCGCAAGCACAACACGGTGAGTACATCCACACACCCCTCGTCGCACTACAGTGCCATGCGAGCCTCGCACCTCCACCCTCGTATCTCGCGTCTGCATTTATCCAATCGCGCTGCGTGTTTAACAAGTTAATCCTGCGAGCTTAGGGGGCTAATGTATTACATACCAGCGGTGATTATGCAGGCTGCTGGCGGCAAGTGGAAGCTGGAGCCCGCACAGGATGGAAAGTGCCGCTTCTCTGACGAGGCTCACTAATAGGAGCCCAACCAGTCCGCCAATTAGAACGTCGTATGTTAACGTATACTCTACTTAAGGCCAAAAATTATCGTACTAGAAAATGGAAGCGGCTCGCGAAATTGACTGTTTTCTATTTTGGGTCGTGTGGTAGGTTAGATAAGGGCACTTTATCCTGAGGGAGTTGGGGGGGGGGAGATATATGTCTCGCAGTTGAGGTCGACCATCATCAAATTTATTGCTGGAGTCGTAAAGCTGAAGCAGTTGGTCCTGCGATTGAGGCCGAATAATGGGAGCTGGAGTCAGACCCGAAATGAAGTGTGGATCAAACGATCGACGTCGACTTCTAAGGCTGAAGGGTGATGGAGTGCTGGTCCCACGGGTGAGGTGGTCGAGGGTGAGGTGGTCGAGAGTGAGGTGGTCGAGGGTGAGGTGGTCGAGGGTGAGGTGGTCAAGGGTGAGGTGGTCAAGGGTGAGGTGTTCAAGGGTGAGGTGGTCAAGGGTGAGGTGTTCAAGGGTGAGGTGGTCAAGGGTGAGGTGGTCAAGGGTGAGGTGTTCAAGGGTGAGGTGGTCAAGGGTGAGGTGTTCAAGGGTGAGGTGGTCAAGGGTGAGGTGTTCAAGGGTGAGGTGGTCAAGGGTGAGGTGGTCAAGGGTGAGGTGTTCAAGGGTGAGGTGGTCAAGGGTGAGGTGTTCAAGGGTGTTATAGTCAAGAGTGAGGTGGTCAAGAGTCAGGAGGTCAAGGATGAGATGGTCAAGGGTAAGCTGGAATCTGAAGGGTAATGATACCGTGAGGTTTACGGGGTTCGAAGACAAATGTCCCTTCGTTGATAGATTATCCAGCCAGGATGTTAGCGCAGCACTCACTGTAACGTATGAATCACAGCCTAGTAGATCAGCAACGCCTTGTTGACTATGAAGTTAATTCCTTGACCGCCCAAACTGCCAGACTATTCATCCTCCTGATATTTACAGGAAGTGTGTCGAAACGTCTACGTTATGTGGACTATTTTTCACCTTCGACAATGTCTCCGAGACTCGTTAGGCTTTATTGCACATCCATAATATTGTAAATTCTGATATATCTCTCGCCTGCGCTGCAAAGAGTACAGTTTGAGGTACTTTACGAAGTACCAATAATTTAGTAATTTTATTGAATAAATTATGGCAGCAACAGATCGTTTACAAGTTTTCCAGGTAAGCAATTTCTCTAGCTTGAATGAAACTGTTATTGTGCACTAAATTTCATTCTAGAAAGCAGTAGTTTAGAAGGTTTCATTCGTCTCATGTGTAGTTATGTATCTCTTATTTGAAAAGTCGTCGTTATCTAGCACATAACATTTTTGGTCCGACTGCGTTTAAAATCGTTCCTTTGTTTTTAACACAGCGCAGAACTTGGAACTTTTCTTCGCTGAATTTGTCTTCCGTGAGCATCGAAGGACATAATTCATATAAGTTTGGAGGTTTGCTGTTTCATGTACGGTTTCTATTCGATAACAGAAAAATTTTGTGTTATCTGCAAAGAATGATAGATACTATTGCTTGCTTCCATATTGTTTGTGAATGAGAGAGTACTGGATCTCGCACAGTTCCCTGGGAAACTGAACATTTCTGGTAGATGATTCGAATTACTTTGTTGTTTTGTTGTCATGAAAAAAAATGTTCATCATCCTACGTTGCTGATTTTCTTCCATCCACATTTTATGTGTAATTATATCATCGTCCTTTTTGTAATAAGCTTTCGTAAATCTATGTGCATTAAATTACTTGTAATGTAATGCACATTATTTGTAATCACCAGCAGTCGCCGTGGCATTGTAGTAAATCACTCGCTCGGCGCTTCGCAAGCGCTTTGGCCTGGGTTCGTATCCTGGCCGAGGAGGATTGACTTGGCGCCAATCCTCAATTGTAGCCTGTGTTCACCCAGCAGTGAATGGGTATCTATCTGGTTCTTACACGATTCGGCAGTTCGTATTCCGGAGAAAATTACGAGTAAGGACTTGCCCGAAACGCTATGCGTGATATTGGCTGTACGAGAATGTAACAACTCTTGTGTATGTAAATAAAAAAGAACATTGACGTATTTCTTGTCTTCCCATTCCTTCCAAGGAATCTCAATGTGGCCCAACAATTTTGAGAGCCAGGATCGCCTCAAATCAAACTCGTGTTGGCTAATTGTTTTTAGACGTTTTAACTCTGTTTTTTTTTATCCTACTTCTTGGTACTCCTTGGAAAACTTTATGGTGTGTCATTTTAGGACTCTGGTGAAATTTTACTGTATTGCTCCTTTTGAATTTTGGCATGACATTGGAATTTGGATCCTCTCTTAAAAAATATTTTTTCTTTGTGAATGTGGAATTCCAGAAGTCTGGACATGCTTGTTTAAGTCACGTCTCTCACGAAGCCCTAAGAGGTAATTTTTTCCTTTTTATGCGCTGTATATTGAAGTCACTGATTACGATGATGTTTGGACTTGGGTTTGTAATTATGAAAAAAACATCACCCATAAATTGTTAATACAAAAGGTGGAAATAAATTTGCCGTTGGTTAATTCCATTATAAATATATACATTAGTTAGTCATAACAGTCTGGAAATTACGACTTTACTATAGAAAACGTGGTAAATTTCCCCACGTCGTCATCGTCTCGTCACATAATCTATTTAGCTAATGTTACACTAAAATCATCAGTCTCAGAAGTGAAAGGAAAATAAAATTAATATACTAAATGAATTGTATAGTCAATAAAGATTTGACATCAAACCCATTCCTCCTTCCGAACCTCAATGAAAACGAGTTATGTCTGACGTCGAGGCAGGAAGGAGGAGGGCGGCCATTGTGAGAAGTGCACTGAATTAGGAGAGATGACACATCGCGCGGTGTTGTTGCTCACACACTGAGCCTTCCACCATGATCAATAACTACCAGCAAGTGTTGCTCACACACTGAGCCTTCCACCATGATCAATAACTCCAGCAAGTGTGCTCACACACTGAGCCTTCCACTACCAGTGTTGCTCACACACTGAGCCTTCCACTACCAGCAAGGTTACTCACAATGAGCTCACCATGACAATATTACCAGCAAGTGTTGCTCACACACTGAGCCTCCACCATGATCAATATTACCAGCAGTGTTGCTCACACACTGAGCCTCCACCATGATCAATACTGCCAGCAAGTGTTGCTCACACACTGAGCCTCCACCATGATCAATATCTACCAGCAAGTGTTGCTCAACTATAGCCAAAGGAAAGTGCAGAGTTCAGTTTTTTCTATTACACGTAATTTTTGGCCATTAATTTGGGAATGACTAAGTCGTTATTCTGCAGGACAACCCCTCCCTCAAGGTAAGCAATCACAATTAACTAATATCTATGTGTCACAAATGAATTATGCCTGTATTCTATATATCTTACGAGGCAGGTGATTTGTGAGCACGCCAGAAATAAAGTTGAGCTGCACCGTCCCGCGATCAAACGGCGTCATTAATACAGGTCCTCAACGGACTACAAGTGGTGGACCGAGTTCGATGCTCGATGTTTAGCTCAAACACCAAATCTTCTGAGGCCATTTTAAATTATAACTACCATATTTGTAGCAGTTCTACTATTTAATTACAGTTTAGTAGATAATTGTAATTGTAAAATTTGTAAACTGATTATGACCCCTCCTCCCCCAAAATGTGTTGAAGAGAAGTTTACTGGTGATAATAACTTAGAAAAATACATTCCACTCTCAAGTAATAAATACAGTTAAATACAATCTCTTGAATAATAATCAAATCATTCACTGGTAGATTTCCCCACAGTGGGGTTTTCTAAGTAATATTAAGACATTTGTTCATCTTTAAACTGCTGATAACTTGCATCTGGAGACACATAAAGGACCAGAGCAACTTTTCTGACTCTCACAGCTATGTGACAATAGCTGTGAGCTGTGGCTGATAAACCTTAAATGTTTATCTTGACTTGTAACTCGTGTTTTCTGCCACATCTGAAACGATTGTTTTTTGGCTTCCATTTTTCACTGTCATAGCAGTTTTTGTGCCAGTTTCAATAAGGCTACAAATTAAATTAAATGGCGTTTGTTCTACGATTTTTTTTAACCTCTATGATAGTATTTATAAATGATATGTATTCGTACTGCTGCTGAGTAGTTTGTGTTAAATATCTATAATTTTGGGTATTAAGTGCTTACCTATCAGTACTGACCTATCAGTGACTACGGGAAAGTGAGGTTTAGCTCATTATGCCCCACCATCTAGTTTGTTGTACCTGTTGATTTATAGTTAACTATTTTGATGCTCAAACTCTTTGTCGAATTTGTCCCTTAAAGTTGGGATGGAGGTGGCTTCCACAACTTCTCTCGGTGCAGTCTCTGAATATTTTATTTTTGAGCTGTTAAACAGCTGTGTAGGAAAAACTGCATCTTTTTGGAGCTAAATTTAGCTA
>WNGS01092210.1:455884-473931 GCA_020271785.1 Procambarus virginalis
ACAGTACTGTACCCTAGGCTGTTATAAACTTGAAAAACTTCAATATCATATAAAGTTTTCATCAAATAAACTACTAGGCATCTACTCAATTTCCGGCCCACAACCGAGTGCCTCCTCACTGCTTGGGGTTGTATTACTGGCATATAAAAACATCTCCAACAAGAAAAACTAAATCAATTTCTCACCTTACACAGCATCTTTCAAGCTAATATGCAATCGGTATTCCCTCATACATATCAAGGTGTCCATACGATTCTCTGTTCTACGTCCTGAGGCCCATCACTAAGAACATCTGTCTGGGTCCTCAAAATCAGGCAGGTAGTCCTACAGTCCTTCCAATATCTGCTGCACCTGCAGTCTCCACTCAAGTGCCTGTGAAGTTCCTTTATGTGGCTTCACAAAAGAAACATGTAGCTCCCTACACTCGAAGTTCCACTCTACCAATGGAGTTCTACTCCAACACTGTAGTTCAGCTCCACACTGGAAGTTCAACTCCACACTTGGATTTCACCATAAAATCTTCTTCAGATTCAAAGCTCCACCACAATCTTCAATCCCACACAAACATGTAATTCCATTACCAGTCCATAATAACATGTTTCCCTAATAAAATATCAATATATATATTTACACAAAATAAATTCCTCTTTCCGACATCCCCTTCTACTCACGAGCCCTGCCACGGAGGGAACTTCCCCATTTTCGGACAAGTGCATACCAAAATCAACCTCCGACGGCCGCCCGGGGGCTCTGCCCCTCCCTATTAGTCGCTCACTCACCTCCGGCGAGTGAACATGTCACTCTTACCTCAACACTGTCCAGTCATCTCTAACTCTCTATATCTGCTCACTATCTTAATAAAATATTTAACCTATGTGCATACACGTCTCTGATGATCGCTGGGAACACGATCAAACACTAACAAGCAATCTGTCAACTAATTAAGTGCTCTTACCACAGAAAGTGACAATGTGGCGACCTTGCCCACTGGCACTCCCTAATGGTGCTACTCTTGATCGTCCACCAAAATCCTTTTGGGTTGTCTCTCAAAGATTCTCACCGTCCCGACTTGAGTCCATGAAGTCACTGGGCAGGTTTCACACGGAAACACCTGCTTACTTTCCTCTACTCAAAGATATATCATATTAGGGTCCACACAGGACACGACAAACATGCAGGCTTCAGGCCGTCCCTAATATCTTCATGATCACTGAGAAATGACGTACGTCGTGCCCTCGGCAGCTTCCTCACCAGTTGTACACTAGCCTTCACTTAAGGGGGAGGGGGGCATAACTGCGTTTCTTATAAGTTGTTCAATGTCAACCAATCTTTTTTGACTAGTTGTATATGAAAAGGGCTGCAATTGTTTCCAAGTTTCAGTATTGCAGCCTAAATAGAAAGGGAGATTTTTTCTTTCTTTTTTTAACGAATTTTACACATTTTCAAATCGAAACTACAACCAAAATTTTCAAACAAAATCATTTCTATGACACCTTTCTATCATATTAGTATATAATAAAAGGATCTGTTTAGCGGATTTTTTAAAATATGTTTAGTTTTACTAATACAAACAGTCAAAGTTCCATAAAAAAATTATGCAAATATATCATGGTTTATTACTATTATAAAATCAATAAAAGAACCTAGGAAAAAATGCTTTGTGCAGATTTGTAAAGACATAAACTCTACATATAAGGTGTAAGATTCATGTAAAGTGAATAAAAATGAAATAGTTATAGGAACGTTTATGTTCCTTGAAAATAAATAAGAAAAAATAAAGTCTAAGGTGCTGCCATCTGTGGCTGAAGTTGACATCAACCAATTTCCTGGCACCCTTACAGATAGGCTTACGTGCTGTCAGGTGTATAATTTCGTGCAAATCGTATGATAAACAAATAAGAAACAAAATGAAAAAAATCCATTTTTTTTAACAATTTTTTTAAAAACTAATTATAAATATTTTTTATTATATACTATTGTGATAGTATATATCACGGAGCATATATATACTTTATTCAGTGAGGTTCAGTGTGTCATAGAAATAATTTCAATTGACATTTGTGTTTGATGTAAATTTTTAACCATTTTCGAAAAATTTTGACACATAATTCAATACTTTATTCTCCCTTCCTATTTATGCAACGATTCTGAGACTTGGACCAGATGAAACCCTTTTCATATACAACTCGTGAATTGAAATCGAACTAGTTTTCATTTATTGCATATTTTTGGACTGATGACCCCTTAAACACTAAACCAAGAGTTATATTCTTCTTTTTTTCCATTCCTGACGACGGTAGCAACTCAAGTGAGGCGTTACGACGTCCGTCTGTGTCACGACACATAGCCAAAATGTCGACATCTCATTTCGAATATCTTCTATAAGATGCTTGTCCTCTGTTTGTTTTCTTTTTAGTCATAATTTACTGACGTTTATACAATTGACTTCCTTCCCCCTGACTACTACTCTAGTTAGGTGGGTAGAATAACTCTCTCCTGGCTGATCCACTTCACTAGGCTATCTGGGGATCATAACAGTAGAATGCACTGATAGCTTACTGAGCAGTTTTTTTGAAAGTCCAAATTTCCTAGGGATTTATATATCACAGGCTGGCAGAGATAGTGCTGGAGTGCACAGTGCCAGTGTTGGACTAAGAGCTGTATGGGGACCAGAGCCCGTTTTTGTGATAAGAGACAGTGTGGTTTTCCTTCCAAATGCATTGATTTATAAGGAATGAATTAGATTTTGTAATGACGCGTGTGTTTTATAAATATATATTTGCGTCATTTATCTACTATGTTGTTTCCCTACACCTTGAATTCTATTTGGCTCATGAAAGAGCCTTATTCCCCCCTAGACAACATTAAAATACATGACCACTGTTACCAGATCGTTCGTTACGGCTCGTAACCCTGTACAGCATTAAGAAACTTGTTGTCTAGGGTCATAGAATTGCTGTAATATAGAGCGGGTCACCAGTGTAACCACATGATTGGCACAAGCAATAAATAAAGTATTTATCCCTTAGGACTAAGAAATATACATATAAATTATTATATATATATTAACAATAATATAAGTACAAGATATTATATATATATATAGCACAGATGGACAAGATCACTTATAAAAGCAATTTAAAGTATTGTCTCTCTTATAATATAAATGTATGTATGGCAAAACAAATATTAACAGACTTATCTCCCAAGTTGTTATCTCTCCTGTCCCGTGCGAGTTACTGAATACTAAAACTGCGGGAGTCAAAAACATTGCTTCCGCCCCGCGGAAAATTGCCAAACTAACATTATTTAATTAAACTTACATGGAGCAAAATAATGTGACAAGAGTAATCTTAAAGTAACTTAGTAAATGGTCAGAATAACATGCATAACAAAAATAATGTAATTATTAATACATGCAGTAATTAAAATAAAATAACAAAGGGAAAATATTGGCAACGCTCCCCCGCCACCGGAACTAGAAGTTTCTCACGGAATGTTGCCCCCCAATGTTCAAACAATTACAGAATTCCCATCAGTGATTCCTACTGATGATCATAGATAAAACCACTTTCCCACGAAATCAACCGTGAACAGACAAAGAAAATCAAATCGTTCCCACGGGTGGAAAAGTTGGGCCTAATTCAACATATAAATCAGGCAACACATATCTTACATACAAGTAAAGAATATTTAGATGTACATACATATAATCAGATAAAACAAGGCATATATATATAAGTACAAATTAATGTAGAAGTACAAATTAAATGTATTTAATTACGTAGCTTATAGAGGTACGTAACAACCACACCCGCCACCGTGACATCGTGCACGGGTGAATGTAAATAAGGGCAGTCAGGAATGAATAATGCAGATTAGATCACTTAAAGATATTTATAAATTTTATTTGGATTAGCTAAATTTAGCTCCAAAAAGATGCAGTTTTTCCTACACAGCTGTTTAACAGCTCACAAAATAAAATATTCAGAGACTGCACCGAGAGAAGTTGTGGAAGCCACCTCCATCCCCAACTTTAAGGGACAAATTCGACAAAGAGTTTGAGCATCAAAATAGTTAAACTATAAATCAACAGGTACAACAAACCTAGATGGTGGGGCATAATGAGCTAGACCTCACTTTCCCGTAGTCACTGATAGGTCAGTACTGATAGGTAAGCACTTAATACCAAAATTATAGATATTTAACACAAACTACTCAGCAGCAGTACGAATACATATAATTTATAAATACTATCATAGAGGGTTAAAAAAAATCGTAGAACAAACGCCATTTAATCTAATTTGTAGCCTTAATTGAAACTGGCACAAATAACTGCTATGACAGTGAAAAATGGAAGCCAAAAAACAATCGTTTCAGATGTGGCAGAAAACACGAGTTACAAGTCAAGATAAACATTTAAGGTTTATCAGCCACAGCTCACAGCTATTGTCACATAGCTGTGAGAGTCAGAAAAGTTGCTCTGGTCCTTTATGTGTGTCTCCAGATGCAAGTTATCAGCAGTTTAAAGATGAACAAGTGTCTTAATATTACTTAGAAAACCCCACTGTAGGGAAATCTACCAGGGATTGATTTGATTATTAATTCAAGAGATTGTATTTAACTGTATTTATTACTTGTGAGTGGAATGTATTTTTCTAAGTTATTATCACCAGTAAACTTCTCTTCAGACATTTTGGGGGAGGAGGGGTCATAATTCAGTTTACAAATTTTACAATTACAAATTATCTACTAAACTGTAATTAAATAGTAGAACTGCTACAAATATGGTAGTTATAATTTAAAATGGCCTCAGAAGATTTGGTGTTTGAGCTAAACATCGAGCATCGAACTCGTTCCACCACTTGTAGTCCGTTCAGGACCTGTATTAATGACGACCGTTTGGTCGTAGAACGGTGCAGCTGACCCTGATTTCTGGCGTGCTCACAAATCACCTGCCTCGTAAGATATATAGATTACAGGAATAATTCATTTGTGACACATAGATATTAGTTAATTGTGATTGCTTACCCTTGAGGGTGGGGTTGTCCTGCAGAATAACGACTTAATCCTTCCCAAATTAATGGCCAAAAATTACGTGTAATAGAAAAAACTGAACTCTGCACTTTCCTTAGGCTATATGTGTGAGCATCACTTGCTGTTAGAGTTATTGATCATAGTGAAGGCTCAGTGTGTGAGTAACACTTGCTGGTAGTTATTGATCATGGTGGAAGGCTCAGTGTGTGAGTAACACTTGCTGGTAGTTATTGATCATGGTGAAGGCTCAGTGTGTGAGCAACAACACCGCGCGATGTGTCATCTCTCCAGATTCAGTGCACTTCTCACAATGGCCGCCCTCCTCCTTCCTGCCTCGACGTCAGACATAACTCGTTTTCATTGAGGTTCGGAAGGAGGAATGGGTTTGATGTCAAATCTTTATTGACTATACAATTCATTTAGTATATTAATTTTATTTTCCTTTCACTTCTGAGACTGATGATTTTAGTGTAACATTAGCTAAATAGATTATGTGACGAGACGATGACGACGCGGGGAAATTTACCACATTTTCTATAGTAAAGTCGTAATTTCCAGACTCTGTTATGACTAACTAATGTATATATTTATAATGGAATTAACCAACGGCAAATTTATTTCCACCTTTTGTATTAACAATTTATGGGTGATTTTTTTTTCATAATTACAAACCCAAGTCCAACATCATCGTAATCAGTGACTTCAATATACAGCGCATAAAAAGGAAAAAATTACCTCTTAGGGCTTCGTGAGAGACGTGACTTAAACAAGCATGTCCAGACTTCTGGAATTCCACATTCACAAAGAAAAATATATTTTTTAGAGAGGATCCAAATTCCAATGTCATGCCAAATTCAAAAGGAGCAATACAGTAAAATTTCACCAGAGTCCTAAAATGACACACCATAAAGTTTTCCAAGGAGTACCAAGAAGTAGGATAAAAAAAAACAGAGTTAAAACGTCTAAAAAACAATTAGCCAACACGAGTTTGATTTGAGGCGATCCTGGCTCTCAAAATTGTTGGGCCACATTGAGATTCCTTGGAAGGAATGGGAAGACAAGAAATACGTCAATGTTCTTTTTTATTTACATACACAAGAGTTGTTACATTCTCGTACAGCCAATATCACGCATAGCGTTTCGGGCAAGTCCTTACTCCTAATTTTCTCCGGAATACGACCCGCCGAATCGTGTAACAACCACATAGATACCCATTCACTGCTGGGTGAACACAGGCCACAATTAAGGATTGGCGCCAAGTCAATCCTCCTCGGCCAGGATATGAACCCAGGCCAAAGCGCTTGAGAAGCGCTTTGTGTTTTACCACAACGCCACGGGGACTGCTGGTGATTATAAATAATGTGCATTACATTACAAGTAATTTAATGCACATAGATTTCATGAAAGCTTATTACAAAAAGGACTATGATATAATTACACATAAAACGTGGATGGAAGAAAATCAGCAACGTAGGATGATGAAAATTTTATTTCATGACAACAAAACAACAAAGTAATTCGAATCATCTACCAGAAATGTTCAGTTTCCCAGGGAACTGTGCGAGATCCAGTACTCTCTCATTCACAAACAATATGGAAGCAAGCAATAGTATCTATCATTCTTTGCAGATAACACAAAATTTTTCTGTTATCGAATAGAAACCGTACATGAAACAGCAAACCTCCAAACTTATATGAATTATGTCCTTCGATGCTCACGGAAGACAAATTCAGCGAAGAAAAGTTCCAAGTTCTGCGCTGTGTTAAAAACAAAGGAACGATTTTACATGCAGTCAGACCAAAAATGTTATGTGCTGGATAACGACGACTTTTCAAATAAGAGATACATAACCACAGAAGACCAATGAAACCTTCTAACACTACTGCTTTCTAGAATGAAATTTAGTGCACAATAACAGTTTCATTCAAGCTAGAGAAATTGCTTACCTAGAAAACTTTTAACGATCTCTTGCTGCCATAATTCATTCAATAAAATTACTAAATTATTGGTACTTCGTAAAGTACCTCAAACTGTACTCTTTGCAGCGCAGGCGAGAGATATATCAGAATTTACAATTTACAATATTATGGATGTGCAATAAAGCCTAACGAGTCTCGGAGACATTGTCGAAGGTGAAAAATAGTCCACATAACGTAGACGTTTCGACACACTTCCTGTAAATATCAGGAGGATGAATAGTCTAGCAGTTTGGGCGATCAAGGAATTAACTTCATAGTCAACAAGGCGTTGCTGATCTACTAGGCTGTGATTCATACGTTACAGTGAGTGCTGCGCTAACATCCTGGCTGGCTAATCTATCAACGAAGGGACATTTGTCTTCGAACCCCGTAAACCTCACGGTATCATCACCCTTCAGATTCCAGCTTACCCTTGACCATCTCATCCTTGACCGCCTCACTCTTGACCACCTCACTCTTGACTATAACACCCTTGAACACCTCACCCTTGACCACCTCACCCTTGAACACCTCACCCTTGACCTCCTCACCCTTGACCACCTCACCCTTGACCTCCTCACCCTTGACCTCCTCACCCTTGACCACCTCACCCTTGACCACCTCACCCTTGACCACCTCACCCTTGACCACCTCACCTTGACCATCTCACCCATCTCACTGACCAGCGTGAAAAGCAACACACGCTATTCAAAATATGTTACGATTTCATTTCAATCTTTCCGATTGCATTGATAAATTGATTTTTCATAGATTTTGATTGGAATTGAGCTGCGTTGTTTACCATAGTGCTAATTTCGTGAGTATAGTTTATTTGTTTCTTTTTTCATTTTTTTCACATCGTGTTTTTAACTGTTCTTATTTTTCAGTGCAATTGGTGGTAAACTTGAGCTGTGTCGATTGATCTACGTTTAAATTGAAATATTTCGTTAGTATTTTTTGGTTTTGTTTTGAAAACAAGAAAATGAAAAACACGTTCATTTCACAGCTGCAAATGTGTATCAAACAGCTATGAATCCACCGGCTACAACGTTAACTGCTTTCTGCACATTATGTCAAGTGACGCGTTTACAAAAACACTGCTGTATTCGGAAGTGCCTATGTATTACACGTGGAATGCCAGTAGAAAATCATTTGAACGACGCAAACGAGGAGAGCGAGTCGACGGACAACCTGACATATTGAAATAAACTACGATAGGCAGACATCCACCGTGCATCCCAATCAAGATGAATGCTTCTTTCTTCGCATGCTGTTGGTAAATGTGCTTGGATCAACGTCTTCCAGCAATTGAGATTTGACAACGGCGTTACACATGCCACTTACCGTAGTATATGTCAAGCTCTGAATTAATTGGAGAAAGACCGACACTTGGATGTATGCATTAATGACGCATCTAACACGTCACATCCAAATGAAATTCGTGCATTGTTTGCAGTCATATTGACCACCGGCTCTCCTTCATCTCCAACAGAGTTATGGAAGAAATAAAAATCGCACATGCTGAAGATATTGTCCGTCGAATTTGTAAGGAAAATTCAAATATGAACATGGATGTCACAACAGAAATATGCAACGAAGCGTTGATAATGATTTAGGATTTGTGCTTAGAAATCACAAACAAAGTCGTCAGTCATTTGGAAATGCCATCACCGAATCGATCTGCTGCTGCTTCGTTCGATGTAGAATTGCGTCATAAATAAGGTTACAGCATGGGTGATCTGTTGTCGTATCTTCAATCAAATATTCCTAATGTAACGCTTGAGCGAAAAGGAATTTACAATCAAATAGTTCAAACTGTCAATAACGAGCTTGGAGAAATCTTCTTAGATGCGCCAGGCAGAACTGGTAAAACCTTCCTAATTGGATTGATTCTGGCAGCATTTCGATCCCAAAATGGCATAGCCTTAGCTCTTGCATCATCCGGAATAGCTGCGACATTGCTACCAGGTGGAAGAACTGCTACCTCGGCTTTGAAATTGCCACTGAACATGCAATTCATTGAAACTCCCACGTGCAACATTTCCAAAGCATCCGGCACACGAACTTAACAATATTATTCAGTCTAACATTCAGAGCGAGGCAGTCACATACAAGTCCGTCGACACTGTTGAGGAAGCAGATGAAGCGGTTAATTATCCAACAGAATTTTTTAATTCACTCGATCTGCCAGGTACACCATCACACGTATGGCAATTGGAAATCGGCGTGCCTATTATCATGTTGTGAAATATCATCCAGCCAAAACTTTGCATCGCCACGCGGCTTGCAGTAAAAAGTTAATCAGCAACGTTGTAGAAGCAACAATCTTGACAGGACCTTTCAAAGGTGAAGATGTCTTCATTCCTCACATTACTATGATTCCAACTGATATGCCATTTCAATTTAAGCGATTGTAACTTCCAATTCGTTTGGCGTTTGCAATCACCATCAACAAAGCTTAGGGCCAATCTTTAGAATTGTGCAGTTTATATCTAGACACGGATTGCTCCTCCCATGGACGTGTTTTTTTTGTGCGTGTTCTAGAGTCGGCAAACCAGACAATCTCTATATCTCCACAGACAATGGCACAACAAAAAATATTGTATACCCACAAGCATTGTAAAATTAAACATATTAGAAACGTGCACTTTCTCTTTTCTTTTTTTTCCACTTACCCAGACTGAGCCACAGCATCGCTTGGCGGGTACTGCTAGTCTATATATAAAAAAAATGGAAATGCTCGTTTGTTCAAAACCGCTAATCTCCGAAAGTTCTTCACTGAATACTTTGAAATTTTACACAACGTTCCATTCGCATCCGAGCAGGTTTTTATATACATATTAAATATGTCATGTCTGTGACGGAAAAAAACATACTTTTTCTGAAGTATGTGTTTCATGTGTTTTTCATGTATGGGAAAACTTCGAAACCTCTTTACCGATTGCTTTGAAATTTTGGCGCAACGTTGCATTCGAATAGGTGCGTCGTTTTATATATCTACTATATACATGCCTCACCTATGACAGGATAAAACATGCTTTTTTTGAAAAACAGTGCCATCTGTTGGACGTAAAAGCAACTCACGCTGAAACCTCGGAAAGTTCTTCACTAATTGATTTGAAATTTTTTAATATAAGTTTTTAAGGGTTGACCAGTGTTAATCTTCTTGTTTGATAAGCTGTTCACTTGAGACAGTAAGCAAGTCCCAGCTGTGTCTAGGTACAAGTGACAGGATGAACAACCCAGCAGGTTTTCTTCCTATTGGGAGTGTTGTACATGCTTCTATGGCGGTATTTCCACTCACAAGGCTTAGCAATGTATGTGCGTTGCTGAGCCACAGCAACCTTCCCTGTTCCCTAGTCCTCCCCACCATTCCCCCCCTCACCCGTCTCCTCGTCCTCCCCACCATTCCCCCCTCCACCATCATATCTTCCTTCCCACAATTCCCGATTCCCCTGTCCCTTTGTCCTTCCCACCATTCTCCATTCCCCCATCCCCTCTTCCCGACCATCCCAAACTCCCCTGTCCCCCGCCCTTCCCCACCGCTACCCCCTCTTTTGTTCCCTCATCCTCCCCACTAACTCTCACTTCCGTCTCCTCGTCATCCTCGCTATTCCGCACTTCCTCGTCCGATGCCTTCCAAAATGGTCTAATGTTCCCATCAGAAAATTGGGAACATCAAGTGATCTGATGTTCCCATCACTGAAATATAATAAAAAACAGTTAAAAAATGAAATGAAAATATGAAAAAATAAAAAATATAAACTATACTCACGAAATTAACGGTATGGTAAACAACACAGCTTAATTCCAATGCAGTTCACACAAAATAATTAAATCAAAATGAAAATAAATCAAAATCTATGAAAATTCAATTTATCAATGCAATCGGAAACATTGAAATGGAATTGTAACATTTAGTATAGCATGTGTGTTGCTCTTACATGCAACAGACGGCACTGTTTTTCAAGAAAAGCATAGTTTTACCTGTCACAGGTGTGGCATCTATACCTATACTTACGAAATTAACGATATGGTAAACAATACAGCTCATTTCCAACACAATGTCACACAAAATAATTCAATACAAAATTAAATAAATGAAAATCTATGAAAATAAAATTTATCAATGCAATCGGAAACATTGAAATGGAATTCATGACATATTTAGTACAGAGTGCATGTTGCTATTATGTACAGCAGATGGCGCTGTTTTTCAAAAACGCATGTTTTTACCTGTCACAGGGGTGGCATCTATATAGTAGGTATATAAAAAGACGCGCCTATTCGAATGCAACCTTGTGTTAAAATTTCAAAGCAATTAGTGAAGAACTTTTGGAGATTACAGCGTATGTACACCTTAAGTCCATCAGATGGTGCTGTTTACAAAAAAAAAACATGTTTTTTCCTGTGACAGGTGAGGCATGTATATAGTAGATATAGAAAAAGACGCGCCTATTTGAATGCAACGTTGTGTCAAAATTTCAAAGCAATCGATAAAGAGGTTTTGAAGATTTCTCTCACATGAAAAACACATGAAAAAACAGTTTTTCAGAAAAAGCATGCTTTTTTACCGTTACAGATGTAACATCTATATAGTATGTATATAAATGCCTGGCCGAATGCGAATGGAACGTTGTGTGAAAATTTCAAAGCAATCGGTGAAGAACTTTCGGAGATTAGCGATTTTGAACAAACGAACATTTCCATTTTTATTTATTTGGACATGCAGTACCCGCCACGCGTTGCTGTGGCTCAGTCTGGGTAAATGGAAAAGAAAGAAAAGAGAAAGTGCTCGTTTCTAATATGTTTAATTTTGCTTGTGGGTATACAATATTTTTTGTTGTTCCATTGTCTGTGGAGATATAGAGATTGTCTGGTTTACCGACTCTAGAACACGCAAAATATAATTGTCCATGGGAGAAGCAATCCGTGTCTAGATATAAACTGCACAATTCTAAAGATTGGCCCTAAGCTTTGTTGATGGTGATTGCAAACGCCAAACGAATTGGAAGTTACAATCGCTTAAATTGAAATGGCATATCAGTTGGAATCATAGTAATGTGAGGAATGAGGACATCTTCACCTTTGAAAGGTCCTGTCAAGATTGTTGCTTCTACAACGTTGCTGATTAACTTTTTACTGCAAGCCGCGTGGCGATGCAAAGTTTTGGCTGGATGATATTTCACAACATGATAATAGGCACGCCGATTTCCAATTGCCATACGTGTGATGGTGTACCTGACAGATCGAGTGAATATAAAAATTCTGTTGGATAATTTACCGCTTCATCTGCTTCCTCAACAGTGTCGACGGACTTGTATGTACCTGCCTCGCTCTGAATGTTAGACTGAATAATATTGTTAAGTTCGTGTGCCGGATGCTTTGGAAATGTTGCACGTGGGAGTTTCAATGAATTGCATGTTCAATGGCAATTTCAAAGCCGAGGTAGCAGTTCTTCCACCTGGTAGCAATGTCACAGCTATTCCGGACGATACAAGAGCTAAGGCTATGCCATTTTGGGATTGAAATGCTGCCAGAATCAGTCCAATTAGGAAGGTTTTACCAGTTCTTCCTGGCGCATCTAAGAAGATTTCTCCAAGCTCGTTATTGACAGTTTGAACTATTTGATTGCAAATGCCTTTTCGCTCAAGCGTTACATTAGGAATATTTGATTGCAGATACGACAACAGATCACCTGTGCTATAACCTTGTTTATGACGCAATTCTACATCAAACGAAGCAGCAGCAGATCGATTCGGTGATGGCATTTCCAAATGATTGACGACTTTGTTTGCGATTTCTAAGCACAAATCTTAAATAATTATAAACGCTTCGTTGAATATTTCTGGTGTGAAATCCACGTTCATATTTGAATTTTCCTTGCGTATTCGACGGACAATATCTTCAGCATGTGCGATTTATATTTCTTCCATAACTCTGTTGGAGATGAAGGAGAGCCGATGGTCAATATGACTACAAACAATGCACGAATTTCATTTGGATGTGACGTGTTAGATGCGTCATTAATGCATACATCCAAGTGTCGGTCTTTCTCCAATTAATTCAGAGCATGACATGCACTACGGAAAGTGGGATGTGTAACGCCGTTGTCAAATCTCAACATGCAAAGAAAGAAGCATTCATCTTGATTGGGATGCACGGTGGATGTCTGCCTATCGTAGTATATTTCAATATGCCAAGTTGTCCGTCGACTCGCTCTCCTCGTTTGCGTTGTTCAAATGATTTTCTACTGGCATTCCATGTGTAATACATAGGCATTTCCGAATACAGCAGTGTTTTTGTAAACGCGTCATTTGACATAATGTGCAGAAAGCAGTTAACGTTGTAGCCGGTGGATTCATAGCTGTTTGTTGCACATTTGCAGCTGTGAAATGAACGTGTTTTTTCATTTTCTTGTTTTCAAACAAAACCAAAAAATACTAACGAAATATTTCAATTCAAACGTAGATCAATCGACACAGCTCAATTTTACCACCAATTGCACTGAAAAATAAGAACAGTTAAAAACACGAAATGAAAAAATGAAAAAGACACAAATAAACTATACTCACGAAATGAGCACTATGGTAAACAACGCAGCTCAATTCCAATCAAAATCTATGAAAAATCAATTTATCAATGCAATCGGAAAGATTGAAATGAAATCGTAACAAATTTTGAATAGCGTGTGTTGCTCTTACGTGCAACAGATGGCGCTGTTTTTCAAAAAAAAAAGGTTGCTCTTACATGTCCCAGGTGTGGCAGCTAAATAGCAGGTATATAAAAACATGCACGCATTTGAATGGAACGATGTGTCAAAGTTTCAAAGCAATTGGTGAAGAACTTTCGGAGATTACAGCTTGTGTTGCTCTTTCGTCCTACAGATGGCGCTGTTTTTCAAAAAAATCTTGTTTTTACCTGACACAGGTGTGGCATCTATATATTAAGTATATAAAAACACGCTCCTATCCGTATGCAACGTTGTGTCAAAATTTCAAAGCAATCGGTAAAGACGTTTCGAAGATTTCCCTCACTTGAAATACACCTGAAAAAACACAGTTTTTCCAAAAAAGCATGTTTTTTCCCGTCACAGACGTGACATCTATATAAAATGTATATAAAAACCCGCTCGGATACAAATGGAACGTTGTGTGAAATTTTCAAAGCAATCGGTGAAGAACTTTCGGAGATTAGCGATTTTGAACAAACGAACATTTCCATTTTTATTTATATAGAAGATGGTGAGATTCTGTCAGGCCCAACAGCCTTTGCCTAGAAAGTCTAGAAAGAATTTGAGCTCACCAAAGATGAGGTCACAAGGAATCTGTTGATGCTGAATGTGAATTCAGCATCAACAGATTCCTTTTGACCTCATCTCTGGTGAGCTCAAATTCTTTCTAGATTGTTTGGTTTACCGCCTTATCTCAGTACAGGGACTTCTCCTTGCTATATTGTGAAGACATCCTGGAATGTCTTGTTGAGTTCTTCACACACCTCCTTGTCATTCTCTGTGTATCTGTTCTTCACTTTTCTTAGTTTAATTACTTGTTCCTACACTGCTGTTTTCCTCCTGTTGTGGCTATGGAACAGTTTTGGTTGGGTCTTGGCTTTACTTGAAAAAATATTTTCTTACTGTCTTTCTGCTTCTCTCTTCACACTGAGATACTCATTCCTGGCCTTCTGGTATCTCTCCCTGCTTTCTAGTGTTCTGTTATTTATGTTGTTTCTGCACGTTCCTGTACTTAATTGCTTTACTTCCTTACATTTCTGACTGAGCCATGGATTCATCTGTTGCTTTTCATGTTTCTCCTTTTGGGCCGGGATAAACCTGTCTGAAACTTCCTGGCTCTTCTGGGTGACGTAGTCCATCATGTTTTGTACAGTTTTTTCTCTGAGTTCTGTTTCCCATGGTCTTCCCATCAGGAAGTTCCTCATCTCTTCATAGTTACCTCTTCGGTAAGCCAGGCTTGCCCGTTTTGATCCCCTCCCTTGGAAAGGTTATCTCTACTTCAACCATATGCTCAAATGTCAGTACAATGTAGTCACTCACAGCTTCTTATTTGACTTCCCTTATGGCAAATTCAAGGTAAATATCAGATCGACTCTAGCTGGTTCGTTGTTGCTTTTCATTCTTGTGGGTCCCTTGATATGTTGGCTCAGAAAGTTTCTTGTTGCTACATCCAATAGTTTAGCTGCCCATGTATTTACCATTGCATGTGGTTCTCTAATTTCTCAGTCTATCATTCCGTCGTTGAAGTCTCCTATGATTAAAAGTCTGGATCCATTCCAGCAGGGAACTGTCGCATGTTAAACTGCCACACCCGCACTACTCCCATGCACACTCCCCACTTCCCACACCACCACACTACCCCCATGTACACCCCCACCTCCCACACCATCGCCACAACATCTAACACAACAACAAGTGCTCGAGATATTCACCACGATCAACGTTGTAGTGGTTACTATTCATTGACTTTTTATGCGTAGGGAGATGAGAGGGAAGGAGGGAGGGAGGGAGGGAGGGAGAAGGGGAGGAAAAGAGGTAGGAAGGGAGGCAGGGAAGGAGGGAAGGGAACTCTAAGACGAAAGTGCTAAGCCATTAAGACTATATAGCGCTTGGAGGGGATCAGGATGAAGTTTTGGAATGGAAAAGTGCCCGACCACCTGGACGGTCGGGGACTGAACGTCGACCTGCATGAAGCAAGACCGTCGCTCTACCGTCCTGCTCAACTCGGTACAGAAGAACCTCCAATAGCAACAGGTGGAACCTTTGTCCAATAAACACCCTTAATACATTCGATATAACAAATACAGTCACTGACAGGGATGTCGACAAAATACATGCAGACTTCGTTATGTAAGCCCCTTGGTAATTGCTGCCAGCTGACTTTAAGATTATGGCTCTTGAAGGAAATAAGAACCAGACTAATCCTCATCTGCTACACGCAGTATTGCTCAGATGCATATAAAAGCAAACTTGGAATCTAACAGCTTTACATACTTCACAGATGGATCAGTAGACCAGTAGGGACAAAAAAAAAACGGAGCTGCAGTTAAGGCAGGAAACTCTGTAAATTGTTGGAGAGTCTTTAACGGGTGTTCAATTTTACAAACAGAGATGCAAGCCATTCAAAAGGCTTTGGAACTTGCTCTTGCTGAACATGGACAACATGTTACAGATATATATTAACAGATTCGAGAACTGCCACTGAAACGTTGCAAGAAGAACACATACGTGACAACATCGTCTGATCACAAATGCCATATCATTAATGCAAACACTCAAACGTCAAGACCGTCGGGTACTTATCAATTCGGTGCAAAGTCATGTGGGAATAATAGGGAATGACATTGCAGACAAAGCAGCAAAATTTGCAACTAATAGAAGAAATGTAGACATTTGCATACTACAGAGAATTCAACCAACTACGATCCACTTATTTTGACTAAAGGGACCAGTAGAACAGCAGAATTACACTTACATCGCATCAGGCTTGGAAATCCATGTGCATAGGAAATAGGCTTAAAGGTTCCAGAAGTTGAGAGGAAATGTCAGCACTGTGGAGAAAAAGCCCGACAGACTACTGGAACATTATCTAACACAGTGCACAGTTACAAACCCAATAAGATTTCAGCTTAGGTTCAACAGAGCAGAAGAAGTTGTTTAACATATATGGCAAAATCTTAGTGAAGCGACCATACGAGTCATAAATACTCATACTCCGCCCAAGTAAAACAGAAACAAGCAACACTTAGTGGGCCAGCCAGAGGCTTAGGGCCCGCGCAGGAATATCCTGCAACAAAAAAAATGAAATGGCTGGACGTAGGGAGGAAAGGAGGGAAAGAGGAATGGAGAGAAGGATTGGAAAGGAGGGAGGGAGGATGTTAAAGACAAAACTTAGTCTTCTGGGTGTAGGTATATGTGTTAGGAATCCCTCGGATTCATACCAAAAGGTAACTTTTTATCCTCCTACTTCCTCAATTAATCTTTCCCCTCGTTTCCCCTCTTCCTGAATTTCCAAAATTGGTGTGGCAGTGTTGGAAATGGGGTGCTAAAATAGGGAATGACAGTCACAATGCTTTAAATAAGTCACAAATAATATTGTAGCAAAGGACATGACAAGCTGAGAGGAGGACCAGAGCGGCGCAGGAGAGACCTACCGCTACACCACCACGACTTATTAAGCTACAAGACGCTCCCTTGGAGTCGAGCAGACCCGGTGTCCTAACCCTACCCCCACTCCAATACCTTTCTCTGCAACAAAACAATTTAACCTTTAGAAGTGCTCCGTTATTGTCGTCGCGGGTCGTTACAGTCGTCGCAAGTCGTTATGGCTGGCTGCTGCAGGAGAGGAAGCCTTGCTGGGAAGTTTAGTCATTTTTCTTCCTCGTTGTTGTACGTTGCTTACCTTCCCATGTTTCCTTTCCCTCTGTCGGAAGGAAAGGAAGGGAAGAGGGTTCAACTTTGTCGGTATGGGAGCGTGGACTGAAGGTTCTAATGGTTCCATGGACAACACTGGACATAACAACACATGGAAATAGGAAATAGCAGAAGGCCTATTGGACCACACGATGCAGCTGCTATGTCGATCCACCCGAACTCATTCATATATGTATAATCTATCCTTGGTCCACATCCAGCGATTCAGCGATTCAATTACGGTAGTCAATAATTTGTTCCACACATTAACCATCCTATTTCCAAACAAGACTCTACGCAGGACTTTCCTTAACCTAAACTTTTATGTTTTACATCCATTGTTGCGCATTCTGTTTTGTGTTGATATATTTAAAATCTTATGTGTTGTCTCCTTTTATGTATTTATATATTCTTGATATCAGTCATTGCACTTTGAATTTCTAGAGAATGTAAATTAAGTTTTTTAAATCTCTCTTCATAATGAAGGTTTTAAATCGCAGGGAATAGCTCTGTAGTCTTTCTCAGTACACGTTTAAGTGAATGAGTCCACACTATAGTAGAGACCACTACTGAACTGCATAATCTAAATGAGGCCTTAGAACGGCACAAAAGCTCAAGATTAAAT
>WNGS01092210.1:488672-507956 GCA_020271785.1 Procambarus virginalis
GGTACTGACGGTGGTGTGGAGAGACCCGGGGTACTGAAGGTGGTGTGGAGAGACCCAGGGTACTGACGGTGGTGTGGAGAGACCCAGGGTACTGACGGTGGTGTGAGAGACCCAGGGTACTGAAGGTGGTGTGGAGAGACCTGGGGTACTGACGGTGGTGTGGAGAGACCTGGGGTACTGAAGGTGGTGTGGAGAGACCCAGGGTACTGAAGGTGGTGTGGAGAGACCCGGGTACTGAAGGTGGTGTGGAGAGACCTGGGGTACTGAAGGTGGTGTGGAGAGACCCAGGGTACTGAAGGTGGTGTGGAGAGACCTGGTGGTACTGAAGGTGGTGTGGAGAGACCCAGGGTACTGAAGGTGGTGTGGAGAGACCTGGGTACTGACGGTGGTGTGGAGAGACCCAGGGTACTGAAGGTGGTGTGGAGAGACCTGGGGTACTGACGGTGGTGTGGAGAGACCCAGGGTACTGAAGGTGGTGTGGAGAGACCTGGGGTACTGACGGTGTGTGTGAGAGACCCAGGTTACTGACGGTGGTGTGGAGAGACCCGGGGTACTGAAGGTGGTGTGGAGAGACCCAGGGTACTGACGGTGTGTGGAGAGACCCAGGGTACTGAAGGTGGTGTGGAGAGACCCAGGGTACTGAAGGTGGTGTGGAGAGACTGGGTACTGACGGTGGTGTGGAGAGACCGGGTACTGAAGGTGGTGTGGAGAGACCGGGGTACTGACGGTGGTGTGGAGAGACCCAGGGTACTGAAGGTGGTGTGGAGAGACCCAGGGTACTGACGGTGGTGTGGAGAGACCCAGGTACTGAAGTGTGGGTGGAGAGACCCAGGTACTGAAGGTGGTGTGGAGAGACCTGGGGTACTGACGGTGGTGTGGAGAGACCCAGGGTACTGAAGGTGGTGTGGAGAGACCCAGGTACTGAAGGTGGTGTGAGAGACCTGGGGTACTGAAGGTGGTGTGGAGAGACCTGGGTACTGAAGGTGGTGTGGAGAGACCTGGGTACTGAAGGTGGTGTGGAGAGACCCAGGGTACTGAAGGTGGTGTGGAGAGACCCGGGGTACTGACGGTGGTGTGGAGAGACCCAGGGTACTGACGGTGGTGTGGAGAGACCTGGGTACTGAAGGTGGTGTGGAGAGACCCAGGGTACTGAAGGTGGTGTGGAGAGACCCAGGGTACTGAAGGTGGTGTGGAGAGACCCAGGGTACTGAAGGTGGTGTGGAGAGACCCAGGGTACTGACGGTGGTGTGGAGAGACCTGGGGTACTGAAGGTGGTGTGGAGAGACCCAGGGTACTGAAGGTGGTGTGGAGAGACCCAGGGTACTGACGGTGGTGTGGAGAGACCCTGGGTACTGAAGGTGGTGTGGAGAGACCCAGGGTACTGAAGGTGGTGTGAGAGACCCTGGGTACTGACGGTGGTGTGGAGAGACCTGGGTACTGAAGGTGGTGTGGAGAGACCTGGGTACTGAAGGTGGTGTGGAGAGACCTGGGGTACTGAAGGTGGTGTGGAGAGACCCAGGGTACTGACGGTGGTGTGGAGAGACCCAGGGTACTGAAGGTGGTGTGGGAGACCCAGGGTACTGAGGTGGTGTGGAGAGACCCAGGGTACTGACGGTGGTGTGAGAGACCCAGGTACTGAAGGTGGTGTGGAGAGACCCAGGGTACTGACGGTGGTGTGGAGAGACCCAGGGTACTGACGGTGGTGTGGAGAGACCCAGGGTACTGAAGGTGGTGTGGAGAGACCCAGGGTACTGAAGGTGGTGTGGAGAGACAGGGGTACTGAAGGTGGTGTGGAGAGACCCAGGTACTGACGGTGGTGTGAGAGACCCAGGTACTGAAGGTGGTGTGGAGAGACCCAGGGTACTGACGGTGGTGTGGAGAGACCCAGGGTACTGAAGGTGGTGTGGAGAGACCCAGGGTACTGACGGTGGTGTGGAGAGACCCAGGGTACTGAAGGTGGTGTGGAGAGACCCAGGGTACTGAAGGTGGTGTGGAGAGACCCAGGGTACTGAAGGTGGTGTGGAGAGACCCAGGGTACTGACGGTGGTGTGGAGAGACCCAGGGTACTGAAGGTGGTGTGGAGAGACCCAGGGTACTGAAGGTGTGTGGAGAGACCCAGGGTACTGACGGTGGTGTGGAGAGACCCAGGGTACTGAAGGTGGTGTGGAGAGACCCAGGTACTGAAGGTGGTGTGGAGAGACCTGGGGTACTGAAGGTGTGTGGAGAGACCCAGGGTACTGACGGTGTGGTGGAGAGACCCAGGGTACTGAAGGTGGTGTGGGAGACCCAGGGTACTGAAGGTGGTGTGGAGAGACCCAGGGTACTGAGGTGGTGTGGAGAGACCCAGGTACTGAAGGTTGTGGAGAGACCTGGGGTACTGACGGGTGTGGAGAGACCCAGGTACTGACGGTGGTGTGGAGAGACCCAGGGTACTGAAGGTGGTGTGGAGAGACCCAGGTACTGAGGTGGTGTGGGAGACCTGGGGTACTGACGGTGGTGTGGAGAGACCCAGGGTACTGACGGTGGTGTGGAGAGACCCAGGGTACTGAAGGTGGTGTGGAGAGACCCAGGGTACTGAAGGTGGTGTGGAGAGACCCAGGGTACTGAAGGTGGTGTGGAGAGACCCAGGGTACTGAAGGTGGTGTGGAGAGACCTGGGGTACTGACGGTGGTGTGGAGAGACCCGGGTACTGAAGGTGGTGTGGAGAGACCGGGTACTGAAGGTGGTGTGGAGAGACCTGGGTACTGAAGGTGGTGTGGAGAGACCCAGGGTACTGACGGTGTTGTGGAGAGACCCAGGGTACTGAAGGTGGTGTGGAGAGACCCAGGGTACTGAGGTGGTGTGGAGAGACCCAGGGTACTGAAGGTGGTGTGGAGAGACCCAGGGTACTGACGGTGGTGTGGAGAGACCCAGGGTACTGACGGTGGTGTGGAGAGACCCAGGGTACTGAAGGTGGTGTGGAGAGACCCAGGGTACTGACGTGGTGTGGAGAGACCTGGGTACTGAGGTGGTGTGGAGAGACCTGGGGTACTGAAGTGGTGTGGAGAGACCCAGGTACTGAAGGTGGTGTGGAGAGCCCAGGGTACTGAAGGTGGTGTGGAGAGACCCAGGGTACTGAAGGTGGTGTGGAGAGACCCAGGGTACTGAAGGTGGTGTGGAGAGACCTGGGTACTGAAGGTGGTGTGGAGAGACCCAGGGTACTGAAGGTGGTGTGGAGAGACCCAGGGTACTGAAGGTGGTGTGGAGAGACCCAGGGTACTGAAGGTGGTGTGAGAGACCCAGGTACTGAAGGTTGTGTGGAGAGACCCAGGGTACTGAAGGTGGTGTGGAGAGACCCAGGGTACTGAAGGTGGTGTGGGGAGACCGGGTACTGACGGTGGTGTGGAGAGACCCAGGGTACTGAAGGTGGTGTGGAGAGACCCAGGGTACTGACGGTGGTGTGGAGAGACCCAGGGTACTGAAGGTGTGTGGAGAGACCTGGGTACTGAAGGTGGTGTGGAGAGACCCGGGTACTGAAGGTGGTGTGGAGAGACCCAGGGTACTGACGGTGGTGTGGAGAGACCTGGGTACTGAAGGTGGTGTGGAGAGACCCAGGTTACTGACGTGGTGTGGAGAGACCCGGGTACTGAAGGTGGTGTGGAGAGACCCAGGGTACTGACGGTGGTGTGAGAGACCCAGGGTACTGAAGTGGTGTGGAGAGACCCAGGGTACTGAAGGTGGTGTGGAGAGCCCTGGGGTACTGAAGGTGGTGTGGAGAGACCCTGGGTACTGAAGGTGGTGTGGAGAGACCCAGGTACTGAAGGTGGTGTGGAGAGACCCAGGTACTGAAGTGGTGTGGAGAGACCTGGGGTACTGAAGGTGGTGTGGAGAGACCCAGGGTACTGAGGTGGTGTGGAGAGACCTGGGTACTGAAGGTGGTGTGGAGACCCCGGGTACTGAAGGTGGTGTGGAGAGACCTGGGTACTGACGGTGGGTGTGGAGAGACCCAGGGTACTGAAGGTGGTGTGGAGAGACCCAGGTACTGACGGTGGTGTGGAGAGACCCGGTTACTGACGGTGGTGTGGAGAGACCCGGGGTACTGAAGGTGGTGTGGAGAGACCCAGGGTACTGACGGTGGTGTGGAGAGACCCAGGGTACTGAGGTGGTGTGGAGAGACCTGGGTACTGAAGGTGGTGTGGAGAGATTGGTCTCTCCACACCACCTTCAGTACCCCATCTCTCTCCACACCACCGTCAGTACCCCAGGTCTCTCCACACCACCTTCAGTACCCTGGGTCTCTCCACACCACCGTCAGTACCCTGGGTCTCTCCACACCACCTTCAGTACCCCGGGTCTCTCCACACCACCGTCAGTACCCTGGGTCTCTCCACACCACCGTCAGTACCCCGGTCTCTCCACACCACCTTCAGTACCCTGGTCTCTCCACACCACCTTCAGTACCCTGGGTCTCTCCACACCACCTTCAGTACCCTGGGTCTCTCCACACCACCTTCAGTACCCTGGTCTCTCCACACCACCGTCAGTACCCTGGGTCTCTCCACACCACCTTCAGTACCCCAGGTCTCTCCACACCACCTTCAGTACCCTGGGTCTCTCCACACCACCTTCAGTACCCTGGGTCTCTCCACACCACCTTCAGTACCCCAGGTCTCTCCACCACCTTCAGTACCCTGGGTCTCTCCACACCACCTTCAGTACCCTGGGTCTCTCCACACCACCTCAGTACCCTGGGTCTCTCCACACCACCGTCAGTACCCTGGGTCTCTCCACACCACCTTCAGTACCCCGGTCTCTCCACACCACCGTCAGTACCCTGGGTCTCTCCACACCACCTTCAGTACCCAGGTCTCTCCACACCACCGTCAGTACCCTGGGTCTCTCCACACCACCGTCAGTACCCTGGGTCTCTCCACACCACCTTCAGTACCCTGGGTCTCTCCACACCACCTTCAGTACCCTGGGTCTCTCCACACCACCGTCAGTACCCTGGTCTCTCCACACCACCTTCAGTACCCTGGGTCTCTCCACACCACCTTCAGTACCCTGGTCTCTCCACACCACCTTCAGTACCCTGGTCTCTCCACACCACCTCAGTACCCTGGTCTCTCCACACCACCTTCAGTACCCTGGGTCTCTCCACACCACCTCAGTACCCTGGTCTCTCCACACCACCGTCAGTACCCTGGGTCTCTCCACACCACCTTCAGTACCCTGGGTCTCTCCACACCACCTTCAGTACCCTGGTCTCTCCACACCACCTTCAGTACCCTGGGTCTCTCCACACCACCTTCAGTACCCTGGTCTCTCCACACCACCTCAGTACCCTGGGTCTCTCCACACCACCTTCAGTACCCTGGGTCTCTCCACACCACCTTCAGTACCCTGGTCTCTCCACACCACCTCAGTACCCTGGGTCTCTCCACACCACCGTCAGTACCCTGGGTCTCTCCACACCACCTTCAGTACCCTGGGTCTCTCCACACCACCTTCAGTACCCTGGGTCTCTCCACACCACCGTCAGTACCCTGGTCTCTCCACACCACCTTCAGTACCCTGTCTCTCCACACCACCTTCAGTACCCTGGTCTCTCCACACCACCTTCAGTACCCTGGGTCTCTCCACACCACCTTCAGTACCCGGTCTCTCCACACCACCTTCAGTACCCTGGGTCTCTCCACACCACCTTCAGTACCCCAGGTCTCTCCACACCACCGTCAGTACCCTGGGTCTCTCCACACCACCTTCAGTACCCCAGGTCTCTCCACACCACCTTCAGTACCCTGGGTCTCTCCACACCACCTTCAGTACCCTGGGTCTCTCCACACCACCTTCAGTACCCTGGTTCTCTCCACACCACCTTCAGTACCCTGGGTCTCTCCACACCACCGTCAGTACCCTGGTCTCTCCACACCACCTTCAGTACCCTGGGTCTCTCCACACCACCTTCAGTACCCTGGTCTCTCCACACCACCTTCAGTACCCTGGGTCTCTCCACACCACCTTCAGTACCCTGGTCTCTCCACACCACCTTCAGTACCCCGGTCTCTCCACACCACCTTCAGTACCCTGGGTCTCTCCACACCACCTTCAGTACCCTGGGTCTCTCCACACCACCTTCAGTACCCTGGGTCTCTCCACACCACCTTCAGTACCCTGGGTCTCTCCACACCACCGTCAGTACCCTGGGTCTCTCCACACCACCTTCAGTACCCTGGTCTCTCCACACCACCTTCAGTACCCTGGTCTCTCCACACCACCTTCAGTACCCTGGGTCTCTCCACACCACCTTCAGTACCCTGGGTCTCTCCACACCACCTTCAGTACCCTGGGTCTCTCCACACCACCTTCAGTACCCTGGTCTCTCCACACCACCGTCAGTACCCTGGTCTCTCCACACCACCGTCAGTACCCTGGGTCTCTCCACACCACCTTCAGTACCCTGGGTCTCTCCACACCACCTCAGTACCCTGGGTCTCTCCACACCACCTTCAGTACCCTGGTCTCTCCACACCACCTTCAGTACCCTGGTCTCTCCACACCACCTTCAGTACCCTGGGTCTCTCCACACCACCTTCAGTACCCTGGGTCTCTCCACACCACCTTCAGTACCCTGGGTCTCTCCACACCACCTTCAGTACCCTGGTCTCTCCACACCACCTTCAGTACCCTGGTCTCTCCACACCACCGTCAGTACCCTGGGTCTCTCCACACCACCGTCAGTACCCTGGGTCTCTCCACACCACCGTCAGTACCCTGGTCTCTCCACACCACCTTCAGTACCCTGGTCTCTCCACACCACCGTCAGTACCCTGGGTCTCTCCACACCACCTTCAGTACCCTGGGTCTCCACACCACCTTCAGTACCCTGGTCTCTCCACACCACCGTCGTCAGTACCCTGGGTCTCTCCACACCACCTTCAGTACCCCAGGTCTCTCCACACACCACCTTCAGTACCCCAGGTCTCTCCACACCACCTTCAGTACCCTGGTCTCTCCACACCACCTTCAGTACCCCAGTCTCTCCCCACACCACCGTCAGTACCCTGGGTCTCTCCACACCACCTTCAGTACCCTGGGTCTCTCCACACCACCGTCAGTACCCTGGGTCTCTCCACACCACCTCAGTACCCTGGGTCTCTCCACACCACCTTCAGTACCCCAGGTCTCTCCACACCACCGTCAGTACCCTGGGTCTCTCCACACCACCTTCAGTACCCTGGGTCTCTCCACACCACCTTCAGTACCCTGGGTCTCTCCACACCACCTTCAGTACCCTGGGTCTCTCCACACCACCTTCAGTACCCCAGGTCTCTCCACACCACCGTCAGTACCCTGGGTCTCTCCACACCACCTTCAGTACCCTGGGTCTCTCCACACCACCTTCAGTACCCTGGTCTCTCCACACCACCTTCAGTACCCCAGGTCTCTCCACACCACCTTCAGTACCCTGGGTCTCTCCACACCACCTTCAGTACCCCAGGTCTCTCCACACCACCTTCAGTACCCTGGGTCTCTCCACACCACCTTCAGTACCCTGGGTCTCTCCACACCACCGTCAGTACCCTGGGTCTCTCCACACCACCTTCAGTACCCTGGTCTCTCCACACCACCTTCAGTACCCTGGGTCTCTCCACACCACCGTCAGTACCCTGGGTCTCTCCACACCACCTTCAGTACCCTGGTCTCTCCACACCACCGTCAGTACCCCAGGTCTCTCCACACCACCTTCAGTACCCTGGGTCTCTCCACACCACCGTCAGTACCCCAGGTCTCTCCACACCACCTTCAGTACCCCAGGTCTCTCCACACCACCTTCAGTACCCTGGGTCTCTCCACACCACCGTCAGTACCCTGGTCTCTCTCCACCACACCTTCAGTACCCTGGGTCTCTCCACACCACCGTCAGTACCCTGGGTCTCTCCACACCACCNCTGAAGAAATATGCATAAGTTTATATAATTATATCTATAATAATATGTACTTACAGATGATCACTATATTTCACTTATTACCACAAACAATATATACTGTCTCTCCCAGAAACAAATAACTACTAATGACAAGAAACAAAAGCCCAGACTTAACTCCCATATGATTCTCCTCGAGTCCTGGCCAGCGACTGACTACTCTCGCTGCGACTCTACCCATAATTCTCTCCCCCCTCCGCCTCATCAAGATGCGGGATGAAAAATAAGGACTTTTTAATATTTAAAACTAATTGAACCACCACTGGTTCTCAAAGTACCTAAGAATGCAATTAAACACATACTAGTTAATTTCAAAATTTAAGTACAATGCCACCTGCTATATAACAGTAAAAAATTACATATCTATGAATTTTATATAGTGACATCTGGACTCCCATACTGAACAGGTCAGCAAATCTCTTTCCCCGAACCTAACAGGTATTATACGTGTGAAGATGCACCACGCGCTCCTGTACCCACTGACATTGCCACACACACGATAAATGACAAAGATATAATATATATATACATATACAGTTAATAGAACTAAAGTTTATTTAGATTTTATACGTATTCAGCTATGAGAACGTAACAAATATCAGGACTAAATTACCCGTCTTCCAAATTTTTTGGCAGTTCGCCTGTTACCAGTGATTTGTTATATACCATAGCGAGTAGCTGGACAGAGCTCTGCTCCTTCCTTCAGTTTCCAAGGTGAAACCTCCGGGGCCTATAGCCTTTGTCACTCCCAACTCTAGCAGATGCTTCCTCACCTTCCCACTGATAATCACAACTCAACTAGTGGTGATTGGTTAGATATTCCTTTCATATCTCTGGGATTTCCCCTGCTTTACTGTGAAGACTACTGGATTTTCTTATTGAGTTCTTCGTACACCTTCCTTGTCGTTTGAAGTGAAGTAGTCTGCCCCTATCCTCAGTTTCATTACCTTTTCTTCACTGTTTTTCTCATGATGTGGCTGTGCAGCAATTTAGGTGGAGTCTTTGCCTTGCTCACTATGTAATTTTCATATTGTCTTTCTGCCTCTCTTCTCCGACGTATACTCTGAATACTCTGACGTATACATTCCTGGCGCTCTGGTATCTCTGTGCTCACTTGTGTTCTATTATTTCGAAAGTTTCTCCACGCCCTTGTACTTAGTTGCTTTGCTAGCTAACATCTCTGATTAAACCATGGGTTTCTCGTTTGTATGTCATCTTTTTCCTTTTGGACTGAGACGAACTTGTCTGCTGCCTCCTTACACTTCTGTGTGATGTAGTCCATCATACTTTGGGCGGTCTTTCCTCTGAGCTCTGTTTCCCAAGTTATATCCGATAGAAATTTTCTTATCTCCTCATAGTTTTCCTTTTGGAATGTCATTCTTTTGTTTTCTGTGCCCTTCCTTGAGTATATTAACCCTTTTTCCAGCAGATACTCAAACATCAGTACACTGTGATCGCTCATTCCCACAGGGACTTCGAAACCGATTTCCCCTTATGTCGGAGTCATTTAGTGTGAAGACTAGGTCGAACCTCGCTGGTTCATTGTTGCCTCCCAGTTTTGTGGATCCCCCTGACATGCTGACTTAAAACGTTTCTTGCCGCCACTTCCAACAGTTTAGCTCTCCATATATCCTCACCTCTACGTGGATCCTTATTTTCCTAGTCTATTCTTTCATGGTCGAAATCCCCCATGATGAGCAGGAAGGATCTATTTCTACAGGCAGTAATGGCTGCTTTCTCAATTACAGTGTTAACTGCCGTGTTGTTTCCGTTATACTCTTACCTTGGTTTTCTGTCGTTTGGTGAAAGGTTATATATTACTGCAACTACTCTCTTGGTCCTTCCATCGTCATAATGCCCGTAATGTTGTCTCTGAACCCCTCACAGCCTGGGATAACCATCTCCTCGAAATTCCATTCCTTTCTTATCAGTAGGACCACTCAGCCTCCTCCCCTTCCATCCGTCTCTCTCCTTATTACAGTGTAGTCCTGGTGAAACACCGCATCCACACGTGTGCTCCCCTAGTTGTACTTGCGGGGGTTGAGGTCTGACTCTCTGTTCCTGCCTCTGAACCGTCAGTCAACTGATGAACAGGTTCCTGAGCCTATTGGGCTCTATCATATCTACACTTGAAACTGTGTATGGAGTCAGCCTCCAAAACATCACTTCCTAATGCATTCCATTTATTAACCACTGACTGTTACAGCCTGCTTGAGGCGGTAACCGGGTTCTTTCTGCGTAATGTTAAAGACTTCTATAATCCCAGCCCAAGTCAATGGTAAGTTCTCAAGAATTGGCGATAGCAAGAAATAGTGCAAGAAATAAAAGTGGAGTTAAACAAGATACAATTACACCTTCACCAATATATTATCTATAGAAGTATAACTATACTTATGTACATATACGTTTTCGCCCAGGACACTCAATATCTCTGCAATGTTCTTCAAATCTCGGCGAGTCCACTATCCTCAAGTATACGTCGTCCACGATAAATGGTAATCACCGTCAAGTTCACCTTCCTCAACATGGGTCCCCACACACCGAACCGTCAAGATATCCCAACACCCCACATCTGCTCTCCAGGAACACACTGGCTGAGGACTTCAGCAGTACGCTGACAGGTGTCAAACAATCACTTCCAGGGGTCTCTAACACACTGGCAGGAGTCTAGCAACACACTAGCAGCACTTCTCAGCAGACGGCCAATACTGTCGTCTTGTAAATCTTCTTTTGGCCAAATCCCGGGTACGTCGATCCATACAACACTGCTTATTATCGCCGGCGGCCACGTGTCCTCACAGGAAACCCTCAGGAGTTTTGGACTGCCCGAGGTGAACTGATTACCACAGTGTAATCGACTTTCCATGTCACATTTGTAAACATAAAGGTCATTAGCCAGACAGAAAGGATACAAGGGGAACATAGGATGGCGACCTTTCACTAAGGAACTGTGAAAAGTAATCGGATGCACAATCTAGATGTCACTGATATCGTTACGTCACTCACTAGAGGTCACCATCTTCGATCTCATCCCCTAACTAAGGTATGAAACAGGAGCCTTTCACAGACGTCACACCTCCGCCAACAGATGGCGCTGTCTTCGTCTCATGTAATGCCTTGGAGTTGAAGCGCAGGTTAATAGATGGCGTTGATATCGCCACTCCTCACTCCAGTAATGGTGTTGATATCGTAACACTGACACAAAATAATAATTTCTAATGTCATTATGGCATATTTGGGCACTCAATTTCCACCTGTGTCCCCTTGTGCATGTGCCCCTTTTGTTAAATAAACTGACTTTGTCTAGCCTAGCAATTCCTTTGAGAATCTTGTATGTGATGATAATGTCCCCTCTAACTCTTCTGTCTCCCAGTGATGTGAGGTTTAATTCCCGTAGTCTCTCCTCGTAGCTCATACCCCTCAGTTCGGGTACTAGTTTGGTGGCAAACCTTTGAACCTTTCTAGTTTAGTCTTTATGCTTGACTAGATATGGACTCCATGCTGGAGGCGCATACTCCAGGATTGGCCTGACATACGAAGTATACAAGGTTCTGAATGATTTTTTTACACAAGTTTCTAAAGACTGTTCTTATGTTGGCCAACCTGGCATATGCCGCTGATGTTATCCTCTTGATGTGGGCTTCGGGGGAGAGGTTTGGCGTGATATCAACCCCCAGGTCTTTATCTGTGTGTGTGTGTACTCACCTAGTTGTACTCACCTAGTTGTGCTTGCGGGGTTGAGCTTTAGCTCTTTGGTCCCGCCTATCAGCCGTCAATCAACTGGTGTACAGGTTCCTGAGCCTATTGGGTTCTATCATATCTACACTTGAAACTGTGTATGGAGTCAGCCTCCACCACATCACTCCCTAATGCATTCCATTTGTCAACCACTCTGACACTAAAAAAGTTCTTTCTAATATCTCTGTGGCTCATTTTGGCACTCAGTTTCCACCTGTGTCCCCTAGTGTTAAATAGACTGTCTTTATCTACCCTATCAATTCCCTTGAGAATCTTGAATGTGGTGATCATGTCCCCCCTAATTCTTCTGTCTTCCAGCGAAGTGAGGTTTAATTCCCGTAGTCTCTCCTCGTAGCTCATACCTCTCAGCTCGGGTACTAGTCTGGTGGCAAACCTTTGAACCTTTTCCAGTTTGGTCTTATCCTTGACTAGATATGGACTCCATGCTGGGGATGCATACTCCAGGATTGGCCTAACATATGTGGTATACAAAGTCTGAATGATTCCTTACACAAGTTTCTGAATGCCGTTCTTATGTTGGCCAGCTTGGCATATGCCGCTGAATTTATCCTCTTGATATGGGCTGCAGGAGACAGGTCTGGCGTGATATCAACTCCCAAGTCTTTTTCTTTCTCTGACTCTTGAAGTATTTCATCTCCCAGATGGTGCCTTGTATCTGGCCTCCTGCTCCCTACACCTATCTACATTACATTACATTTGCTTGGGTTAAACTCTAACAACCATTTGTTTGACCATTCCTTCAGCTTGTCTAGGTCTTAATGAAGCCTCAAGCATTTCTCCTCTGTCTTAATCCTTCTGATAATTTTGGCAGTGTGTGAGTGTGTGTGTGTGTGTGTGTGTGTGTGTGTGTGTGTGTGTGTGTGTGTGTGTGTGTGTGTGTGTGTGTGTGTGTGTGTGTGTGTGTGTGTGTGTGTGTGTGTGTGTGTGGGCGGACCGGTAGAATATTCACTGGCCCATTTGGAACCCCCTGAAACCTGCTGTCAACTAGAGAACCTTGAAACCTTGGATGTGCTGTCATCTGGTGAACCTGGAACCATGGAATCTCTCTTATTTTTTAATTTCAAAAACCCTGTAACTGCTGGCATGAAGCCATGAATCTGTTGCCAGCTTAAAACATATACTCTCTTAAACTAATGCAATGAAAGAACCTTATAAAATTGGAACTGATGCAGGCTGTGTAATCTGGAAACCCTTGAACTGCTGTCATCGGAAAAACCTAAAAACCTAGTAGCGTGTGTCAACTAGAAAAACTGGAAACCTGGAAGCGAAGAGACCCCTGGAGACCCTGGACCTGCAGGCAGCTTTACAACCTGTTGTAGCTAAGTGAACGACCAGGAACCCTTGGAACTTGAGTCAACTGGAGACCCTGGACCTGCAGGCAGCTACACAACATGCTGTAGCCAAGTGGACTACCAGGAACCTTTGGAACTTGTGCCATCTGGAAATCCTGGAAACCATAATATTACTTCCCACAAGACGATCTAGATGCCATGGAAATGCTGTCTACTGAAGAATCTGAAAACCTTGAGACCGCAGCTAACTAGAGAACCTTTGAAGCTTGGAACTGAAGCCAACTGAATAACTTGAGGTCAGCTGTACAGAGAGCATCATCAACATAAACGGTGGAATTTCAAGGCTCGAACAGTACAAATTATGGGATGTATTGATTTATTCTGCAGCTGCTTTCCTTGTGCTACTGTTCTTGAGGTTGCTGATGTTTAAGATGCTCTCGTTGGTGCCGGGTGCTGTTGTTGCTGCTAATGTTGTTGCTGTGACGGATTTTTATTGTGTTGGTGTGGCGACAACTTTTGTTGTTACTGCCGCTATTATTGGTATTACTGACGCAGTTAGTTGCGCTGTTATTGCTGCTCGAGCTGCCTCTGCTATTGTAGCTATGATACTGAGGCTGCTGTTATTGACGCTATAGCTGCCTCTGCTATTGTAGCTATGATACTGAGGCTGCTGTTATTGACGCTATAGCTGCCTCTGCTATTGTAGCTATGATACTGAGGCTGCTGTTATTGACGCTATAGCTGCCTCTGCTATTATAGCTATGATACTGAGGCTGCTGTTATTGACGCTATAGCTGCCTCTGCTATTATAGCTATGATACTGAGGCTGCTGTTATTGACGCTATAGCTGCCTCTGCTATTGTAGCTATGATACTGAGGCTGCTGTTATTGACGCTATAGCTGCCTCTGCTGTTGTTGTTATAGCAACAGAAGCTTCAGCATAATATCTGCTTCGCATTTAATTAACAAAATCTCCTCGCACATGTCCCTCGAACACTCAGCTGGCCTCCCAGCTCACCAACACCAGATGTATGACCAAGTGTGCTTGCTCAGGAGGGAGGTGTGAGCTCTGCTTGCTTGGCCTAGCACCTGGCTTAGAGTCCAGGAGCCAGATTCACGAAGCACTTACGCAAGTACGTACCACCCTGTACATCTTTTCTCAATCTTTGGCGGCTTTGTTTTCAATTAATACACAGGTAATGAGCTCTAGGAGGCTGTTTATAACAATAACTACAGTTGATTGGACAGTTCGCATGCTTATAAACTATTTAATAAATGTAACCAAAGCCGTCAAAGATCGAGGAACGATGTACAAGTTCGTAAGTACTTGCTTAACTGTTTCGGTGAATCAGTCCCCAGGAGTTTCCCTTGTGCGTACAAGCAATGATAATGTTTTATTCCTTGTTTTACTTCCAGGTGTGCTGGGATGTGCACATTATAAGCAACTTTTAAGCTGCAGTGCGCTGGGATGTGCACTTTACAGGTTTTAAGCTCTTAGTACGCTGAGATGTGCACTTTACAGGTTGCTTGTAAACTACAGAGCTCTGGGATATGCTCACCAGTCAGTTCCTGGAGGATACTGACCCTCAATAAAAAACGGAATAATAGATTGAAGATGAGCCTTGTAATAGCGGGCGATGAGAGGAAGGGTGCATTAATGAGAACACCAGATTATAATGCTAATTGGAAGAGGGAGGATTGGAAGGAAGAGTAATTAATTAAAGGGTCTATGGGCAGAGGGGTCGATGTCTTGGCGAGTCTCAGCTGCTGCTAAGGAGTATGTGAAGGGTATAATAAATGGAGAGAGAGAGAGAGAGAAAGAGAGAGAGACAGACAGACAGGAGGAGAGGAGGGAGGGAGGGAGGGAGGAAGGCAGGAAGAGAGGAAAGAGAGAGTAAGGAAGATAAGGAAAGAGAAAGGAAGGAAGAGGATTTTGATGCAAAAGATAATAGTGAAGATTATGAAAGAGGAAAAATAAAGGAGAGACAAATAAATCAGAAATATAGAGGAAGACAAAATTGAGAGGAAGAGAGAAGGAGAACATGGAGAGAGAGAGGTAGTTTTAGAGATGACGGTGGTGTGGAGAGACCCAGGGTACTGAAGGTGGTGTGGAGAGACCTGGGGTACTGACGGTGGTGTGGAGAGACCCGGGGTACTGAAGGTGGTGTGGGAGAGACCAGGGTACTGAAGGTGGTGTGGAGAGACCTGGGTACTGAAGGTGGTGTGGAGAGACCTGGGGTACTGAAGGTGGTGTGGAGAGACCCAGGTACTGAGGTGGTGTGGAGAGACCCAGGGTACTGAAGGTGGTGTGGAGAGACCAGGGTACTGAAGGTGGTGTGGAGAGACCCAGGGTACTGAAGGTGGTGTGGAGAGACCAGGGTACTGACGGTGGTGTGGAGAGACCCAGGGTACTGAAGGTGGTGTGGAGAGACCCAGGGTACTGACGGTGGTGTGGAGAGACCTGGGGTACTGAAGGTGGTGTGGAGAGACCTGGGGTACTGAGGTGGTGTGGAGAGACCCAGGGGTACTGAAGGTGGTGTAGAGAGACCCAGGGTACTGAAGGTGGTGTGGAGAGACCCAGGGTACTGAAGGTGGTGTGGAGAGACCGGGGTACTGAAGGTGGTGTGGAGAGACCCGGGGTACTGAAGGTGGTGTGGAGAGACCCAGGGTATGAAGGTGGTGTGGAGGACCCAGGGTACTGACGGTGGTGTGGAGAGACCCAGGGTACTGACGGTGGTGTGGAGAGACCCAGGGTACTGAAGGTGGTGTGGAGAGACCCAGGGTACTGAAGGTGGTGTGGAGAGACCCAGGGTACTGACGGTGGTGTGGAGAGACCCAGGGTACTGAAGGTGGTGTGGAGAGACCCAGGGTACTGAAGGTGGTGTGGAGAGACCCAGGGTACTGAAGGTGGTGTGGAGAGACCCAGGGTACTGAAGGTGGTGTGGAGAGACCCAGGGTACTGACGGTGGTGTGGAGAGACCCAGGGTACTGACGGTGGGTGGAGAGAACCAGGGTACTGAGGTGGTGTGGAGAGACCAGGGTACTGAAGGTGGTGTGGAGGACCAGGGTACTGAAGGTGGTGTGGAGAGACCCAGGGTACTGAAGGTGGTGTGGAGAGACCCAGGGTATGACGGTGGTGTGGAGAGACCAGGGTACTGAAGGTGGTGTGGAGAGACCTGGGGTACTGAAGGTGGTGTGGAGAGACCCAGGGTACTGAGGTGGTGTGGAGAGACCCAGGGTACTGACGGTGGTGTGGAGAGACCAGGGTAATGAAGGTGGTGTGGAGAGACCCAGGGTACTGAAGGTGGTGTGGAGAGACCAGGGTACTGACGGTGGTGTGGAGAGACCCAGGGTANGTATGGTGATGCTGGTGGTGTGTGGTGATGCTGGTGGTGTATGGTGATGCTGGTGGTGTGTGGTGATGCTGGTGGTGTGTGGTGATGCTGGTGGTGTGTGGTGATGCTGGTGGTGTATGGTGATGCTGGTGGGTGGGTGATGCTGGTGGTGTATGGTGATGCTGGTGGTGAGTGGTGATGCTGGTAGTGTATGGTGATGCTGGTGGTGTGTGGTGATGCTGGTGGTGTATGGAAAGCTGGTGGTGTGTGGTGATGCTGGTAGGTATGGTGATGCTGGTGGTGTGTGGTGATGCTGGTGGTGTATGGTGATGCTGGTGGTGTGTGGTGATGCTGGTGGTGTATGGTGATGCTGGTGGTGAGTGGTGATGCTGGTGGTGTATGGTGATGCTGGTGGTGTGTGGTGATGCTGGTGGTGTGTGGTGATGCTGGTGGTGAGTGGTGATGCTGGTGGTGTGTGGTGATGCTGGTGGTGAGTGGTGATGCTGGTGGTGAGTGGTGGTGCTGGTGTATGGTAATGCTGGTGGTGAGTTGTGGAGGGTCACCAACTTGATTTTTTATAATATAAAAAAATCACTGCCTGTTTTAAATCGGGCCTTCCATACTAGGCCAAGTACCTCGTTTCGGCTATTAGGTACCACATACATACTATTTATCTGTAAATCAGCATAGTATCATCAGTAATGTATCATCCCACAGGAGTAATGTTTGTGGAGAATGAGTTTTGGAAGGAACAGAGGCGATTCACACTCCACAATTTTCGCAACCTTGGATTTGGAAAAAGGTCGCACGAGGAAATTATTCAGGAGGAAACTCGCGAGCTGATCCAGGAGATCCGGAGGCCAACGGCAGCGTTACACTCCAGGTAATTCAGTGTGACATAACAGCAGCTAAAATGCTGTAGATAACATGCTGTGTTTGATTAAACTAACAGTTAAAATTTACAAGAGAATAATTGACTATATCAGTTAAACTTTAAAGCATAAATGGGTGCATAATGCATTATCTCAATCCCTCCGAAAATAGTTAGTTAACGATGAATATAATGCTCAATATAATTTAAAATTTCTAATAATCATTAGAGTTAGGTCCGGTCGGGATGATTATCTTCTCCTTTTGTGAAAGCAACAATGTTTCAACAATGAAAGCAAAAATAATCAAATAATAATTTCATAGAAAATTAATGAAAAGTTGGTAAACTGATAAGAATATTAACAAAATAAATTGTCATATGTATGTATTCAGGTTTAGAAATTATAAGGTGCTTGTACACTTGTATATAGAACACTAATGGCTTAAGATAAGCCTGAAGGTGGTGAGGAGAGACCTGGGGTACTGAAGGTGGTGTGGAGAGACCCAGGGTACTGACGGTGGTGTGGAGAGACCAGGGTACTGACGGTGGTGTGGAGAGACCCGGGTACTGAAGGTGGTGAGGAGAGACCCAGGTACTGAAGGTGGTGTGGAGAGACCCAGGGTACTGAAGGTGGTGAGGAGAGACCCAGGGTACTAACGGTGGTGTGGAGAGACCCAGGGTACTGAAGGTGGTGTGGAGAGACCCAGGGTACTGAAGGTGGTGTGGAGAGACCTGGGGTACTGAAGGTGGTGAGGAGAGACCTGGGGTACTGAAGGTGGTGTGGAGAGACCCAGGGTACTGACGGTGGTGTGGAGAGACCCAGGGTACTGACGGTGGTGTGGAGAGACCTGGGTACTGAAGGTGGTGTGGAGAGACCCAAGGAACTGACGGTGGTGTGGAGAGACCCAGGGTACTGAAGTGGTGTGGAGAGACCTGGGTACTGACGGTGGTGTGGAGAGACCCAGGGTACTGACGGTGGTGGGAGAGATCTGGGGTACTGACGGTGGTGTGGAGAGACCCCGGGTACTGAAGGTGGTGTGGAGAGACCCAGGGTACTGAAGGTGGTGTGGAGAGACCCAGGGTACTGAAGGTGGTGTGGAGAGACCCAGGGTACTGAAGGTGGTGTGGAGAGACCAGGGTACTGACGGTGGTGTGGAGAGACCCAGGGTACTGAAGGTGGTGTGGAGAGACCAGGGTACTGACGGTGGTGTGGAGAGACCTGGGGTACTGAAGGTGGTGTGGAGAGACCAGGTACTGAAGGTGGTGTGGAGAGACCCAGGTACTGAAGGTGGTGTGGAGAGAGACCCAGTGACTGAAGGTGGTGTGGAGAGACCTGGGGTACTGACGGTGGTGTGGAGAGACCCGGGGTACTGACGGTGGTGTGGAGAGACCCAGGGTACTGACGGTGGTGTGGAGAGACCCAGGGTACTGACGGTGGTGTGGAGAGACCTGGGGTACTGACGGTGGTGTGGAGAGACCCAGGGTACTGACGGTGGTGTGGAGAGACCTGGGGTACTGACGGTGGTGTGGAGAGACCCAGGGTACTGAAGGTGGTGTGGAGAGACCCAGGGTACTGACGGTGGTGTGGAGAGACCCAGGGTACTGAAGGTGGTGAGGAGAGACCCAGGGTACTGAAGGTGGTGTGGAGAGACCCAGGGTCCTGAAGGTGGTGAGGAGAGACCCAGGTACTGACGTGGTGTGGAGAGACCCAGGGTACTGAAGGTGGTGTGGAGAGACCCAGGGTACTGAAGGTGGTGTGGAGAGACCCAGGGTACTGACGGTGGTGTGGAGAGACCCAGGGTACTGAAGGTGGTGTGGAGAGACCTGGGGTACTGAAGGTGGTGTGGAGAGACCTGGGGTACTGAAGGTGGTGTGGAGAGACCCAGGGTACTGAAGGTGGTGTGGAGAGACCTGGGGTACTGACGTTGGTGTGGAGAGACCCGGGGTACTAAAGGTGGTGTGGAGAGACCCAGGGTACTGAAGGTGGTGTGGAGAGACCGGGGTACTGACGGTGGTGTGGAGAGACCCAGGGTACTGAAGGTGGTGTGGAGAGACCTGGG
>WNGS01092210.1:519517-537301 GCA_020271785.1 Procambarus virginalis
GAGAGACCCAGGGTACTGAAGGTGGTGTGGAGAGACCCAGGGTACTGAAGGTGGTGTGGAGAGACCCAGGGTACTGACGGTGGTGTGGAGAGACCCAGGGTACTGACGGTGGTGTGGAGAGACCCAGGGTACTGAAGGTGGTGTGGAGAGACCCAGGGTACTGAAGGTGGTGTGGAGAGACCTGGGGTACTGACGGTGGTGTGGAGAGACCTGGGTACTGAAGGTGGTGTGAGAGACCCAGGGTACTGACGGTGGTGTGGAGAGACCCAGGGTACTGACGGTGGTGTGAGAGACCCTGGGTACTGAAGGTGGTGTGGAGAGACCCAGGGTACTGACGGTGGTGTGGGGAGACCCGGGGTACTGAAGGTGGTGTGGAGAGACCCAGGGTACTGAAGGTGGTGTGGAGAGACCCAGGTACTGAAGGTGGTGTGGAGAGACCCAGGGTACTGAAGGTGGTGTGGAGAGACCTGGGGGTACTGACGGTGGTGTGGAGAGACCTGGGGTACTGAAGGTGGTGTGGAGAGACCCAGGGTACTGAAGGTGGTGTGGAGAGACCCAGGGTACTGAAGGTGGTGTGGAGAGACCTGGGGTACTGAAGGTGGGGTGTGGAGAGACCCAGGGTACTGACGGTGGTGTGGAGAGACCTGGGTACTGAAGGTGGTGTGGAGAGACCCAGGGTACTGACGGTGGTGTGGGAGACCTGGGGTACTGAAGGTGGTGTGGAGAGACCCAGGGTACTGAAGGTGGTGTGGAGAGACCTGGGTACTGACGGTGGTGTGGAGAGACCCAGGGTACTGAAGGTGGTGTGGAGAGACCCAGGGTACTGACGGTGGGTGGAGAGACCCAGGGTACTGAAGGTGGTGTGGAGAGACCCGGGGTACTGAAGGTGGTGTGGAGAGACCAGGGTACTGACGGTGGTGTGGAGAGACCCAGGGTACTGAAGGTGGTGAGAGACCCAGGGTACTGAAGGTGGTGTGGAGAGACCTGGGGTACTGACGGTGGTGTGGAGAGACCCGGGTACTGAAGGTGGTGTGGAGAGACCTGGGGTACTGACGGTGGTGTGGAGAGACCCAGGGTACTGAAGGTGGTGTGGAGAGACCCAGGGTACTGACGGTGGTGTGGAGAGACCCAGGGTACTGAAGGTGGTGTGGAGAGACCCAGGGTACTGAAGGTGGTGTGGAGAGACCCGGGTACTGACGGTGGTGTGGAGAGACCCAGGGTACTGAAGGTGGTGTGGAGAGACCCAGGGTACTGAAGGTGGTGTGGAGAGACCGGGGTACTGAAGGTGGTGTGGAGAGACCCAGGGTACTGAAGGTGGTGTGGAGAGACCCAGGGTACTGAAGGTGGTGTGGAGACCCAGGGTACTGAAGGTGGTGTGGAGAGACCCAGGGTACTGAAGGTGGTGTGGAGAGACCCAGGGTACTGAAGGTGGTGTGGAGAGACCTGGGGTACTGAAGGTGGTGTGGAGAGACCCAGGGTACTGAAGGTGGTGTGGAGAGACCCAGGGTACTGAAGGTGGTGTGGAGAGACCCAGGGTACTGAAGGTGGTGTGGAGAGACCCAGGGTACTGACGGTGGTGTGGAGAGACCTGGGTACTGAAGGTGGTGTGGAGAGACCCAGGGTACTGAAGGTGGTGTGGAGAGACCCAGGGTACTGACGGTGGTGTGGAGAGACCTGGGGTACTGAAGGTGGTGTGGAGAGACCCAGGGTACTGACGGTGGTGTGGAGAGACCTGGGGTACTGACGGTGGTGTGGAGAGACCTGGGTACTGAAGGTGGTGTGGAGAGACCTGGGGTACTGAAGGTGGTGTGGAGAGACCTGGGGTACTGAAGGTGGTGTGGAGAGACCCAGGGTACTGACGGTGGTGTGGAGAGACCCAGGGTACTGAAGGTGGTGTGGAGACCCAGGGTACTGAAGGTGGTGTGGAGAGACCCAGGGTACTGACGGTGGTGTGGAGAGACCCAGGGTACTGAAGGTGGTGTGGAGAGACCAGGGTACTGACGGTGGTGTGGAGAGACCCAGGGTACTGACGGTGGTGTGGAGAGACCCAGGGTACTGAAGGTGGTGTGGAGAGACCCAGGGTACTGACGGTGGTGTGGAGAGACCCAGGGTACTGACGGTGGTGTGGAGAGACCCAGGGTACTGAAGGTGGTGTGGAGAGACCTGGGGTACTGACGGTGGTGTGGAGAGACCCAGGGTACTGAAGGTGGTGTGGAGAGACCCAGGGTACTGAAGGTGGTGTGGAGAGACCTGGGTACTGACGGTGGTGTGGAGAGACCCAGGGTACTGACGGTGGTGTGGAGAGACCCAGGGTACTGAAGGTGGTGTGGAGAGACCCAGGGTACTGAAGGTGGTGTGGAGAGACCTGGGGTACTGACGGTGGTGTGGAGAGACCCAGGGTACTGAAGGTGGTGTGGAGAGACCCAGGGTACTGACGGTGGTGTGGAGAGACCTGGGTACTGACGGTGGTGTGGAGAGACCCAGGGTACTGAAGGTGGTGTGGAGAGACCCAGGGTACTGACGGTGGTGTGGAGAGACCCAGGGTACTGAAGGTGGTGTGGAGAGACCCAGGGTACTGAAGGTGGTGTGGAGAGACCCGGGTACTGAAGGTGGTGTGGAGAGACCTGGGGTACTGAAGGTGGTGTGGAGAGACCTGGGTACTGAAGGTGGTGTGGAGAGACCTGGGGTACTGACGGTGGTGTGGAGAGACCCAGGGTACTGAAGGTGGTGTGGAGAGACCCAGGGTACTGAGGTGGTGTGGAGAGACCCAGGGTACTGAAGGTGGTGTGGAGAGACCCGGGTACTGAAGGTGGTGTGGAGAGACCCAGGGTACTGAAGGTGGTGTGGAGAGACCCAGGGTACTGAAGGTGGTGTGGAGAGACCTGGGGTACTGAAGGTGGTGTGGAGAGACCCAGGGTACTGAAGGTGGTGTGGAGAGACCCAGGGTACTGAAGGTGGTGTGGAGAGACCTGGGGTACTGAAGGTGGTGTGGAGAGACCCAGGGTACTGAAGGTGGTGTGGAGAGACCCAGGGTACTGAAGGTGGTGTGGAGAGACCCAGGGTACTGAAGGTGGTGTGGAGAGACCCAGGGTACTGACGGTGGTGTGGAGAGACCCAGGGTACTGAAGGTGGTGTGGAGAGACCCAGGGTACTGAAGGTGGTGTGGAGAGACCCAGGGTACTGAAGGTGGTGTGGAGAGACCCAGGGTACTGAAGGTGGTGTGGAGAGACCCAGGGTACTGACGGTGGTGTGGAGAGACCCAGGGTACTGACGGTGGTGTGGAGAGACCCAGGGTACTGACGGTGGTGTGGAGAGACCCAGGGTACTGACGGTGGTGTGGAGAGACCCAGGGTACTGACGGTGGTGTGGAGAGACCCAGGGTACTGACGGTGGTGTGGAGACCCAGGGTACTGACGGTGGTGTGGAGAGACCCAGGGTACTGAAGGTGGTGTGGAGAGACCCAGGGTACTGACGGTGGTGTGGAGAGACCCAGGGTACTGAAGGTGGTGTGGAGAGACCCAGGGTACTGAAGGTGGTGTGGAGAGACCCAGGGTACTGACGGTGGTGTGGAGAGACCCAGGGTACTGAAGGTGGTGTGGAGAGACCCAGGGTACTGAAGGTGGTGTGGAGAGACCCAGGGTACTGACGGTGGTGTGGAGAGACCCAGGGTACTGAAGGTGGTGTGGAGAGACCCAGGGTACTGACGGTGGTGTGGAGAGACCCGGGTACTGAAGGTGGTGTGGAGAGACCCAGGGTACTGAAGGTGGTGTGGAGAGACCCAGGGTACTGACGGTGGTGTGGAGAGACCCAGGGTACTGAAGGTGGTGTGGAGAGACCCAGGGTACTGAAGGTGGTGTGGAGAGACCTGGGGTACTGACGGTGGTGTGGAGAGACCCAGGGTACTGAAGGTGGTGTGGAGAGACCCAGGGTACTGAAGGTGGTGTGGAGAGACCTGGGGTACTGACGGTGGTGTGGAGAGACCCAGGGTACTGACGGTGGTGTGGAGAGACCCAGGGTACTGAAGGTGGTGTGGAGAGACCCAGGGTACTGAAGGTGGTGTGGAGAGACCTGGGGTACTGACGGTGGTGTGGAGAGACCCAGGGTACTGAAGGTGGTGTGGAGAGACCCAGGGTACTGACGGTGGTGTGGAGAGACCTGGGTACTGACGGTGGTGTGGAGAGACCCAGGGTACTGAAGGTGGTGTGGAGAGACCCAGGTACTGACGGTGGTGTGGAGAGACCCAGGGTACTGACGGTGGTGTGGAGAGACCCAGGGTACTGACGGTGGTGTGGAGAGACCCGGGTACTGAAGGTGGTGTGGAGAGACCTGGGGTACTGAAGGTGGTGTGGAGAGACCTGGGGTACTGAAGGTGGTGTGGAGAGACCTGGGGTACTGACGGTGGTGTGGAGAGACCTGGGTACTGAAGGTGGTGTGGAGAGACCCAGGGTACTGAAGGTGGTGTGGAGAGACCCAGGGTACTGAAGGTGGTGTGGAGAGACCCAGGGTACTGAAGGTGGTGTGGAGAGACCCAGGGTACTGAAGGTGGTGTGGAGAGACCCAGGGTACTGAAGGTGGTGTGGAGAGACCCAGGGTACTGACGGTGGTGTGGAGAGACCCAGGGTACTGAAGGTGGTGTGGAGAGACCCAGGGTACTGAAGGTGGTGTGGAGAGACCCAGGGTACTGAAGGTGGTGTGGAGAGACCCGGGTACTGAAGGTGGTGTGGAGAGACCCAGGGTACTGAAGGTGGTGTGGAGAGACCCAGGGTACTGAAGGTGGTGTGGAGAGACCTGGGGTACTGAAGGTGGTGTGGAGAGACCCAGGGTACTGAAGGTGGTGTGGAGAGACCCAGGGTACTGAAGGTGGTGTGGAGAGACCCAGGGTACTGAAGGTGGTGTGGAGAGACCCAGGGTACTGAAGGTGGTGTGGAGAGACCCAGGGTACTGAAGGTGGTGTGGAGAGACCCAGGGTACTGACGGTGGTGTGGAGAGACCCAGGGTACTGAAGGTGGTGTGGAGAGACCCAGGGTACTGAAGGTGGTGTGGAGAGACCCAGGGTACTGACGGTGGTGTGGAGAGACCCAGGGTACTGACGGTGGTGTGGAGAGACCCAGGGTACTGACGGTGGTGTGGAGAGACCCAGGGTACTGAGGTGGTGTGGAGAGACCCAGGGTACTGACGGTGGTGTGGAGAGACCCAGGGTACTGAAGGTGGTGTGGAGAGACCCAGGTACTGAAGGTGGTGTGGAGAGACCCAGGTACTGAAGGTGGTGTGGAGAGACCCAGGGTACTGACGGTGGTGTGGAGAGACCCAGGGTACTGAAGGTGGTGTGGAGAGACCCAGGGTACTGACGGTGGTGTGGAGAGACCCAGGGTACTGAAGGTGGTGTGGAGAGACCCAGGGTACTGAAGGTGGTGTGGAGAGACCCAGGGTACTGAAGGTGGTGTGGAGAGACCCAGGGTACTGAAGGTGGTGTGGAGAGACCCAGGGTACTGACGGTGGTGTGGAGAGACCCAGGGTACTGAAGGTGGTGTGGAGAGACCCAGGGTACTGACGGTGGTGTGGAGAGACCCAGGGTACTGAAGGTGGTGTGGAGAGACCCAGGGTACTGAAGGTGGTGTGGAGAGACCCAGGGTACTGAAGGTGGTGTGGAGAGACCCAGGTACTGAAGGTGGTGTGGAGAGACCCAGGGTACTGACGGTGGTGTGGAGAGACCCAGGGTACTGACGGTGGTGTGGAGAGACCCAGGTACTGAAGGTGGTGTGGAGAGACCCAGGGTACTGAAGGTGGTGTGGAGAGACCTGGGTACTGACGGTGGTGTGGAGAGACCCAGGGTACTGACGGTGGTGTGGAGAGACCCAGGGTACTGAAGGTGGTGTGGAGAGACCCAGGTACTGAAGGTGGTGTGGAGAGACCCAGGGTACTGAAGGTGGTGTGGAGAGACCCAGGGTACTGAAGGTGGTGTGGAGAGACCCGGGTACTGACGGTGGTGTGGAGAGACCCGGGTACTGAAGGTGGTGTGGAGAGACCTGGGTACTGAAGGTGGTGTGGAGAGACCTGGGGTACTGACGGTGGTGTGGAGAGACCCAGGGTACTGACGGTGGTGTGGAGAGACCCAGGGTACTGAAGGTGGTGTGGAGAGACCCAGGGTACTGAAGGTGGTGTGGAGAGACCTGGGTACTGAAGGTGGTGTGGAGAGACCCAGGGTACTGACGGTGGTGTGGAGAGACCCGGGGTACTGAAGGTGGTGTGGGAGACCCAGGTACTGAAGGTGGTGTGGAGAGACCCAGGTACTGACGGTGGTGTGGAGAGACCTGGGGTACTGAAGGTGGTGTGGAGAGACCCAGGTACTGAAGGTGGTGTGGAGAGACCCAGGTACTGAAGGTGGTGTGGAGAGACCTGGGTACTGAAGGTGGTGTGAGAGACCCAGGGTACTGAAGGTGGTGTGGAGAGACCCAGGGTACTGAAGGTGGTGTGGAGAGACCTGGGGTACTGAAGGTGGTGTGGAGAGACCCAGGGTACTGAAGGTGGTGTGGAGAGACCCGGGTACTGAAGGTGGTGTGGAGAGACCCAGGGTACTGAAGGTGGTGTGGAGAGACCCAGGTACTGAAGGTGGTGTGGAGAGACCCAGGGTACTGACGGTGGTGTGGAGAGACCCAGGGTACTGACGGTGGTGTGGAGAGACCCGGGTACTGAAGGTGGTGTGGAGAGACCCAGGGTACTGAAGGTGGTGTGGAGAGACCCAGGTACTGAAGGTGGTGTGGAGAGACCCAGGGTACTGAAGGTGGTGTGGAGAGACCCAGGGTACTGAAGGTGGTGTGGAGAGACCCAGGGTACTGACGGTGGTGTGGAGAGACCCAGGGTACTGAAGGTGGTGTGGAGAGACCCAGGGTACTGACGGTGGTGTGGAGAGACCCAGGGTACTGAAGGTGGTGTGGAGAGACCCAGGGTACTGAAGGTGGTGTGGAGAGACCCAGGGTACTGACGGTGGTGTGGAGAGACCCAGGGTACTGAAGGTGGTGTGGAGAGACCCAGGGTACTGAAGGTGTGTGGAGAGACCCAGGTACTGACGGTGGTGTGGAGACCCAGGGTACTGAAGGTGGTGTGGAGAGACCCAGGGTACTGAAGGTGGTGTGGAGAGACCCAGGGTACTGACGGTGGTGTGGAGAGACCCAGGTTACTGAAGGTGGTGTGGAGAGACCCAGGGTACTGACGGTGGTGTGGAGAGACCCGGGTACTGAAGGTGTGTGGAGAGACCCAGGGTACTGAAGGTGGTGTGGAGAGACCTGGGTACTGACGGTGGTGTGGAGAGACCCAGGTACTGAAGGTGGTGTGGAGAGACCCAGGGTACTGAAGGTGGTGTGGAGAGACCTGGGTACTGACGGTGGTGTGGAGAGACCCAGGGTACTGACGGTGGTGTNGGTACTGAAGGTGGTGTGGAGAGACCCAGGGTACTGACGGTGGTGTGGAGAGACCTGGGGTACTGAGGTGGTTGGAGAGACCCAGGTACTGAAGTGGTGTGGAGAGACCCAGGTACTGACGGTGGTGTGGGAGACCCGGGTACTGAAGGTGGTGTGGAGAGACCCAGGTACTGAAGGTGGTGTGGAGAGACCCAGGGTACTGAAGGTGGTGTGGAGAGACCGGGGTACTGAAGGTGGTGTGGAGAGACCCAGGTACTGAAGTGGTGTGGAGAGACCCAGGGTACTGAAGGTGGTGTGGAGAGACCTGGGGTACTGACGGTGGTGTGGAGAGACCCAGGGTACTGAAGGTGGTGTGGAGAGACCCAGGGTACTGAAGGTGGTGTGGAGAGACCCAGGGTACTGAGGTGGTGTGGAGAGACCCAGGGTACTGACGGTGGTGTGGAGAGACCCAGGTACTGAAGGTGGTGTGGAGAGACCCAGGGTACTGACGGTGGTGTGGAGAGACCCAGGGTACTGACGGTGGTGTGGAGAGACCCAGGGTACTGACGGTGGTGTGGAGAGACCCAGGTACTGACGGTGGTGTGAGAGACCCAGGGTACTGACGGTGGTGTGGAGAGACCCAGGGTACTGACGGTGTGTGGAGAGACCCAGGGTACTGACGGTGGTGTGGAGAGACCCAGGGTACTGACGGTGGTGTGGAGAGACCCAGGTACTGAAGGTGGTGTGGAGAGACCCAGGGTACTGACGGTGGTGTGGAGAGACCCAGGGTACTGACGGTGGTGTGGAGAGACCCAGGGTACTGAAGGTGGTGTGGAGAGACCCAGGTACTGAAGGTGGTGTGGAGAGACCCAGGTACTGACGGTGGTGTGGAGAGACCCAGGGTACTGACGGTGGGTGTGGAGAGACCCAGGGTACTGAGGTGGTGTGGAGAGACCCAGGGTACTGACGTGGTGTGGAGAGACCCAGGGTACTGAAGGTGGTGTGGAGAGACCCAGGTACTGACGGTGGTGTGGAGAGACCCAGGGTACTGACGGTGGTGTGGAGAGACCCAGGGTACTGACGGTGGTGTGGAGAGACCCAGGGTACTGAAGGTGGTGTGGAGAGACCCAGGGTACTGAAGGTGGTGTGGAGAGACCCAGGGTACTGACGGTGGTGTGGAGAGACCCAGGGTACTGAAGGTGGTGTGGAGAGACCCAGGGTACTGACGGTGGTGTGGAGAGACCCAGGTACTGACGGTGGTGTGGAGAGACCCAGGGTACTGAAGGTGGTGTGGAGAGACCCAGGGTACTGAAGGTGGTGTGGGAGACCTGGGGTACTGACGGTGGTGTGGAGAGACCCAGGGTACTGACGGTGGTGTGGAGAGACCCAGGGTACTGAAGGTGGTGTGGAGAGACCCAGGGTACTGAAGGTGGTGTGGAGAGACCCGGGTACTGACGGTGGTGTGGAGAGACCCAGGGTACTGAAGGTGGTGTGGAGAGACCTGGGGTACTGACGGTGGTGTGGAGAGACCCGGGGTACTGAAGGTGGTGTGGAGAGACCCAGGTACTGAAGGTGGTGTGGAGAGACCTGGGTACTGACGGTGGTGTGGAGAGACCCAGGGTACTGACGGTGTTGTGGAGAGACCCAGGGTACTGAGGTGGTGTGGAGAGACCCAGGGTACTGAAGGTGGTGTGGAGAGACCTGGGGTACTGAAGGTGGTGTGGAGAGACCCAGGTACTGACGGTGGTGTGGAGAGACCCGGGTACTGAAGGTGGTGTGGAGAGACCCGGGGTACTGAAGGTGGTGTGAGAGACCCAGGTACTGACGGTGGTGTGGAGAGACCTGGGTACTGAAGGTGGTGTGGAGAGACCTGGGTACTGAAGGTGGTGTGGAGAGACCCAGGGTACTGAAGGTGGTGTGGAGAGACCCAGGGTACTGAAGGTGGTGTGGAGAGACCCAGGGTACTGAAGGTGGTGTGGAGAGACCCAGGGTACTGAAGGTGGTGTGGAGAGACCTGGGTACTGAAGGTGGTGTGGAGAGACCCAGGGTACTGAAGGTGGTGTGGAGAGACCCAGGGTACTGAAGGTGGTGTGGAGAGACCCAGGGTACTGAAGGTGGTGTGGAGAGACCCAGGGTACTGAAGGTGGTGTGGAGAGACCCAGGGTACTGAAGGTGGTGTGGGGAGACCCAGGGTACTGACGGTGGTGTGGAGAGACCCAGGGTACTGAAGGTGGTGTGGAGAGACCCAGGGTACTGAAGGTGGTGTGGAGAGACCCAGGGTACTGAAGGTGGTGTGGAGAGACCTGGGGTACTGAAGGTGGTGTGGAGAGACCCGGGGTACTGAAGGTGGTGTGGAGAGACCCAGGGTACTGACGGTGGTGTGGAGAGACCTGGGTACTGAAGGTGGTGTGGAGAGACCCAGGTTACTGACGGTGGTGTGGAGAGACCCGGGTACTGAAGGTGGTGTGGAGAGACCCAGGGTACTGACGGTGGTGTGGAGAGACCCAGGGTACTGACGGTGGTGTGGAGAGACCCAGGGTACTGAAGGTGGTGTGGAGAGACCTGGGGTACTGACGGTGGTGTGGAGAGACCTGGGTTACTGAAGGTGGTGTGGAGAGACCCAGGGTACTGAAGGTGGTGTGGAGAGACCCAGGGTACTGAAGGTGGTGTGGAGAGACCTGGGGTACTGAAGGTGGTGTGGAGAGACCCAGGGTACTGACGGTGGTGTGGAGAGACCAGGGTACTGAAGGTGGGTGTGGAGAGACCAGGGTACTGACGGTTGGTGTGGAGAGACCTGGGTACTGACGGTGGTGTGGAGAGACCCAGGGTACTGAAGGTGGTGTGGAGAGACCTGGGGTACTGAAGGTGGTGTGGAGAGACCCAGGGTACTGAAGGTGGTGTGGAGAGACCTGGGGTACTGACGGTGGTGTGGAGAGACCCAGGTACTGACGGTGGTGTGGAGAGCCCAGGGTACTGAAGGTGGTGTGGAGAGACCCAGGGTACTGACGGTGGTGTGGAGAGACCCAGGGTACTGAAGGTGGTGTGGAGAGACCTGGGGTACTGAAGGTGGTGTGGAGAGACCCAGGGTACTGACGGTGGTGTGGAGAGACCAGGGGTACTGAAGGTGGTGTGGAGAGACCTGGGGTACTGAAGGTGGTGTGGAGAGACCCAGGGTACTGAAGGTGGTGTGGAGAGACCCAGGGTACTGACGGTGGTGTGGAGAGACCCAGGGTACTGAAGGTGGTGTGGAGAGACCCAGGGTACTGAAGGTGGTGTGGAGAGACCCAGGGTACTGAAGGTGGTGTGGAGAGACCCAGGGTACTGAAGGTGGTGTGGAGAGAGCCCAGGGTACTGAAGGTGGTGTGGAGAGACCTGGGGTACTGAAGGTGGTGTGGAGAGACCAGGGTACTGAAGGTGGTGTGGAGAGACCTGGGGTACTGACGGTGGTGTGGAGAGACCAGGGTACTGAAGGTGGTGTGGAGAGACCGGGGTACTGAAGGTGGTGTGGAGAGACCCAGGGTACTGACGGTGGTGTGGAGAGACCTGGGGTACTGAAGGTGGTGTGGAGAGACCCAGGGTACTGAAGGTGGTGTGGAGAGACCAGGGTACTGAAGGTGGTGTGTGGAGAGACCCAGGGTACTGAAGGTGGTGTGGAGAGACCCAGGGTACTGACGGTGGTGTGGAGAGACCTGGGGTACTGAAGGTGGTGTGGAGAGACCCAGGGTACTGAAGGTGGTGTGGAGAGACCCAGGGTACTGAGGTGGTGTGGAGAGACCCGGGGTACTGAAGGTGGTGTGGAGAGACCCAGGGTACTGACGGTGGTGTGGAGAGACCTGGGTACTGACGGTGGTGTGGAGAGACCAGGGTACTGAAGGTGGTGTGGAGAGACCCAGGGTACTGAAGGTGGTGTGGAGAGACCTGGGGTACTGAAGGTGGTGTGGAGAGACCCAGGGTACTGACGGTGGTGTGGAGAGACCCAGGGTACTGAAGGTGGTGTGGAGACCCAGGGTACTGAAGGTGGTGTGGAGAGACCCAGGGTACTGACGGTGGTGTGGAGAGACCCAGGGTACTGAAGGTGGTGTGGAGAGACCCAGGGTACTGACGGTGGTGTGGAGAGACCCAGGGTACTGAGGTGGTGTGGAGAGACCCAGGGTACTGACGGTGGTGTGGAGAGACCCAGGGTACTGAAGGTGGTGTGGAGACCCAGGGTACTGAAGGTGGTGTGGAGAGACCCAGGGTACTGACGGTGGTGTGGAGAGACCCAGGGTACTGAAGGTGGTGTGGAGAGACCCAGGGTACTGACGGTGGTGTGGAGAGACCCAGGGTACTGACGGTGGTGTGGAGAGACCCAGGGTACTGACGGTGGTGTGGAGAGACCCAGGGTACTGAAGGTGGTGTGGAGAGACCCAGGGTACTGACGGTGGTGTGGAGAGACCCAGGGTACTGACGGTGGTGTGGAGAGACCAGGGTACTGACGGTGGTGTGGAGAGACCCAGGGTACTGAAGGTGGTGTGGAGAGACCCAGGGTACTGAAGGTGGTGTGAGAGACCCAGGGTACTGACGGTGGTGTGGAGAGACCCAGGGTACTGAAGGTGGTGTGGAGAGACCCAGGGTACTGAAGGTGGTGTGGGAGACCTGGGTACTGACGGTGGTGTGGAGAGACCCAGGGTACTGACGGTGGTGTGTGGAGAGACCCAGGGTACTGAAGGTGGTGTGGAGAGACCAGGGTACTGAAGGTGGTGTGGAGAGACCAGGGTACTGAAGGTGGTGTGGAGAGACCCAGGGTACTGAAGGTGGTGTGGAGAGACCTGGGGTACTGACGGTGGTGTGGAGAGACCCAGGGTACTGACGGTGGTGTGGAGAGACCCAGGGTACTGAAGGTGGTGTGGAGAGACCCAGGGTACTGAAGGTGGTGTGGAGAGACCTGGGGTACTGACGGTGGTGTGGAGAGACCCAGGGTACTGACGGTGGTGTGGAGAGACCCAGGGTACTGAAGGTGGTGTGGAGAGACCCAGGGTACTGAAGGTGGTGTGGAGAGACCCAGGGTACTGAAGGTGGTGTGGAGAGACCCAGGGTACTGAAGGTGGTGTGGAGAGACCTGGGTACTGACGGTGGTGTGGAGAGACCCGGGGTACTGAAGGTGGTGTGGAGAGACCTGGGGTACTGAAGGTGGTGTGGAGAGACCTGGGTACTGACGGTGGTGTGGAGAGACCAGGGTACTGACGGTGGTGTGGAGAGACCCAGGTACTGAAGGTGGTGTGGAGAGACCCAGGGTACTGAAGGTGGTGTGGAGAGACCTGGGGTACTGAAGGTGGTGTGGAGAGACCCAGGGTACTGACGGTGGTGTGGAGAGACCCAGGGTACTGAAGGTGGTGTGGAGAGACCCGGGTACTGAAGGTGGTGTGGAGAGACCCAGGGTACTGACGGTGGTGTGGAGAGACCTGGGTACTGAAGGTGGTGTGGAGAGACCTGGGGTACTGAAGGTGGTGTGGAGAGACCCAGGGTACTGAAGGTGGTGTGGAGAGACCCAGGGTACTGAAGGTGGTGTGGAGAGACCCAGGGTACTGAAGGTGGTGTGGAGAGACCCAGGGTACTGAAGGTGGTGTGGAGAGACCTGGGGTACTGAAGGTGGTGTGGAGAGACCCAGGGTACTGAAGGTGGTGTGGAGAGACCCAGGGTACTGAAGGTGGTGTGGAGAGACCCAGGGTACTGAAGGTGGTGTGGAGAGACCCAGGGTACTGAAGGTGGTGTGGAGAGACCCAGGGTACTGAAGGTGGTGTGGAGAGACCCAGGGTACTGAAGGTGGTGTGGAGAGACCTGGGTACTGACGGTGGTGTGGAGAGACCCAGGGTACTGAAGGTGGTGTGGAGAGACCCAGGGTACTGACGGTGGTGTGGAGAGACCCAGGGTACTGAAGGTGGTGTGGAGAGACCCAGGGTACTGAAGGTGGTGTGGAGAGACCCAGGGTACTGACGGTGGTGTGGAGAGACCCAGGGTACTGAGGTGGTGTGGAGAGACCTGGGTACTGAAGGTGGTGTGGAGAGACCCAGGGTACTGACGGTGGTGTGGAGAGACCAGGGTACTGAAGGTGGTGTGGAGAGACCCAGGGTACTGACGGTGGTGTGGAGAGACCCAGGGTACTGACGGTGGTGTGGAGAGACCCAGGGTACTGAAGGTGGTGTGGAGAGACCTGGGTACTGACGGTGGTGTGGAGAGACCTGGGGTACTGAAGGTGGTGTGGAGAGACCCAGGGTACTGAAGGTGGTGTGGAGAGACCCAGGGTACTGAAGGTGGTGTGGAGAGACCTGGGTACTGAAGGTGGTGTGGAGAGACCCAGGGTACTGACGGTGGTGTGGAGAGACCTGGGGTACTGAAGGTGGTGTGGAGAGACCCAGGGTACTGACGGTGGTGTGGAGAGACCTGGGGTACTGAAGGTGGTGTGGAGAGACCCAGGGTACTGAAGGTGGTGTGGAGAGACCTGGGTACTGACGGTGGTGTGGAGAGACCCAGGGTACTGACGGTGGTGTGGAGAGACCCAGGGTACTGAAGGTGGTGTGGAGAGACCCAGGGTACTGACGGTGGTGTGGAGAGACCCAGGGTACTGAAGGTGGTGTGGAGAGACCAGGGTACTGAAGGTGGTGTGGAGAGACCTGGGTACTGACGGTGGTGTGGAGAGACCCAGGGTACTGAAGGTGGTGTGGAGAGACCTGGGGTACTGACGGTGGTGTGGAGAGACCCAGGGTACTGAAGGTGGTGTGGAGAGACCCAGGGTACTGACGGTGGTGTGGAGAGACCCAGGGTACTGAAGGTGGTGTGGAGAGACCCAGGGTACTGAAGGTGGTGTGGAGAGACCTGGGGTACTGACGGTGGTGTGGAGAGACCCAGGGTACTGAAGGTGGTGTGGAGAGACCCAGGGTACTGAAGGTGGTGTGGAGAGACCCAGGGTACTGAAGGTGGTGTGGAGAGACCCAGGGTACTGAAGTGGTGTGGAGAGACTGGGGTACTGAAGGTGGTGTGGAGAGACCCAGGGTACTGAAGGTGGTGTGGAGAGACCCGGGGTACTGAAGGTGGTGTGGAGAGACCCAGGGTACTGACGGTGGTGTGGAGAGACCGGGGTACTGAAGGTGGTGTGGAGAGACCAGGGTACTGAAGGTGGTGTGGAGAGACCCAGGGTACTGAAGGTGGTGTGGAGAGACCCAGGGTACTGAAGGTGGTGTGGAGAGACCCAGGGTACTGACGGTGGTGTGGAGAGACCCAGGGTACTGAAGGTGGTGTGGAGAGACCCAGGGTACTGAAGGTGGTGTGGAGAGACCCAGGGTACTGAAGGTGGTGTGGAGAGACCAGGGTACTGAAGGTGGTGTGGAGAGACCCAGGGTACTGACGGTGGTGTGGAGAGACCAGGGTACTGACGGTGGTGTGGAGAGACCCAGGGTACTGAAGGTGGTGTGGAGAGACCCAGGGTACTGAAGGTGGTGTGGAGAGACCGGGGTACTGAAGGTGTGTGTGGAGAGACCCAGGGTACTGACGGTGGTGTGGAGAGACCCAGGGTACTGAAGGTGGTGTGGAGAGACCCAGGGTACTGAAGGTGGTGTGGAGAGACCCAGGGTACTGAAGGTGGTGTGGGAGACCCAGGGTACTGAAGGTGGTGTGGAGAGACCCAGGTACTGACGGTGGTGTGGAGAGACCCAGGGTACTGACGGTGGTGTGGAGAGACCCAGGTACTGAAGGTGGTGTGGAGAGACCCAGGGTACTGAAGGTGGTGTGGAGAGACCCCAGGTACTGAAGGTGGTGTGGAGAGACCCAGGTACTGACGGTGGTGTGGAGAGACCCAGGGTACTGAAGGTGTGTGGAGAGACCCAGGGTACTGACGGTGGTGTGGAGAGACCCAGGGTACTGAAGGTGGTGTGGAGAGACCCAGGGTACTGACGGTGGTGTGGAGAGACCCAGGGTACTGAAGGTGGTGTGGAGAGACCCAGGGTACTGAAGGTGGTGTGGAGAGACCCAGGGTACTGAAGGTGGTGTGGAGAGACCCAGGGTACTGACGGTGGTGTGGAGAGACCCAGGGTACTGAAGGTGGTGTGGAGAGACCCAGGGTACTGAAGGTGGTGTGGAGAGACCCAGGGTACTGACGGTGGTGTGGAGAGACCCAGGGTACTGAAGGTGGTGTGGAGAGACCCAGGGTACTGAAGGTGGTGTGGAGAGACCTGGGTACTGACGGTGGTGTGGAGAGACCCAGGGTACTGACGGTGGTGTGGAGAGACCCAGGGTACTGAAGGTGGTGTGGAGAGACCCAGGGTACTGAAGGTGGTGTGGAGAGACCAGGGTACTGAAGGTGGTGTGGAGAGACCCAGGGTACTGAAGGTGGTGTGGAGAGACCTGGGGTACTGACGGTGGTGTGGAGAGACCCAGGGTACTGACGGTGGTGTGGAGAGACCCAGGGTACTGAAGGTGGTGTGGAGAGACCAGGGTACTGAAGGTGGTGTGGGGAGACCTGGGGTACTGACGGTGGTGTGGAGAGACCCAGGGTACTGACGGTGGTGTGGAGAGACCCAGGGTACTGAAGGTGGTGTGGAGAGACCCAGGGTACTGAAGGTGGTGTGGAGAGACCCAGGGTACTGAAGGTGGTGTGGAGAGACCCAGGGTACTGAAGGTGGTGTGGAGAGACCTGGGTACTGACGGTGGTGTGGAGAGACCCGGGGTACTGAAGGTGGTGTGGAGAGACCGGGGTACTGAAGGTGGTGTGGAGAGACCCAGGGTACTGACGGTGGTGTGGAGAGACCCAGGGTACTGACGGTGGTGTGGAGAGACCCAGGGTACTGAAGGTGGTGTGGAGAGACCCAGGGTACTGAAGGTGGTGTGGAGAGACCTGGGTACTGAAGGTGGTGTGGAGAGACCCAGGGTACTGACGGTGGTGTGGAGAGACCCGGGTACTGAAGGTGGTGTGGAGAGACCCGGGTACTGAAGGTGGTGTGGAGAGACCCAGGTACTGACGGTGGTGTGGAGAGACCTGGGTACTGAAGGTGGTGTGGAGAGACCTGGGTACTGAAGGTGGTGTGGAGAGACCCAGGGTACTGAAGGTGGTGTGGAGAGACCCAGGGTACTGAAGGTGGTGTGGAGAGACCCAGGGTACTGAAGGTGGTGTGGAGAGACCCAGGGTACTGAAGGTGGTGTGGAGAGACCTGGGGTACTGAAGGTGGTGTGGAGAGACCCAGGGTACTGAAGGTGGTGTGGAGAGACCCAGGGTACTGAAGGTGGTGTGGAGAGACCCAGGGTACTGAAGGTGGTGTGGAGAGACCCAGGGTACTGAAGGTGGTGTGGAGAGACCCAGGGTACTGAAGGTGGTGTGGGAGACCCAGGGTACTGAAGGTGGTGTGGAGAGACCTGGGTACTGACGGTGTGTGGAGAGACCCAGGGTACTGAAGGTGGTGTGGAGAGACCCAGGGTACTGACGGTGGTGTGGAGAGACCCAGGGTACTGAAGGTGGTGTGGAGAGACCCAGGGTACTGAAGGTGGTGTGGAGAGACCCGGGGTACTGACGGTGGTGTGGAGAGACCCAGGGTACTGACGGTGGTGTGGAGAGACCTGTGGTACTGAAGGTGGTGTGGAGAGACCCAGGGTACTGACGGTGGTGTGGAGAGACCCGGGGTACTGAAGGTGGTGTGGAGAGACCCAGGGTACTGACGGTGGTGTGGAGAGACCCAGGGTACTGACGGTGGTGTGGAGAGACCCAGGGTACTGAAGGTGGTGTGGAGAGACCTGGGGTACTGACGGTGGTGTGGAGAGACCTGGGGTACTGAAGGTGGTGTGGAGAGACCCAGGGTACTGAAGGTGGTGTGGAGAGACCCAGGGTACTGAAGGTGGTGTGGAGAGACCTGGGGTACTGAAGGTGGTGTGGAGAGACCCAGGGTACTGACGGTGGTGTGGAGAGACCTGGGTACTGAAGGTGTGTGGAGAGACCCCAGGTACTGAAGGTGGTGTGGAGAGACCTGGGTACTGAAGGTGGTGTGGAGAGACCCAGGGTACTGAAGGTGGTGTGGAGAGACTGGGTACTGACGGTGGTGTGGAGAGACCCAGGGTACTGAAGGTGGTGTGGAGAGACCTGGGGTACTGACGGTGGTGTGGAGAGACCAGGGTACTGAAGGTGGTGTGGAGAGACCCAGGGTACTGACGGTGGTGTGGAGAGACCCAGGGTACTGAAGGTGGTGTGGAGAGACCCAGGGTACTGAAGGTGGTGTGGGAGACCCAGGGTACTGACGGTGGTGTGGAGAGACCCAGGGTACTGAAGGTGGTGTGGAGAGACCCAGGGTACTGAAGGTGGTGTGGAGAGACCAGGGTACTGAAGGTGGTGTGGAGAGACCCAGGGTACTGAAGGTGGTGTGGAGAGACC
>WNGS01092210.1:555233-595389 GCA_020271785.1 Procambarus virginalis
TTCCCCTCCATTTATCTTGTGACCGTGTAATGATATAAAGTAGAGTGACCTGCCTGATACTATATTACTGGAATTTGCTCTTGCCACAATTACACCTGACCACTGCAGTGTTACTGGACACCAAAAAAAACCAGTTGGCGACCTTGAAGGCTGTGTAAGAGTTCGGTGTCGGGAGGGCCACAGATTGAGGGAACGATCTGTGCTCCCACTCATCTTACAATATAAAGGCCGGTTGTGAGACCGACTGGGGTACTCTCCGAGGCCAGCAGTGGAGCCTAGAGGATTGAGGGAAGACCCGCCGAACGACGGTGAGTAAGGGTTATTGTTGGAGCAACCACCTGGAAAGGAGATCCAGTCTACTGTTGCTTTAACCCTTCTCTAACGAGAACACCGTGAAACCCCGACATTGGCGACCTTGCCAGGATAAGAGCAAGATCAAGGTGGTAATTGTGGTATTAAATATCAGGCCTAGGTTTTCACTCATTGTCACAAGATGGAGGGTGATAAAGTAGCCAGGTTTATAGACACGAGAGACGAGCAAGTACTGGAGGAGTGCACCAAGGCACAGCTGCAGACGATCGCCGACCACTTTGGGATCAAGTTGAGAGCTTCCAAAGTGGGAGAGAGAAGACTTGAGATCATGGCACAGCTCAAGGCACGTGATGAAGCCTTAGGAGAGGAGCGGCCACAGACACCTGCCAGTGGAGGAGAGAACTTGAGTACCGGTGGCAGCAGCCGGGGATCCAGTGGCAGCAGGCGCAGTATCAAGCTAGAAATAATGAAGATGCAGATAGAAGCACAGCTGAAGCGTGAGGAAGCAGAAAGAGAAGCACAGCTGCGCAGAGAAGAAAGAGAAGCACAGCTGAAGCGTGAGGAAGCAGAAAGAGAAGCACAGCTGCGCCGAGAAGAAAGAGAAGCACAGCTGCAGCGCGAGGAAGCGGAGAGAGAGCACAAGCACAGCTGCGCAGAGAAGAACGAGAGGCACAGCAGCAACGAGAAGAACGAGAGGCACAAGCACAGCTGCGCAGGGAAGAACGAGAGGCACAGCTGCAACGAGAGGGGCGCGAGATAGACGCTAGGACGAAGCTGCAGGAGGTTGAAGCTAACAAGGAGATTGAGCTGAAACGAGCTGAGCTAGGACTAGTTCCAACTGCTCCACCACAACAGCAGGAAGACCGCCGAGTGAGAGAGAGGGATTTGCCCGTCTTCGTGCCTAATGAGGCTGAGGGCTTCTTCGAGCATTTCGAAAGGGTCGCTACATTGAAGAAGTGGCCGAGGGCAGAGTGGGCGGAGCTAGTTCAAGGAAGGCTCACTGGTGAAGCTCGTGAAGCTTACAACATGCTCGACCTCCAGGAGTGTACCAACTATGATGCAGTAAAACGGGCCGTGCTCCATTCGTTCAAGCTGACGCCGGAGTGCTATAGGAAAAGGTTTAGAGAATGTACCCGATCGCCAGGAAAATCGTATGCGGAGACGGCGAGGGACATGGAAAGGAAATTCTTGAAATGGCTGGAGTCAGAAGGAGCAAGATCGGCTGAACAGATCAAGAGGCTAATGGTCATGGAAAATTCATGTCCGTGCTCTCTCCCGAGATTAGGGTGAGAGTAAAGGAAGCGGACATCAAGGACCCGAGAGCCGCAGCCGATCGAGCAGACATGCTAGAAGAAGCTTTACGTCCATGTCGAGAGGGACAGCACCGACCGCCCGTATTCTCTAGCTATGGGAGAAGTAATAGAAGGTCGGACGGATGGAGGACAGGACCGAGTTCTCCCAGTCCTACCCCTCGAATGGAGACAGCAGAGGACAGAAGAGTGCTGTGGAACCGCCGAAGAAGTCACCGAGGGAGAGCTCAAGAGATCTTGTTATCGTCACGGCCGGAGATGCTGAGCATGAGTCTTTGGAAGGCGCAAGAGGAGTCCGCGGAAGAAGAAGGATCCGTTGTTTCAACTGCGGGTTAATAGGACACATGGCGCGCGAATGCAGACGTCCTAAGCAGCGGGGTTACGTTGCTTTTGTGCGGGTAGAGGACCAGTTAGCCGAAGGAGTGCGGGATGGACCCGTACGTAGGAAGAAGGAGGCTAACCCATTCGTGCGTGAGGGAACTGTAAGGGTGGGGGACGCAGACCCCATCCCGGTAATGATGCTGAGAGATACTGGGGCGGAATTTACCCTGGTGAGCAGAACCCTTTTCCCTGAGTGTCACGAGAATACCTGTGTAGGTGAGGCAAGTGTGACCACTGTGGGAGGCCCAGTGCAGATGCCCCTACACCAGGTAACCCTGAGTTCGGTTTATGGATGCCAAACCCTAGTAGTGGGGGTCTGTGCGACGATGCCCACGAGGGAGGCACAGGTCATTTTGGGAAATGACGCATGTGGAGGACGTGTCCTACCGAACCTCGTGAAGGACGAGGAGTGCTTGGAGCACTTAGAGAAGAAAGGCGAAGTGTTCGACGCCTGTGGGGACGAGAAAGGAATCGCCATGGAGGCGTTCCCTGTCTGTGCTATGATTCCGAGGCAGTGCGACGGACGAGGAGGACGTGGATCTGATAAGGCCGACGAGGAGACGTCCGCCGGCCTGGGAATGGATCACCTCGTCATGGAACCAGGAGAGCGAGTGGAGGGCGAAGGCAGCCCAGAAGGTGAGGTACAGGTGACCCTCACCAGTTCTCTCGGGGTGGACCGCACTCGTCTCGAGGAGATGCAGCAGGCAGAATTCCCCAAGTTGATTTGTAAGGCCAAAGAAGGACGTATTGGTCCCGAGAAAGCTACTCACTTTAACAGGCAAGAAGGCATATTAGTAAGACAGTGTAAACCTGTAAGGATGGAGGTCGGAAAAGCCTCTCCAGGTACGAGAGATCAAGTAGCGTTGCCAGCCAAGTGCAGAGCGGCAGTGTTGAGTCCGTTGCACGCTGTTGACTCTGCGGGTCACCTAGGGATGACCACGATGCGACGTTCAACGTCGAGAGAAGTGGCTGGGCAACTACAACATCTTTTCTCTTGGGTGAGGAGGCCCAGGGAAAATCAGGCTGACAGTGGAAATATGTTCCGGTCTGAGTGTGTCAGACGAACAATGATAAATCGGGGAGTGATGCAGATTCGGTCGTCGCCCTACCGATCGCAGTCGAAGGGGGCGGTCGGAAGATTCCACTCCACCTCAGAGACAGCTCTGAGAATGTTCTGCGTAGAGCAGGAAGACGAGTGGGAAGAGACAGCGGGCCCTGTTTTGTTGGCCATTTGCAAAGCAGTGGCAGAACCGTTAAACTTCTCACAGTTCCAGCTGGTGAACGGACGTGAGGTGTGGAGCCCTCGGTCCGTAATAGGTAAGCAGTGGACGCCCAGGATGACCTTGAAGACGGTCTGCAGACACATGAGGAGTGTCACACATTGGCGGCTGCAATACTGGCTGGAAGCCAAGATTTTAGTGGAAAGGACAGCGTAGTCGCAGATGCGTTGTCCCGCATGCACTAACCAGACATGACTCTTATTTTAAGGGGAGGGGTATGTGACGGTGTTCCCCCCCTTCTAATTCTCCCACGCCTGCTGTAAGAGTCATGTCCACTATTCCCGAGCGTTCTCTACATTGCAGGCAACAATTGAACATATGTGGGAGAGAACAGTATTCTCGAAGAGCCGAGAAATTTGCGAAAATAGTAACATTTTGGCCTGTGGGATAGGCCCTTTAGGGAGCCAATATGGCGCTGGCAAGTCTGTTCTCCCGCCAAAACTGTGTGACGTCAGTGGCGCCAGATTGGTCACCGTCAGCGACATGGCACTGGGAGCCAATGAAAACCAACTTTGGGAAAAGTGACGTCACATAGGCATAGGGGGTCCGCCCGTGTTGGCGCCAGGCGACATCAGTCTTTCACGACACGTCCGAGAGGTAGGACGCGCGATCGGTCATCCTGTCAGAGTGACGGATTTACCGAACTCCGGTGGATTTAAGCGTCTCCAGTTGTTGGCACGCACTCTGTGAGGTCTTCCTGCAACCCAGAAGTGGCTCAGATAAGGAATTGACAGAATATTGAGCAACAAGTGCTCAGGGACAGGTGCGTTGCAAGAAGTGGGCCGGGCATCGACGTGTGTCGTCGTTGGCAGTTCACCAGTATAAGAGGCAGCTTAGTGGCCGGGCCACCCACCGTGAGTGAACCAGGTTGACAGCCTTGTCAACCAGGTTGAACGTGTGATCGACGATCCTGTCAAGTTTGACAGTAACCCCACCTTCGTGGAACCCTACGAGTCAACAGTTGGATGCAAGCACGTCGAGAAGTCTTCCCAAATACCTAGCGATATATCTAGACGACGAGGGAATTGACAGTGTTGTGAGCTTCAAGTGCTCTGAAGTCGGGTGCTGTGCGTGTGTCGTCCGGGACGGCTGATAACTTCAGTGACTTCGTAGTGGTGAGAGGCAGTTACTCTGGGAGTACAGTGACAAGGACTAATTGGGAAACGTACGACGACCGCCGAGACGTAGGCTGGCTGCCGTAGTTGGGAGGAAAGTTGACGGCCAGGAGACCGACTTCAACCCTGCGACGTACTGTAGAGGAAGGAGCACGGACCTGCTGTGTACAGAAGCGGCGAGACGCGACATCCTAAGGCGTGGGCTTGTGTTTCTGGATGAACGAGGCGAGAGCCTGGACCAGGAGCTACAACCCAACTGTCATCCTAGGATAGGTGAAGTAGGTGTTTACAGTTACCCTCCCATTTCCCCTTTAGTTAGCTATATATATATTCTTGTCAGGATATTTTATATGTCGTGAGCAAGTCTCACTTGAGTTTAAGTCACAGAGAGCACAGTATGTGGTGAGGCTACCCAGAGCGCTCACAGTATCAGTTTACATATATATCTATGTGTGGGTGTGTGCAAGCACCAAGATTCATCAGAGAATTTACTGTGACTATTATTATTAATCTGTGATTATTATTATATATATATATTGGTAGTAAACCAGATATTGGTGTATTGATCTCTATAATCTATTGATATAAATGCCTGTTGATTGATCTCTATAATCTATTATTGATATAAGTGCCCGTGTGTTGATCTCTATAATCTATCGATATAAATGCCTGTGTGTTGATCTCTATAATCTATTGATATAAGTGCCCGTGTGTTGATCTCTATAATCTATCGATATAAATGCCTGTGTGTTGATCTCTATGATCTATTGATATATATGCCTGAAGTTTGATTACTGATTTATATATGACATGACTGTGTACTGAATAATATCATATACGTGAAGTGTTGCCAGTGATATCTCTTTAAGAGGAAGTATAAATATAAAGAAAAGTTCAGTGATCAAGTGAGTGCATTCACAGTAAATATTATTAAGAATAGAGTAATCTTTTGGTACGGTGAAAAGTCACTGTGAGAGTATTGTGAATAAGATGTTGATCGTGAGGCCAGTGAAATCATAAGTAAGCCATGTGAACGTTGAATAGTGTTTTGGAAAAAGTTAAATAAACGGGGATCGTGACAATTAGAAAACAAGTACTAGTCTGTTCCCACGATCGCGAGGCCCCGGTCAGCTGAGTCTGACAGGTGACACGTGCCGATGTTACCATATCGGTGCGCTCTAGAATATTATGCTATGAATGGAGCAATTGTCATATATTAATCCTGATACATTGATGCATATATATTTCTCGTTGTCTTTTAAGTAAAATACCAAAACTCTTTGGTGTTTGATATCATCCCCTCCATTTATCTTGTGACCGTGTAATGATATAAAGTAGAGTGACCTGCCTGATACTATATTACTGGATTTTGCTCTTGCCACAATTACACCTGACCACTGCAGTGTTACTGGACACCAAAATCAAAACCAGTTGGCGACCTTGAAGGCTGTGTAAGAGTTCGGTGTCGGGAGGGCCACAGATTGAGGGAACGATCTGTGCTCCCACTCATCTTACAATATAAAGGCCGGTTGTGAGACCGACTGGGGGTACTCTCCGAGGCCAGCAGTGGAGCCTAGAGGATTGAGGGAAGACCCGCCGAACGACGGTGAGTAAGGGTTATTGTTGGAGCAACCACCTGGAAAGGATATCCAGTCTACTGTTGCTTTAACCCTTCTCTAACGAGAACACCGTGAAACCCCGACAACACACAAGGTGGCAGGGTGAGCGTCAACACACAGGGTGAGCGTCAACACACAGGGTGAGCGTCAACACACAGGGTGGCAGGGTGAGTGTCAACACACACAGGGTGGCAGGGTGAGCGTCAACACACAGGGTGAGCGTCAACACACAGGGTGAGCGTCAACACACAGGGTGGCAGGGTGCTCTCTGCTAGGATGGCGCGGATTAGAGGGAAATTTCTCTAAGTCCCAATTACGTTGAAATTATAGTTATATATCTCCGAGAAATTAATAGTAATCAAAGGGGAATGGAGGTCCGATATGGAAATCACTTTCTTATAACGATAGTCTCGCGGATGGTCACGATGATCACCGACACAACCGGCAAGTCCTGTTGCTCCTTGCTAGGTGGTCACGTTGTGGACAATATATTTCTCTTTCTCTTCTTAAATCACTCGTAACAAAGTTAATTAGAAAATATCGTGAACCGGATTCTGCAGCGAATCGCGTTAGATGAAATTAGACAGATGAGATATTAATTAACGTCGCGATAAGCGGAGAATTTAGCTTTTGGCCAGCAGCGTAGACAACTGACGTTTAAGTTTAACAGGCGACTTCGTAAGAATGGCGCAGGCAAGCTCTGCTGGGGCACTTGAACCTCCCTCCACACACCGCTCTCATTATATAAATTCAACCGTATTAGTCGAGCATTGGGCTTTGAGTCCTAGAACAATCAAAGCAGTTTATCCGGCTGGCGAGAGGCCAAGTGTTTACGTGTCATTTGGGGCCTTCTGGGCTGTTCCTCACCTCAAAACTTGAAAGTTCCCTCTCACTCTGATTTTGGAAATTTGGAAATTCTGATTTCCTTGGAGTTAAGTAGTTGCTGAACGTACTTCTCCTTGCTGTAATTAACAATAGGTTAGGCACACGACGGCCCTCGTAATACCAATAGCTTCCTCTTGACACGAGCTGTCCACCGACACCCAGCAAGAGATTGCTGAGTCTTGTATTAACAAAACTCGACCTTGCGCACACACTCTGTGCACTCGTGAGAGTTCACTGTCGAGGTGCACTCACTTTGTGCACATTAAGACAGCTGGCAAAATCTGCCGCTCACATTTATTATATTTTATTAAAATAACTTTTGTTTTACTTTTGGATTTTTTGCTTTACTCCTGGTTCCTCAAATTCACATCGACCTTATAATCTTTAATGTTATATATTTCAATAAGTGAAATAGGTTGGATGAAGAAGTGACTTAAAATAACTCGAAACAAAATATAAATCTTCATAACATATCAAACTTAGATAACAAATCCATTAGATAATATGTGGAAACGTTCAGAAAGTTGGGCTCCGAGCTGAAGCCCGACCCTGCAAGCATATCTAGGGCACAACATATAGGTGATTACAGTCAACAACATCGATTTTATTTCCCTCCTACGAAGAGCAACTGACATTTCAGCTGTATTCCCATGTCTGGGACTCGAACCCCTGGGCCAGTGCAAACACTAGCACAGAATATTGCACTCCGGCGAGCCTCTCTACCCCCCCCCCCCCGTACTGTCTGCTCTGACCGTGCTTTGCATGCGTGTGTTAGTGTACTGACCGTGCTTTGCATGCGTGTGTTAGTGTACTGACCGTGCTTTGCATGCGTGTGTTAGTGTAATGACCGTGCTTTGCATGCGTGTGTTAGTGTAATGACCGTGCTTTGCATGCGTGTGTTAGTGTAATGACCGTGCTTTGCATGCGTGTGTTAGTGTAATGACCGTGCTTTGCATGCGTGTGTTAGTGTAATGACCGTGCTTTGCATGCGTGTGTTAGTGTAATGACCGTGCTTTGCATGCGTGTGTTAGTGTAATGACCGTGCTTTGCATGCGTGTGTTAGTGTACTAACTGTACTTTGCATGCGTGTGTTAGTGTACTAACTGTACTTTGCATGCGTGTGTTAGTGTACTAACTGTACTTTGCATGCGTGTGTTAGTGTACTAACTGTACTTTGCATGCGTGTGTTAGTGTACTAACTGTACTTTGCATGCGTGTGTTAGTGTACTAACTGTACTTTGCATGCGTGTGTTAGTGTACTAACTGTACTTTGCATGCGTGTGTTAGTGTACTGACTGTACTTTGCATGCGTGTGTTAGTGTACTGACTGTACTTTGCATGCGTTTATCAGTGTACTGACCGTTCTTTGAATGCGTTTGTCAAAGTACTGACGGTGCTTTGAACGTTTATGGCAGCGTATTGTCTGAGCTTGGACCGTTTGAACGGTTTTTGTCAGTGTTTTTTCATTATTTTAGCCATTACCTTGAGCGTGCTCTTAACGCTTTAATCGGTAAATTAAGAAGGTTTTAGATGTTTTAGACAGCGTTTTGACCGTGTTATGAACATCTTTTATCGTTGTATTGTACGTGTTCTGAATTATTTTGCCAGTGTCTTACCTGTGGTTTATGTCCATTTACTGACCCTACTTTGAACATTAGTTTGGTGTTTTACTAGTTCTCTGAATTACCTAACTTTTTACTGAGCTTAGAACATATTTTGTTTATAATTTGATCGTAAGTTTAAAGTATTGTGGTCTTATTTTGAAAGTGCTTAACAGCAACGTCAATAATAGCTATATATTTTTAGCAATAACGCTGATAATAATATTAATAATAACATAGGATTTGAATCTATGCTCTGGCCAACGGCCTAAGACTCAAGTTGTCTAAGGCGTTTTTTGGGAGTGCCCAGAGCACAAGTTCGAATCCTCCTCACGGCTTCGACTGATTTTCTCGTTGATACTTCACGTTAATGAGATTTCCTTGTGAAATAAGAACAATACTAATTATAATTATACTAATAATAACTATAATAATAATAAATATACTAATAATAACTATAATAATAATAATAACTATAATAATAATAATAACTATAGTAATAAGAACAAGCAATGAGTCACAATAACGTGGCTGAAACGTTGGGTCAAAACCCCTCACATCTGCAATTAAGAAACAATGACGATTCGGTCCGTCCTGGACCACTATCACACGAGTTGAAATATCCAGGACGGGCGGAAACGTTGTCGTTTCTCCATATTCTATAGAGATGTGTGTACTTAATAAGATCAATACGAACCAGACCTCTCACCAAAGGAGCTCTAAATATCACTAGAAGTTGTTAATGTTAAAATATCCTTGAAATTTATATTGTGTGAATGTGCATATTTAACAGTATTTAACAGTGCTTCTAAGATTGAGTTCAGTTCCTGGGTCCTACCTTTCAAATGTCTTGCTCGTCTAATTCAATGACCTCCAACCCCTTATGTTGTTTTGCTCTGAAATCAATGACTGGAAGAAGCAAAATATATTTCCCATTTCTACTTTGCTCAACTTGCTTTCTGTCCTCAGAGTGATACTGATGAAGTGTTTCTTAACATCCCTTCGTCTCACCTGTATGTCAGTCTCCACACATCCAGTTCCGGTGTTCAACAACTTGTACACACTATTTCACCGCTATCCCCTCAGTATTTTCTGTTTGGATTATATTGTGACTGTAAAATGACTTAAGAGCAGTGGCATAGGGCAGATGGAATTCCAGGCACATATAAACAAAAAAAAGTAAAAACAAATTAAAATAAAACTGCTAAGTTGACTTCTTCACGGTGTGGTAAATGCAGGATAATATACAGGAAATGGAAAAATTGTAATACTTTAATATGAAAAAAATTAACTTTAACAAATCTATAAAAATAAAAATGGAAATGTTCGTTTGTTCAAAATCGATAATCTCCGAAAGTCCTTCACCGATTGCTTTGAAATTTTTACACAACGTTCCCTTTGCATCCGCGCGGGTGTTTATATACATTTTAAAAAGATGTCACGTCTGTGGCGGGAAAAATCATGCTTTTCTTTTTAACTGTGTTTTTCATGTAAGCGAAATCTTCGAAACCTCTTTACCGATTGCTTTGAAATTTTGACACAACGTTGCATACGAATAGGAGCGTGTTTTTATATACTTAGTATATAGATGTCACACCTGTGTCAGGTAAAAACATGATTTTTTTGAAAAACAGTGCCATCTGTAGGACGTAAGAGCAACACAAGCTGTGATTTCCGAAAGTTCTCCACCGATTGCTTTGAAATTTTGACACATCGTTCCATTCGAATGCTTGCATGTTTTTATATACCTACTATTTAGATGCCACAACTGTGACAGGTAAAAGCATGCTTTTCTTGGAAAAACAGCGCCATCTGTTGCACGTAAGAACAACACACGCTATTCAAAATACGTTACAATTTCATTTCAATTTTTCCGATTGCATTGATAAATTGATTTTTCATAGATTTTGATTGGAATTGAGCTGCGTTGTTTACCATAGTGCTAATTTCGTCAGTATAGTTTATTTGTTTCTTTTTTCATTTGTTCATTTCGTGTCTTTAGTTGTTCTTTTCATTTTTCAGTGCAATTGGTGGTAAAATTGAGCTGTGTCGATTGATCTACGTTTGAATTGAAATATTTCGTTAGTATTTTTTGGTTTTGTTTTGAAAACAAGAAAATAAAAAACACGTTCATTTCACAGCTGCAAATGTGCAACAAACAGCTATGAATCCACCGGCTAAAACGTTAACTGCTTTCTTCACGTTATGTCAAATGACGCGTTTGCAAAAACACTGCTGTATTCGGAAGTGCCTATGTATTACACATGGAATGCAAGTAGAAAATCATTTGAACGACGCAAACGAGAAGAGCGAGTTGACGGACAACCTGGCATATTGATATAAACTACGATAGGCAGACATCCACCGTGCATCCCAATCAAGAGGAATGCTTCTTTCTTCGCATGCTGTTGGTAAATGTGCATGGATCAACGTCTTCCAGCAATTGAGATTTGTCAACGGCGTTACACATGCCACTTTCGGTAGTGCATGTCAAGCTCTGAATTAATTGGAGAAAGACCGACACTAGGATGTATGCATTAATGACGCATCTAACACGTTACATCCAAATGAAATTCGTGCATTGTTTGCAGTCATATTGACCACTGTCTCTCCTTCATCTCCAACAGTTATGTAAGAAATATAAATCGCACATGCTGAAGATATTGTCCGTCAAATACGCAAGGAAAATTCAAATATGAACATACAACGAAGCGTTGATAATGATTTAAGATTTGTGCTTAGAAATCACACACAAAGTCGTCAATTATTTGGAAATGCCATCACCGAATCGATCTGCTGCTGCTTCGTTCGATGTAGAATTGCGCCGTGAACAAAGTTACTGCACGGGTGATCTGTTGTTGTATCTGCAATCAAATATTCTTAATGTAGCGCTTGAGCGAAAAGTCATTTACAATCAAATGGTTCAAACTGTCAATAATGAGTTTGGAGAAATCTTTTTAGATGCGCCAGTAAGAACTGGTAAAACCTTCCTAATTGGATTGATTCTGGCACCATTTCGATCCCTAAATGGCATAGCCTTAACTCTTGCATCGTCCGGAATAGCTACGACATTGCTACCAGGTGGAAGAACTGCTACCTCGGCTTTGAAATTGCCATTGAACATGCAATTCATCAAAACTCCCACGTGCAACATTTCCAAAGCATCCGGCACACGAACTTAACAATATTATTCAGTCTAACATTCAGAGCGAGGCAGGCACATACAAGTCCGTCGACACTGTTGAGGAAGCAGATGAAGCAGTTAATTATCCAACAGAATTTTTTAATTCACTCGATCTGCCAGGGATACCATCACACGTATGGCAATTGGAAATCGGCGTGACTATTATCATGTTGTGAAATATCATCCAGCCAAAACTTTGCAACGACACACAACATGCAGTAAAAAAAAATTATCAGCGACGTTTAAGAAGCAACATTCTTGACAGGACCTTTCAAAAGTGAAGATAAGAACATAAGAACATAAGAACAAAGGCAACTGCAGAAGGCCTATTGGCCCATACGAGGCAGCTCCTATTTATAACCACCCAATCCCACTCATATACATGTCCAACCCATGCTTGAAACAATCGAGGGACCCCACCTCCACAATGTTACGCGGCAATTGGTTCCACAAATCAACAACCCTGTTACTGAACCAGTATTTACCCAAGTCTTTCCTAAATCTAAACTTATCCAATTTATACCCATTGTTTCGCGTTCTGTCCTGTGTTGATACTTTCAATACCCTATTAATAGCCCCTTTGTTATGTCCATTCATCCACTTGTAAACCTCTATCATGTCACCCCTAACTCTTCGCCTTTCCAGTGAATGCAAATTAAGCTTTGTTAATCTTTCTTCATATGAAAGATTTCTAATTTGGGGAATTAACTTAGTCATCCTACGCTGGACACGTTCAAGTGAATTTATATCCATTCTATAATATGGCGACCAAAACTGAACTGCATAATCTAAATGGGGCCTAACCAGAGCAAGATATAGCTTGAGAACCACACCAGGTGTCTTGTTACTTACGCTGCGATTAATAAATCCGAGTGTCCTATTTGCCTTATTACGAACATTTATGCATTGATCCTTTTGTTTTAAATTCTTACTAATTATAACTCCCAGATCCCTTTCGCAATCCGACTTCGCAATCTCAACACCATCTAGCTCGTATCTTGTAACTCTATCATCATTACCTAGCCTCAGAACTTTACATTTATCAGCATTAAACTGCATCTGCCAGTCCTTTGACCATTTCAAAACCCTATCTAGATCAACTTGAAGTGATAGTGAGTCCTCCTCCGAATTAATTTCCCTACCGATTTTCGTATCATCGGCAAATTTGCAAATGTTGCTACTCAAACCTGAATCTAAATCATTTATATATATTATAAACAACAGAGGTCCCAAGACAGAGCCTTGAGGCACTCCACTTACAACATTTTCCCACTCTGACTTGACTCCATTTATACTAACTCTCTGTTTCCTTTGGTATAGCCATGCCCTAATCCAGCTTAATATAGCACCCCCAATACCATGAGCCTCTATCTTTTTAATCAGTCTTTCATGTGGCACTGTATCGAAAGCTTTGCTAAAGTCAAGGTACACAACATCACAATCCTTACCACTATCAACTGCCTCAACTATGCTAGAATAAAAAGATAACAAATTTGTTAAACATGAACGGCCATTTATAAAACCATGTTGCGACTCAATTATTAATTTATGTTTTTCAAGATGAAGACGAATTTTATTTGCTATTATAGATTCGAGTAACTTTCCCACAATAGACGTTAGGCTAATTGGTCGATAGTTAGACGCAAGTGATCTATCTCCTTTCTTAAAAACTGGTATCACATTAGCAACTTTCCAAAACTCTGGCACTGTGCCTGACTCTATTGATTTATTAAATATGATTGACAGTGGGTCACAAAGCTCCTCTTTGCATTCTTTCAGCACTCTGGCAAACACTTCATCCGGCCCTGGGGATTTGTTTGGTTTGAGTTTTACTATTTGTTTAAGAACATCCTCCCTGGTAACTGCTAAACTCGTCAACCTGTCCTCGTCCCCACCCACATAGACTTGTTGGGCTGAAGGCATATTGTTAAGTTCCTCTTTAGTAAATACAGATACAAAATATTTATTAAAAATACTACTCATCTCTTCATCACTATCTGTTATTTGACCTGTCTCAGTTTTTAATGGACCTATCCTTTCCCTAGTCTTAGTTCGATATAACTGAAAAAACCCTTTAGGATTTGTCTTTGCTTGCCCTGCTATACGAACTTCATAGTTTCTTTTTGCTTTCCTTATCTCTTTTTTAACATTTCTAACTAGTTGTACGAATTCCTGTTCTAAAGTGACCTCCCCATTTTTAATCCTCTTGTACCAAGCTCTCTTTTTACCTATAAGATTCTTCAAATTCTTTGTTATCCACTTTGGGTCATTAGTAATCGATCTATTCAATTTGTGTGGTATACTACGTTCCTGTGCTTTGTTTAGAATATTCTTAAATACGTTATAAATTGAATCTACATCGAAATCCCCATTTACATCACCTATCGCTGGGTTCATGTCTCGCTCCAAGACCGGCCCACACCCCATACCCAAGACTTTCCAATCAATTTGACCCAAAAAATTTCTTAGGCTATTAAAATCAGCTTTTCGAAAATCTGGCACTTTAACAGAATTTTCTCCTACAGGTCTATTCCATTCTATGCCAAATCTGATTTCTTTGTGATCACTGTTCCCTAGCTCACTCCCTATTTCGATGTCATTAATTTGTGTTTCCCTGTTAGTTAACACTAAATCTAAAATATTATTTTCCCGTGTTGGTTCCTTAATGTGTTGCGTAAGAAAGCAATCGTCAATTAATTCTAGAAAATCTTCTGCTTCACTATTCCCTGTTTTGTTCAACCAGTTTATTCCACTCAAATTAAAGTCACCCATGACATAAATACTGTTAGATCTAGATGCCCTAGATATTTCATCCCATAGATGCTTTGCTTCCATTCTGTCTAAATTTGGTGGCCTATATATAACTCCAATTATAATATTATTTGCTTTTTCGTTTAATTCTATCCAAATAGTTTCTGTGTGTGGCTCAGTTTTGATTCCCTCTTTGAGACTACATTTCAAATTGTCCCTAACGTATATGGCTACTCCACCACCTCGTCTAATATATCTATCTGTGTGAAATAGTTTAAATCCATTTATTTGATATTCGGCTAATAGTTCTCTATTATCAACATTCATCCACGTTTCGGTAAGTGCAATAATATCTATTTTTTCTGTGCAGACAAGAGCATTTAATTCGTTAATTTTATTTCTTAGACTTCTACTGTTTGTGTAATATACCCTAAGTGAATTGTTATTTTGAGGCCCTTCTCTTTCCCTGATCATTTTGCCAATTCCTTTCTCCCGCAAACACATACTTTTATTACATCCTTCCTCCAAATCAATTCCCATACCTCTATCTACTAACAGTTTAAACCCAAACAAACACCTCTAACCACTTCTTCCAACGAATTTGCAACAGCAACAACCCCAGCTCTCGATAGATGCACCCCATCCCGAGCATACATTTCATTTCTTCCATAGAAGTGTTCCCAGTTGTCTATATAAGATATTGCATTAGATTTGCAATATCTTTCCAGCCTGCAATTGACACCAAGTGCCCTCGACATCCATTCATTTCCCACTCCCTTTCTTGGAAGAATGCCACATATGATCGGGATTCCTCCCTTGCTCTTAACTAATTCTATTGCTGTCTTGAATTTCAGTATTAGTTCCTCACTTCTAACTCTCCCAACATCATTACCCCCTACACTAATACAAATAATGGGTTTGCTCCCATTTCCCGTCATAATATCTTTCATGTTTCCAACAATATCTCCAATACCAGCTCCAGGATAGCAAACCCTTAATCTGTTCCCTTTATCTCTGGCACAAAACGTTCTGTCCAAATACCTCACCTGGGAATCTCCCACAACCAAAATTCGCTTCGATCCTCCCTTTTCTCTTGGGGCACTTTGAGGGACCCGCGCTTCAATGTTCCTCGCCGCTATGCCCTTACCTCCACGCTGAACCATAGGTTCACCACAGCACTCGTCCTCCAACACATCAAATGAGTTTGTAATTTTTATGGTATTACAATTCACAAGATGTCCTCATTACTCACATTACTATGATTCCAACAGATATGCCATTTCAATTTAAGAGATTGTAGTTTCCAATTCGTGTGGCATTTGCAATCACCATTACAAATGCATATTTTGGGCACATTAACAAAGGTCTGTAAATAAGGTAAAAAATACACAAGTTATGCACATCAATATTTATATAGGCAGAACATTCAGTAATTATGAATGAGAAAAATTTAGTTGAAATCTTACAATTATGATGATTTTTTATGCATATACAAAATTCATTGATTGTCTAATTTTCCACGAAATTTAAATAATGGAAAAATAAAAGCAAAATTAATTAATACGAGAATGTTATATATAATATGCAATAAGCACTATGTATCCGTGTTGCAGTAATGTAATATGTAACTATGTACAATACAATTCACAATCAAATAAGAGTGGTAGGAGAAGCATATACTCAAGAAATCAGGGACAAATAAAAAATTTCTCTGAATGCTCCCTATTTGCTTCTCCAAGGCTATGGGTCCACACAACCGCACCAGAGGTGGCTCTAAAATATTCAAAATCTATGAAAAAGCAATTATTCAAATAAATGAAATGTTACACATTTTGTCTATATCTACATTAGTATCAAACAAATTCCAGCTGCTGGTAAAGTGTAATAATGTAACGTGAACTCAGTCCTTTGCATTAATATGGGCAAAGTGTTCACTAACATATGAAAAACTTTCACTAATATATATATATATATATATATATATATATATATATATATATATATATATATATATATATAATACTAAGGAAATATATATATATATATATAATATTATATATATATATATATATAATATTAAGGAAATATATATATATATATATATATATATATATATATATATATATATATATATATATATATATATATATATAATATTATATATATATATATAATATTATATATATATATTATATATATAATATTATATATATATATAATATTATATATATAATATATATATTATATATATATAATATTAAGGAAATTCTACCTGACACCCTGAGTGATGTAGCGGGGATACAGGATCCCCACTACACGGAATGCGACACGAAATGGGGTGCCATGGCAGACCCAGCACTCAGACCAGCCATGCCGAAAGCCAAGAAACAATCCAGTTGGGACAGCCCCATTGCAGACAAAGAAGCCACAGCTTTGCTGGAGGCAGCAACAACCCCCAGTGATCGTGCACGCCTCACAGCTGTGCAGGCTCCCCATGCAGGGGACTTCCTTTTGGCAGTCCCTATGTCTGCGACAGGCACACGTCTTGATCCGCAGGAGCTCCGTATTGCAGTCGCTCTCCGTCTTGCTGCCCCTATCCACACTGTTCATAGGTGTATTTGCGGCGAGGCAGATGCTGACGAATATGGATTGCATGGCCTGCACTGTGGAAAATCTGGTGGTTGGCACACTAGACACGACGAAGTAAACGACATCATTAAAAGAAGCCTTGCCTCTGCCCAGTGTCCAGCGGAGAGAGAGCCCCGCAACCTTCTGAACCGTGACTCTGTTAGCTTTGCCGGCCGACCAGACGGAATCACACTGCGTCCGTGGAAGGGTGGCAGACAGTTGGCATGGGACTATACTTGCGTATCCACCCTGGCAGCCACATACATCAACCTCTCTGCCGGCACAGCAGGAGCCGCGGCGACACACAGAGAAAGAGACAAGTCAGCCAAGTATAGGCAATTAGATCATCGGTACAACTTCGTTCCAATAGGGTCTGAGACCCTAGGCCCATGGGGAGAGAGTGCAAGAAGGTTTCTAAAGGATCTTGGTTCCAAGCTCATTGACACCACAAGAGACCCTAGAGCGGCAAGTTTTCTCTTTCAGCGCCTCAGTGTCGCGATCCAGAGGGGGAATGCTCGCTGCATCCTCGGTTCCTGCCCAACGTCGGAGGAGTTCGAGGAAATCTACAGCCTCTAGGAAGCGAACTATTTTTGTGTCCTCTTAATGCTCATATTTTTGTATACAATCAGATATGTAACTGTATAACCTTGCTTAATAAAGTGTACACCATAAAAAAGGGGGGTGGTAGGAGAAGCGAACACCCTCATGTATTCAGAGTTAAATGGCAAGTTTTTCCCTGAATGCTCTGTGTTCCCTTCTCTGAGGCTGTGGGTCCCTATAATTGCACCAGAGGTGGTACCCCCCTATATATATATATATATATAAATATTATATATATATATATATATATATATATATATATATATATATATATATATATATATAAAAGTTTGTGAGGGTACCACCTCTGGTGCCAATGTGGGGACCCATAGCCTCGGAGAAGAAAATAAAATTATTCAGAGGATACCTTGTGGTTTCTCACTGAACACTAATATTATCTTTTCCTACAACCCCCATTCTTTTGTGTTTACACATATATATTGCTTTATTTGAACTTTGTTACAAAAAAGGAGTTACATATAGGTTACAAAGATGGTTATCATAGGTTGTCGAGTTCCTCCAGCTCCTCAGATGGCGGGCAGGAACCCTGGATGCAGTGCGCATTTCCCCTCTGTATCGCCACGTTGAGGCGCTGGAAAAGAAAGCTGGCAGCTCTAGGGTCCCTTGTTGTTTCAATGAGCCTAGATCCCAGTTCCTTCAAAAAACTGGTAGCACTTTTACCCCAGGCGCCGAGTGTCTCAGAAGCAATGGGGACAAAATTGTAGTGGTGATCCAGTTCTCTATACTTACGGGATTTGGCTGCTTCCCTGTGGGTGGCAGCGCCACCTGGTTGTGCAACACTGAGGTCAATGTAAGTGTTAGCCAGGGTTGATACGCACGTGTAGTCCCATACCAACTGCTTGCCATTCTTCCAGGGGTTCACTGTGATACCATCCGGGCGACCAATAAGAGCATAGCACGGAGGGATAGTGGGGGGGAAAAGTGGAGAGAGAGTGTAGGGTGAAATAGGGGTTAAAATCTTAAGATCAAAATCTGAACTGAAGAAAACTTTAGATGGGGAATCTCCTGGCTTGGTTGTTACCTACACAGCTGATTGATTGATGGATAAAGATTAAGCCACCCAAAAGGTGGCACGGGCATGAGCATAGCTAAAGGCATTCTTGCCTCACACTTCCCTTGAAAAGTTTAGTGAAGTACTTATATAAATTGATGAGGAATTGACTTGAGAGCAGTTGCAAATTGAAGTTATCAGTATGGCAAAATAACTGTGACAGGCTGAAACATACACTGCCCGAGGAACATCCCTTTCATATGAATTGTCAAGGAAGTGCTAGTCAGACAGACCTTAAAGTAAAGGAAAATGGTGAATTACAATATGCTAACAAAATTTCTATATGTAAAAGACGCCAGAAATGTGCACTTTGTGTTTATATTACGTTTGACTGCAAGTTCGAGTCACCTGGGTGTGAGTTTTCAGTTGCATATAGTCCTGGGGATCATTCAGGCTTGTTCGCATTTGTGTTCCTCACATGTTGCCCCAAAGAATGAGGTGATTTGATAAATGCTATGCCCAAGATTACCATCCGAGTGCCGGCGGGGAAGTGGTTCAAATAGCTTTGGCTATCACTTCCTTTTGTCCGGTCGTGATGCTCAAGCGGATTAAGGCGTCCTGTAGATACCAGTTGCGTTGCTCCTAGCAGTATGGGTTCGAGTCACTTCTGGGGTGTGATTTTTCAGTTATATATATATATATATATATATATAATATATATATATATATATATATATATATATATATATATATATATATATATTGTGACGGTAAAGTAGTGGAGTATGGATGTTCGGCAGTCCTCCAATGGCAGGTGTCAAGCCAGGTCACATATAACACAAAAAAAAAGAAACTGCTTGCCTGTTTGTGGTAAGGTAAGGGAAGACACACAAAACACAAAGTATAAACAATAAAATTTAATTACTCTAGAAAACAAATTTAAATAAAGACAATCCCTTGGCATTGATAGTGCAAAATTAACAAGTGAAAAAAACGTATAACAAAATGATTAAGTGACTGGTTACGTTAACAAGAATGCAAAGATTAATAAATGGTGCTGAGAATATTAGCGCAAGCTAAGAACCTCTACTTGATATACAATGTATATCAGTTAGGTGTTCACAGATTCGAGCACGAGAATATTCTGAGGAGAATCTGCTGGTGCGACTTAGACGTCAGCTTGGCTAGATGGCGTACGTGGTGCAAGGCAGGAGTGGTGCGATCTTGACCAACCATCGAAATGCAGGCAAGTGAAGACTGGTCGTTAGCTCGTCGAAGTGTCGCGCTGAGCCGGTGAGGAGTGTGGGGGGTGCAGGTGGGGTTGCAGGTGCGTGTGGCTGCCTTGACAAACGTTTTGCTTCTGCTGAACGTATCTTGAATGTAGCATGAGACGTGACTATTGAAGGGAAGAGCAGGCTCAATCTCTCTTGAAAGAGATTATCGTCAAAATATATATATATATANCTGACCTCACAGACCTCACCGATCTCACAGACCTCACAGACCTCACAGACCTCACTGACCTCACTGACCTCCCTGACCTCACAGACCTCACCGACCTCACTGACCTCACAGACCTCACCGACCTCACAGACTTCACTGACCTCACAGACCTCACCGACCTCACTGACCTCACAGACCTCACCGAAGTCACAGACCTCACCGACCTCACAGACCTCACTGACCTCACAGACCTCACTGACCTCACCGACCTCACTGACCTCACAGACCTCACTGACATCACAGACCTCATTGACCTCACAGACCTCACTGACCTCACAGACCTCACTGACCTCACAGACCTCACCGACCTCACTGACCTCACAGACCTCACTGACCTCACCGACCTCACTGACCTCACAGACCTCACAGACCTCACCGACCTCACTGACCTCACCGACCTCACTGACCTCACAGACCTCACAGACCTCACAGACCTCACTGATCTCACCGACCTCACTGACCTCACAGACCTCACTGACCTCACAGACCTCACTGACTGATCTCAGACCTCACAGACCTCACCGACCTCACTGACCTCACAGACCTCACAGACCTCACAAACCTCACAGACCTCACCGACCTCACTGACCTCACCGACCTCACTGACCTCACAGACCTCACACAGACCTCACAGACCTCACAAACCTCACTGACTTCACCGACCTCACTGACCTCACAGACCTCACTGACTGATCTCAGATCTCACAGACCTCACAGTCCTCACAGACCTCACTGACCTCACAAACCTCACAGTCCTCACAGACCTCACTGACCTCACAGTCCTCACAGACCTCACTGACCTCACCATTCAGGGACACTAAAAAGCCCCGAAATCATCTCAAGATAACCTCAAGATAACCCACCTGCTTGATCAGCACCGAAGTGTTCATAGGTGTCAGACAGGGTGGATACACACGTGTAATCCCACACCAACAGTTTCCAGGGGTATATAGTGATGCCATCAGGGCGAAGAGTGGGGTCATTCGGGTGTTGGTCCCCTAGGATGCGAGGTTCTCTCTCCGCTGGGCACCAAGCTGAGACGAGGCTTCTCTTGATGATGTCATTGACCTCGTTGTGTCTTGCATGCCAGCCCTTTGTGCTTCCGCAATGCAACCCATGCAGTCCATATTGGTCTGCTTTTACCCTGTTGCAAATACACTTGTATTTAGTGTGAATTGGGACACCAAGGCGGAGGGACACTGCTATACAAAGGGATTCTGGATCTAGGCGCGTGCCCATTGCTGACATGGTTACTGCCAGGAGGAAGTCTCCTGCATGGGGGGCACGCACTGCTCTGAGGCGGCCTTTCTCCTTGTCTAATGTTGCGGCGCTGAGCATGGCATCAGCTACTTTTTCCACTAGTGGGTGGTCCCAGCTGGACTGTTTATGGTTTTTGTTGGCTCTATAATGGGTGCTGGCTCTGCAAGAGCATCCCACTGATTTGAGCATTCAGTGAAAGCAGGCTCTTGTATTCCTGCTGAATGCCTCTGGGTTTCAGGTAGGATATCTCTGACGAGGCCGTGTGATGCATGGGAGTAGGAAAGGAAGGCTGGTAGAGCAATCTGGGAGGCTGTGCGGACACCAAGGCCGCCGAATCTTACAGGGAGGGTTGCTTGCTCTCACTGAGAGTCGTCTAATGGCAGGTTCAAGACTTTCACCAGCATGGACCTCAGAAGAGTGTCATACACATTTAATTTAGGGCTGCTGTAGGATGGAGAACATCTCAGAAAGTAGGTCGACAGATAGGCATCTTGTGAGGAGGAAGAGAGCATCATGGGCATCAAATATGTCAATCCTGTCCAGCATTCTCTTTAGATCAGTGATTTTTGCATCCAGGACCTCCTCGATTGCTTGCAATCGAGGGGTCCCCAATTGCAATTTCCGCACGTAGTATCGTGCGAGTAACAAATACACAGGGTAGCACTAGGTGACAGGTGAAAGGGTACCTGCACCGCACTAGGTGCAGATAAATCAAACAATTTCCGCACGTGTTAACATGCTTGTTCACAGGGTGGCAGGTGCTAACTGGCTGAACAGGTGCACTGTGCTCGCGCTTAACGATACACAACTGTTTGGCGGCGACGGCTCCGCACTCAGGGTGGCAGGGTGAGCGTCAACACACAGGGTGGCAGGGTGAGCGTCAACACACAGGGTGGCAGGGTGAGCGTCAACACACAGGGTGGCAGGGTGAGCGTCAACACACAGGATGGCAGGGTGAGCGTCAACACACAGGGTGGTAGGGTGAGCGTCAACACACAGGGTGAGCGTCAACACACAGGGTGAGCGTCAACACACAGGGTGAGCGTCAACACACAGGGTGAGCGTCAACACACAGGGTGAGCGTCAACACACAGGGTGAGCGTCAACACACAGGGTGAGCGTCAACACACAGGGTGGCAGGGTGAGCGTCAACACACAGGATGGCAGGGTGAGCGTCAACACACAGGGTGAGCGTCAACACACAGGGTGGCAGGGTGAGCGTCAACACACAGGGTGGCAGGGTGAGCGTCAACACACAGGGTGGCAGGGTGAGCGTCAACACACAGGGTGGCAGGGTGAGCGTCAACACACAGGGTGAGCGTCAACACACAGGGTGGCAGGGTGAACGTCAACACACAGGATGGCAGGGTGAGCGTCAACACACAGGACGGCAGGGTGAGCATCAACACACAGGGTAGCAGGGTGAGCGTCAACACACAGGGTGAGCGTCAACACACAGGGTGAGCGTCAACACACAGGGTGAGCGTCAACACACAGGGTGGCAGGGTGAGTGTCAACACACAGGGTGAGCGTCAACACACAGGGTGGCAGGGTGAGCGTCAACACACAGGATGGCAGGGTGAGCGTCAGCACACAGGGTGGCAGGGTGAGCGTCAACACACAGGATGGCAGGGTGAGCGTCAACACACAGGGTGGCAGGGTGAGCGTCAACACACAGGGTGAGCGTCAACACACAGGGTGGCAGGATGAGCGTCAACACACAGGGTGGCAGGGTGAGCGTCAACACACAGGGTGAGCGTCAACACACAGGGTGGCAGGGTGAGCGTCAACACACAGGGTGGCAGGGTGAGCGTCAACACACAGGGTGGCAGGGTGAGCGTCAACACACAGGATGGCAGGGTGAGCGTCAACACACAGGGTGGTAGGGTGAGCGTCAACACACAGGGTGAGCGTCAACACACAGGGTGAGCGTCAACACACAGGGTGAGCGTCAACACACAGGGTGAGCGTCAACACACAGGGTGAGCGTCAACACACAGGGTGAGCGTCAACACACAGGGTGAGCGTCAACACACAGGGTGGCAGGGTGAGCGTCAACACACAGGATGGCAGGGTGAGCGTCAACACACAGGGTGAGCGTCAACACACAGGGTGGCAGGGTGAGCGTCAACACACAGGGTGGCAGGGTGAGCGTCAACACACAGGGTGGCAGGGTGAGCGTCAACACACAGGGTGGCAGGGTGAGCGTCAACACACAGGATGGCAGGGTGAGCGTCAACACACAGGGTGGTAGGGTGAGCGTCAACACACAGGGTGAGCGTCAACACACAGGGTGAGCGTCAACACACAGGGTGAGCGTCAACACACAGGGTGAGCGTCAACACACAGGGTGAGCGTCAACACACAGGGTGAGCGTCAACACACAGGGTGGCAGGGTGAGCGTCAACACACAGGATGGCAGGGTGAGCGTCAACACACAGGGTGAGCGTCAACACACAGGGTGGCAGGGTGAGCGTCAACACACAGGGTGAGCGTCAACACACAGGGTGAGCGTCAACACACAGGGTGAGCGTCAACACACAGGGTGGCAGGGTGAGCGTCAACACAAAGGGTGGCAGGGTGAGCGTCAACACACAGGGTGAGCGTCAACACACAGGGTGGCAGGGTGAGCGTCAACACACAGGGTGAACGTCAACACACAGGGTGAGCGTCAACACACAGGGTGAGCGTCAACACACAGGGTGAGCGTCAACACACAGGGTGGCAGGGTGAGCGTCAACACACAGGGTGGCAAGGTGAGCGTCAACACACAGGATGGCAGGTTGAGCGTCAACACACAGGGTGGCAGGGTGAGCGTCAACACACAGGGTGAGCGTCAACACACTGGGTGAGCGTCAACACACAGGGTGAGCGTCAACACACAGGGTGGCAGGGTGAGCGTCAACACACAGGGTGGCAGGGTGAGCGTCAACACACAAGGTGGCAGGGTGAGCGTCAACACACAGGGTGGCAGGGTGAGCGTCAACACACAGGGTGGCAGGGTGAGCGTCAACACACAGGATGGCAGGGTGAGCGTCAACACACAGGGTGGCAGGGTGAGCGTCAACACACAGGTTGGCAGGGTGAGCGTCAACACACAGGATGGCAGGGTGAGCGTCAACACACAGGATGGCAGGGTGAACGTCAACACACAGGTTGGAAGGGTGAGCGTCAACACACATGGTGGCAGGGTGAGCGTCAACACACAGGGTGGCAGGGTGAGCGTCAACACACAGGGTGGCAGGGTGAGCGTCAACACACAGGGTGGCAGGGTGAGCGTCAACACACAGGATGGCAGGGTGAGCGTCAACACACAGGGTGGCAGGGTGAGCGTCAACACACAGGGTGGCAGGGTGAGCGTCAACACACAGGGTGGCAGGGTGAGCGTCAACACACAGGATGGCAGGGTGAGCGTCAACACACAGGGTGGCAGGGTGAGCGTCAACACACAGGGTGAGCGTCATCACACAGGGTGAGCGTCAACACACAGGGTGGCAGGGTGAGCGTCAACACACAGGGTGGCAGGGTGAGCGTCAACACACAGGGTGGCAGGGTGAGCGTCAACACACAAGGTGGCAGGGTGAGCGTCAACACACAGGGTGGCAGGGTGAGCGTCAACACAGAGGGTGGCAGGGTGAGCGTCAACACACAGGTTGGCAGGGTGAGCGTCAACACACAGGATGGCAGGGTGAACGTCAACACACAGGTTGGAAGGGTGAGCGTCAACACACATGGTGGCAGGGTGAGCGTCAACACATAGGGTGGCAGGGTGAGCGTCAACACACAGGGTGGCAGGGTAAGCGTCAACACACAGGGTGGCAGGGTGAGCGTCAACACACAGGGTGGCAGGGTGAGCGTCAACACACAGGGTGGCAGGGTGAGCGTCAACACACAGGGTGGCAGGGTGAGCGTCAACACACAGGGTGGCAGGGTGAGTGCCTACACACAGGGTGAGCGTCAACACACAGGGTGAGCGTCAACACACAGGGTGGCAGGGTGAGTGTCAACACTGTGACGGTGTTCCCACCCTTCTAATTCTCCCACGCCTGCTGTAAGAGTCATGTCCACTATTCTCGAGCGTTCTCTACATTGCAGGCAACAATTGAACATATGTGGGAGAGAACAGTATTCTCGAAGAGCCGAGAAATTTGCAAAAAATAGAACATTTTGGCCTGTGGGATAGGCCCTTTAGGGAGCCAATATGGCGCTGGCAAGTCTGTTCTCCCGCCAAAACTGTGTGACGTCAGTGGCGCCAGATTGGTCACCGTCAGCGACATGGCAATGGGAGCCAATGAAAACCAACTTTGGGAAAAGTGACGTCACATAGGCATAGGGGGTCCGCCCGTGTTGGCGCCAGGCGACATCAGTCTTTCACGACACGTCCGAGAGGTAGGACGCGCGATCGGTCATCCTGTCAGAGTGACGGATTTACCGAACTCCGGTGGATTTAAGCGTCTCTAGTTGTTGGCACGCACTCTGTGAGGTCTTCCTGCAACCCAGAAGCGGCTCAGATAAGGAATTGACAGAATATTGAGCAACAAGTGCTCAGGGACAGGTGCGTTGCAAGAAGTGGGCCGGGCATCGACGTGTGTCGTCGTTGGCAGTTCACCAGTATAAGAGGCAGCTTAGTGGCCGGGCCACCCACCGTGAGTGAACCAGGTTGACAGCCTTGCCAACCAGGTTGAACGTGTGATCGACGATCCTGTCAAGTTTGACAGTAACCCCACCTTCGTGGAACCCTACGAGTCAACAGTTGGATGCAAGCACGTCGAGAAATCTTCCCAAATACCTAGCGATATATCTAGACGACGAGGGAATTGACAGTGTTGTGAGCTTCAAGTGCTCTGAAGTCGGGTGCTGTGCGTGTGTCGTCCGGGACGGCTGATAACTTCAGTGACTTCGTAGTGGTGAGAGGCAGTTACTCTGGGAGTACAGTGACAAGGACTAATTGGGAAACGTACGACGACCGCCGAGACGTAGGCTGGCTGCCGTAGTTGGGAGGAAAGTTGACGGCCAGGAGACCGACTTCGACCCTGCGACGTACTGTAGAGGAAGGAGCACAGACCTGCTGTGTACAGAAGCGGCGAGACGCGACATCCTAAGGCGTAGGGCTTGTGTTTCTGGATGATGAACGAGGCGAGAGCCTGGACCAGGAGCTACAACCCAACTGTCATCCTAGGATAGGTGAAGTAGGTGTTTACAGTTACCCTCCCATTTCCCCTTTAGTTAGCTATATATATATATTCTTGTCAGGATATTTTATATGTCGTGAGCAAGTCTCACTTGAGTTCAAGTCACAGAGAGCACAGTATGTGGTGAGGCTACCCAGAGCGCTCACAGTATCAGTTTACATATATATCTATGTGTGGGTGTGTGCAAGCACCAAGATTCAACAGAGAATTTACTGCGACTATTATTATTAATCTCCAGTGATTATTATTATATATATATTGGTAGTAAACCAGATATTGGTGTATTGATCTCTATAAACTATTGATATAAATGCCTGTTGATTGATCTCTATAATCTATAATCTATTGATATAAGTGCCCGTGTGTTGATCTCCATAATCTATCGATATAAATGCCTGTGTGTTGATCTCTATAATCTATTGATATAAGTGCCCGTGTGTTGATCTCTATAATCTATCAATATAAATGCCTGTGTGTTGATCTCTATGATCTATTGATATATATGCCTGAAGTTTGATTATTGATTTATATATGACATGACTGTGTACTGAATAATATCATATACGTGAAGTGTTGCCAGTGATATCTCTTTAAGAGGAAGTATAAATATAAAGAAAAGTTCAGTGATCAAGTGAGTGCATTCACAGTAAATATTATTAAGAATAGAGTAATCTTTTGGTACGGTGAAAAGTCACTGTGAGAGTATTGTGAATAAGATGTTGATCGTGAGGCCAGTGAAATCATAAGTAAACCATGTGAACGTTGAATAGTGTTTTGGAAAAAGTTAAATAAACGGGGATCGTGACAATTAGAAAACAAGTACTAATCTGTTCCCACGATCGCGAGGGCCCCGGTCAGCTGAGTCTGACAGGTGACACGTGCCGATGTTACCATATCGGTGCGCTCTAGAATATTATGCTATGAATGGAGCAATTGTCATATATTAATCCTGATACATTGATGCATATATATTTCTCGTTGTCTTTTAAGTAAAATACCAAAACTCTTTGGTGTTTGATATCATCCCCTCCATTTATCTTGTGACCGTGTAATGATATAAAGTAGAGTGACCTGCCTGATACTATATTACTGGATTTTGCTCTTGCCACAATTACACCTGACCACTGCAGTGTTACTGGACACCAAAATCAAAACCAGTTGGCGACCTTGAAGGCTGTGTAAGAGTTCGGTGTCGGGAGGGCCACAGATTGAGGGAACGATCTGTGCTCTCACTCATCTTATAATCTAAAGGCCGGTTGTGAGATCGACTGGGATACTCTCCGAGGCCAGCAGTGGAGCCTAGAGGATTGAGGGAAGACCCGCCGAACGACGGTGAGTAAGGGTTATTGTTGGAGCAACCACCTGGAAAGGAGATCCAGTCTACTGTTGCTTTAACCCTTCTATTACGAGAACACCGTGAAACCCCGACATTGGCGACCTTGCCAGGATTAAGAACAAGATCAAGGTGGTAATTGTGGTATTAAATATCAGGCCCAAGTTTTCACTCATTGTCACAAGATGGAGGGTGATAAAGTAGCCAGGTTTATAGACACGAGAGACGAGCAAGTACTGGAGGAGTGCACCAAGGCACAGTTGCAGACGATCGCCGACCACTTTGGGATCAAGTTGAGAGCTTCCAAAGTGGGAGAGAGAAGACTTGAGATCATGGCACAGCTCAAGGCACGTGCCTTTAGATTATAAGATGAGTGAGAGCACAGATCGTTCCCTCAATCTGTGGCCCACCCCGACACCGAACTCTTACACAGCCTTCAAGGTCGCCAACTGGTTTTGATTTGGTGTCCAGTAACACTGCAGTGATCAGGTGTAATTGTGGCAAGAGCAAAATCCAGTAATATAGTATCAGGCAGGTCACTCTACTTTATATCATTACACGGTCACAAGATAAATGGAGGGGATGATATCAAACACCAAAGAGTTTTGGTATTTTACTTAAAAGACAACGAGAAATATATATGCATCAATGTATCAGGATTAATATATGACAATTGCTCCATTCATAGCATAATATTCTAGAGCGCACCGATATGGTAACATCGGCACGTGTCACCTGTCAGACTCAGCTGACCGGGGCCCTCGCGATCGTGGGAACAGACTAGTACTTGTTTTCTAATTGTCACGATCCCCGTTTATTTAACTTTTTCCAAAACACTATTCAACGTTCACATGGTTTACTTATGATTTCACTGGCCTCACGATCAACATCTTATTCACAATACTCTCACAGTGACTTTTCACCGTACCAAAAGATTACTCTATTCTTAATAATATTTACTGTGAATGCACTCACTTGATCACTGAACTTTTCTTTATATTTATACTTCCTCTTAAAGAGATATCACTGGCAAACACTTCACGTATATGATATTATTCAGTACACAGTCATGTCATATATAAATCAATAATCAAACTTCAGGCATATATATATATAGATCATAGAGATCAACACGCAGGCATTTATATTGATAGATTATAGAGATCAACACACGGGCACTTATATCAATAGATTATAGAGATCAACACACAGGCATTTATATCGATAGATTATGGAGATCAACACACGGGCACTTATATCAATAGATTATAGATTATAGAGATCAATCAACAGGCATTTATATCAATAGTTTATAGAGATCAATACACCAATATCTGGTTTACTACCAATATATATATATAATAATAATCACTGGAGATTAATAATAATAGTCGCAGTAAATTCTCTGTTGAATCTTGGTGCTTGCACACACCCACACATAGATATATATGTAAACTGATACTGTGAGCGCTCTGGGTAGCCTCACCACATACTGTGCTCTCTGTGACTTGAACTCAAGTGAGACTTGCTCACGACATATAAAATATCCTGACAAGAATATATATATAGCTAACTAAAGGGGAAATGGGAGGGTAACTGTAAACACCTACTTCACCTATCCTAGGATGACAGTTGGGTTGTAGCTCCTGGTCCAGGCTCTCGCCTCGTTCATCATCCAGAAACACAAGCCCTACGCCTTAGGATGTCGCGTCTCGCCGCTTCTGTACACAGCAGGTCCGTGCTCCTTCCTCTACAGTACGTCGCAGGGTCGAAGTCGGTCTCCTGGCCGTCAACTTTCCTCCCAACTACGGCAGCCAGCCTACGTCTCGGCGGTCGTCGTACGTTTCCCAATTAGTCCTTGTCACTGTACTCCCAGAGTAACTGCCTCTCACCACTACGAAGTCACTGAAGTTATCAGCCGTCCCGGACGACACACGCACAGCACCCGACTTCAGAGCACTTGAAGCTCACAACACTGTCAATTCCCTCGTCGTCTAGATATATCGCTAGGTATTTGGGAAGACTTCTCGACGTGCTTGCATCCAACTGTTGACTCGTAGGGTTCCACGAAGGTGGGGTTACTGTCAAACTTGACAGGATCGTCGATCACACGTTCAACCTGGTTGGCAAGGCTGTCAACCTGGTTCACTCACGGTGGGTGGCCCAGCCACTAAGCTGCCTCTTATACTGGTGAACTGCCAACGACGACACACGTCGATGCCCGGCCCACTTCTTGCAACACACCTGTCCTCTGAGCACTTGTTGCTCAATATTCTGTCAATTCCTTAGCTGAGCCGCTTCTGGGTTGCAGGAAGACCTCACAGAGTGCGTGCCAACAACTGGAGACGCTTAAATCCACCGGAGTTTGGTAAATCCGTCACTCTGACAGGATGACCGATCGCGCTTCCTACCTCTCGGACGTGTCGTGAAAGACTGATGTCGTCTGGCGCCAACACGGCCGGACACCCATGCCTATGTGACGTCACTTTTCCCAAAGTTGGTTTTCATTGGCTCCCAGTGCCACGTCGCTGACGGTGACCAATCTGGCGCCACTGACGTCACACAGTTTTGGCGGGAGAACAGACTTGCCAGCGCCATATTGGCTCCCTAAAGGGCCTATCCCACAGGCCAAAATACTACATTTTGGCCTGTGGGATAGGCCAAAACGCGCCCCTCTCGTTGCAGCTGTGCCTCTCGTTCTTCCCTGCGCAGCTGTGCTTGTGCCTCTCGTTCTTCTCGTTGCTGCTGTGCCTCTCGTTCTTCTCTGCGCAGCTGTGCTTGTGCCTCTCTCTCCGCTTCCTCGCGCTGCAGCTGTGCTTCTCTTTCTTCTCGGCGCAGCTGTGCTTCTCTTTCTGCTTCCTCACGCTTCAGCTGTGCTTCTCTTTCTTCTCTGCGCAGCTGTGCTTCTCTTTCTGCTTCCTCACGCTTCAGCTGTGCTTCTATCTGCATCTTCATTATTTCTAGCTTGATACTGCGCCTGCTGCCACTGGATCCCCGGCTGCTGCCACCGGTACTCAAGTTCTCTCCTCCACTGGCAGGTGTCTGTGGCCGTTCCTCTCCTAAGGCTTCATCACGTGCCTTGAGCTGTGCCATGATCTCAAGTCTTCTCTCTCCCACTTTGGAAGCTCTCAACTTGATCCCAAAGTGGTCGGCGATCGTCTGCAACTGTGCCTTGGTGCACTCCTCCAGTACTTGCTCGTCTCTCGTGTCTATAAACCTGGCTACTTTATCACCCTCCATCTTGTGACAATGAGTGAAAACTTGGGCCTGATATTTAATACCACAATTACCACCTTGATCTTGTTCTTAATCCTGGCAAGGTCGCCAATGTCGGGGTTTCACGGTGTTCTCGTAATAGAAGGGTTAAAGCAACAGTAGACTGGATCTCCTTTCCAGGTGGTTGCTCCAACAATAACCCTTACTCACCGTCGTTCGGCGGGTCTTCCCTCAATCCTCTAGGCTCCACTGCTGGCCTCGGAGAGTATCCCAGTCGATCTCACAACCGGCCTTTAGATTATAAGATGAGTGAGAGCACAGATCGTTCCCTCAATCTGTGGCCCACCCCGACACCGAACTCTTACACAGCCTTCAAGGTCGCCAACTGGTTTTGAGTTGGTGTCCAGTAACACTGCAGTGATCAGGTGTAATTGTGGCAAGAGCAAAATCCAGTAATATAGTATCAGGCAGGTCACTCTACTTTATATCATTACACGGTCACAAGATAAATGGAGGGGATGATATCAAACACCAAAGAGTTTTGGTATTTTACTTAAAAGACAACGAGAAATATATATGCATCAATGTATCAGGATTAATATATGACAATTGCTCCATTCATAGCATAATATTCTAGAGCGCACCGATATGGTAACATCGNGCACTTTGGTACAAGATAAGATGCACTGTTTTCACAACAAAATGGAGATTATCTTGCAACTGAGCTAGGGCGATGTCATGTCCCTCTTTAAATATTACTGCTTATTGTTGCTGCATCTCCTGCCTGAATTTTGTGTAGTATTTATGTTATTTCATTCTGTTCTTTACCTGGAGCGGGTCTTGGAATTCTTCTATTCCAGAGCCCGGCTGAGGCCAGGGCTCGACTCCTAATTTGCCATGTGTCTCTCTTAGGTTCTGGTAGGGTAGTATATTATTACCAATCTCTCCTTTCCCACAATTATCTTGTATATTTCATGACTTAGGTTTGTTTTTACAGCCTCTACACAGTTTCCTCTATTATCATCTTAACCTTTGAACCCTTTGCTGCCTTAACAAATGGTTCACTCCCCAAATTTTGGTTACGTTTTCTCTTTGTTTAAATCTTTCCTCTGTTAACTTATTCACTACCTTTACTGGCTTATATTACTCTTCCACCATTTCTATTTTGCTCTGTAAGCCATATACACTTGCCTTCTCCTTTATCACTTTATTTCCTTCAGTTCTCCTAATTGTGTACAGGATGCAATGCAGAGTTCGTCACTCCTGTCAAATTATACCTTTAACCCTTCAATAACCTCATCTTTTTTGTCTACCATTTCTTGAAATTCTTGAAGCACTGAAGTAATTCTCTTCCTTCCGAGAAAAGCTGCCTCTCCTTTAAGTGCCTGTATTTCTTCTCTTTTCCTTCTCTCCTCCTCCAAGTGTTCTTGCATTTTTTCAAAGCCTCTCACTAGTCCGTCTATGTTCCTGGAGTTGTATTATGCTAATGGCCCTCTCAGGCTCCTCATTCAAGCGTTCCTCTAGTGCTACAAATCTCTTCCATATGGTTAGGTTTATATCCTTTGGCCGCTCCATAAGTATCCTACTCATCCCTCCTAGCTGTCCCTGCGAAACTCTAGCAACTGTACTGAGCAGAAACACCAGCTGAGGATTGATTGTACTAACTGCATTACGAAGTGGCTGCCGATCAGTGTTGGTGTGGGGCAGGTGGTGAGGTGACTGCTGGTCAGTGTTGGTGTGGGGGCAGGTGGTGAGGTGGGTGCTGGTCAGTGTTGGTGTGGGGGCAGGTGGTGAGGTGGCTGCTGGTCAGTGTTGGTGTGGGGCAGGTGGTGAGGTGACTGCTGGTCAGTGTTGGTGTGGGGGCAGGTGGTGAGGTGGCTGCTGGTCAGTGTTGGTGTGGGGGCAGGTGGTGGGGTGGGTGCTGGTCAGTGTTGGTGTGGGGGCAGGTGGTGAGGTGACTGCTGGTCAGTGTTGGTGTGGGGGCAGGTGGTGAGGTGACTGCTGGTCAGTGTTGGTGTGGGGGCAGGTGGTGAGGTGGGTGCTGGTCAGTGTTGGTGTGGGGGCAGGTGGTGGGGTGGCTGCTGGTCAGTGTTGGTGTGGGGGGACAGGTGGTGCGTCCTGTGGTCACGGACAGTGGTCAGGTCAACTCGCCTCACCCTGTCCTCCTACTTGTTTCACAATGCACTACGAAACTTTCTTTCAAATACATTTTTTTCCCGTTTCCTTCCTTTGACTTATGATGGTTTGTGTCAGTTTACCTCATATTCGTTTATTCGTATGCACTTTTTCACTGCGTTATTGCCTTTTATCCCTCCTAAACTAACAGAAAGCACTGGAATTTGACCAGTATTGACCAGCCATCCTTCCCTGTTGGATGGGGAGCCCCTCAACACTCAACAGCTGATGACTAATGTTTAAAATATATGCGTGATATGAAATTACACATTCACAACCAAATACTAAAATGTTAGTTCACTGATCAGGACTGTCTCTCAGGTAGATGTGTCTCCCAGGTAGATGTGTCTCCCAGGCAGATGAGTCTCCCAGGTAGATGTGTCTCCCAGGCAGATGAGTCTCCCAGGTAGATGTGTCTCCCAGGTAGATGTGTTTCCCAGGTAGATGAGTCTCCTAGGTAGATGCATCTCCAAGGCAGATGTGTCTCCCAGCACAGTACCCCTCGCTTCCCTTATACCACACTCCATTACAAAGCGACCCACCACTACAGCCACTGTCACCCCTGCATGGGGCGACTCGCAGCAAGGAAGGTGTTGGCTCTTGCTACAAGCTGGACATTGGAATCAGCGGTCAGAACGTGCTTCTCCTGCATGACTGCCTGGCTATGCATGTCCACGAGCGGTGTTCGGTTTGTCCTGACAAGATCGCTAAGGACGAACCTGCAATCGGGCCAGCTGAAGAGCGCCATGAAGATGATAGAAAGGAGGACGGAGATAATGGACAGAGGAGAAGGGGGATTAATCAAAATCTGATCTTTCATAATCTAGGGAAGTAGAATGCCCTGATTCGGACTGATGATATCTCTCAAACTTGATTAATCGGTTACGATATCATACCAGTGTGACGTAAAGCACGAAAGAGTAATCTGTGACTTCAAATTGTGAGTCATTGTATTGTGGTGTGATTCTTTACAACAAAAAAGTTAGGGGGGGCAAAATTTTTTAAATTACTTTTTACTGACATGCTTTAATTAGTTTCATATGAAAACTGTTCAAGCTACAACTATGGAAAACAGCTTATTTTGAATATAATGGTTTACCAGTCATGCATTCATCAATTAAATATATTATTTATCAGTACATTATTGGTAGAGATCCGTATGTAGGCAGTTACTTTAAATTAAAAAAATACGTTTTCGCTCTCCCAGATGCCTCCATCTGGTAGAGCGAAAACGTAATTTTTACAACCGTCTTGGATTTATGGGTCAAAATGATGTCGTATCGTCTTACTCATGTCAGTTTCGAAATTCCCGTGGTCGTCTTACCAGAAAAATTATATTTGTACACGATTCGAGGGGATTGATTCAAAACTTAATTTTCCACATTTTTTTTTTTAACTTAATTTTTCAAGTTCCAATGGCCATCTTTGATTTAGCCCTCTGACAAAAAAGTAATGATTTTTGGGAAGGACATGTGGCTAAATGTTTTAATAAAAGGTCATTTGAAGGATAATCAATCGTCAAACCTTATTACACAACGAATGGGCAGGGAATTGACGTTCTGGGCTTAACTAAATTTCTTTTATGAGTAGGTCAGATTCTCTTGAACCTAGTATTTCCTTTTTCATAATGTTTACCATGTCTAAGTTTTTAAAGGTCTTCCAAAGAATAATTTCCATGTTGATGTTTTATATCTCTGCAAAGGATGGCATGAAACTGTAACTTTTGGTTTTGTCAATATCAGAATGAGAAGAAGTAGTGGTGAAAGGTCTGTGGTCTGCGGTAAAAAGCTTTTCGCTGTGCCTTTATTTTATATTATTTTATTCACTGTTATTCTTTGTAATAAGTTTGAAAGGAAATTGAAAACCTATCGGCCTACTTAACCTGTTGTTCCTATTGATCTCATTTAATCTCTCTAGATCACGTTTATCAAAGGCCTTTTCAAAATCCGAGAATATAACATGTTTTATATTTAGTTTTTCTTCTGGTGCTTCTCTGATTCATAGTGATTGAGTAATTGTAAAAGACAGGATCTTCCCGCTCTAAATCTATGTTGTCCAGGGATGTGAAGCTCAATGTTCTCAGTATAACTGGAGATATGATTCCTAATCACTTCCAAAGAGTGATTAGGAATCATATCTGCAGTCTACAGTTTTTAACCAATGTTTTACTAACTCCCTTGTGCTGTGGTGCTGTATCCGCTGATTTGAAGGCTTCTGGTATCTCACCAGAATACAAAATTACACTTAGTGCTTGGGCTAATGATATTTTACATTTAATAATATGGAATTCCAGGAGTTGGGACCTGGGGCTGAGTGCATGGACATGTTGTTAATTTTTTTTAAGTCTGCGGTGATCGTGTCAATATCTGTTATACTGTCAAGAGATTCGGATATCTTTCATAAAGAACCAGTCCGGTTCTTTAACTTTCATGTGTTTTGGGATACTAAACATATACTCACACTTATAGAGTTTCACTAATTTCTTTTTTCGTACTCCATGTATGAAAGTTCACTTGTAAGTATAGGTTCAATTCCGATGGAGGTTTTACTAAATGTTAAAAATTTGTTTTAGATTTTTCCTTATCTCATATATCGTTTCTGCTCCAATTTTAATTATTCAACCTTGTATGATCGCTTCAACATCTGCTCAATTTCTTTCATCTCCCTCTTTAAATTAGCCTTTTCTTAACTGAGATGGTCATTCTTGTTTAAGCGTTTCTGTTATTATTTTCTTTTTTCTAGAGTGTGTTGTGTGCACTCTCTCTTTGTGGTTCTCTTTCTCACCTTCTACAGGGGAATATGTTTCAGACAGACTTTGAAGGCATCGGCAGTCAATTGTCCTATTCCTTTCACAGGTGTTTTGTTACATAAGATGATTTACCATTTTAGGATTGCAAGTTCTGAGTAAATTTGCCCAATCAATATGCTGACTTCGTGAAAGGGATATCGACGAACACCCCATCCACGGTTACATNATCCCGGAGGGTATCGATTCATTTCTCTCAATGTTGCGGGACGATGCCAAAATTATGAGAGGATTAAAACAGAAGAGGACTGTTGAGGCTTCAAGAAGACTAGACAAGCTAAAGGAATGGTCGAACAAATGGTTGTTAGAGTTTAACCAAACAAATGTAATGTAATGAAGATAGGTGTATGGAGCAGGAGGCCAGATAGAAGGTATCATCTGGGAGAGGAAATTCTTTAGGAAAGAGAAAGAAAAAGATTTGTGGGTTGATATCACGCCAGACCTGTCTCCTGCAGCACATATCAAGAGGATAACATCAGCGGGCATATGCCAGACTGGCCAACACATGAACGGCATTCAGAAACTTGTGTAAAGAATCATTCAGAACTTGTATACCACATATGTCAGGCCAATCCTGGAGTATCAGTCCCAGCATGGAGTCCATATCTAGTCAAGGATAAGACTAAACTGGAAAAGGTTCAAAGGTTTGCCACCAGACTAGTACCCGGCTGAGAGGTATGAGCTACGAGGAGAGACTACGGGAATTAAACCTCACTTCGCTGGAAGACAGAAGAGCTAGGGGGGACATGATCACCACATTCAAGATTCTGAAGGGAATTGATAGGGTAGATAAAGACAGCTATTTAACACAAGGGGCACACGCACAAGGGACACAGGTGGAACTGAGTGCCCAAATGAGCACAGAGATATTAGAAAAGACTTTTTCAGTGTCAGAGTGGTGACAAATGGAATGCATTAGGAAGTAATGTGGTGGAGGCTGACTCCATACCCAGTTTCATGTGTGCGTATATCACGAAATTAAACACGTGATTTTAAAATGTGACAATGTCAGACCACGGAGGAAAATGAACAGGAATTTCCTTAAGTACTTTCGTATATTAATACATCTTCAGAAGGAGTAATGAAGATGTAAGAAAGACTCCTTCTGAAGATGTATTAATATACGAAAGTACTTAAGGAAATTCCTGTTTCATTTTTCCTCCGTGGTCTGACATTGTCACAGTTTCATGTGTAGATATGATAGAGCCCAATAGGCTCAGGAATCTGTACACCTGTTGATTGACAGTTGAGAGGCGGGACCAAAGAGCCAGAGCTCAACCCCCGCAATCACAACTAGGTGAGTACAACTAGGTGAGTACACACACGCACACACACACGCTGGTTAAGCGGGATGGTAAGACAACAGAACAAAGCTGGAGGAGAGGGACAGGACGAGTCACACATGGAGATAATTGCTAAGGCATGGACGGAAATCAGTGGGGAACTGTAGGACCTGAGGAAAATATATGTAAGCTGCAGATAGAACTAAGTGCATGACAAGAGGAGATAAAAAGCCTAAAAACAGGCCGTCCTCAGACTCTGGCCCAGGCAACCAACCCCCAGGTACCAGGAGATGAAGCAATGGCAAGGACCCCTACAATTAGTCCAACCTTTGCTTAAATGCTGAAGAGCCCAGATGCTATGTGCACAGTCAAGGAAGTTTTAATGAAAGCAGTAACCTCACAGGAGGCAGCTAGATGCACAAGCCAGCTAATGGAAAGGGAAAGAGCTGTAGTAGTGGAAGGAACAAGGTGTGAAGCTGTAGTAGTGTGAAGGAACAAGAGGGTTCCACAAGGGGGTAATGGAGGACTAAAGACAAAGCTGCAGTGGCAGGGATATTAAAGGAGATAGGAATGGAAGGGGCTGAACGAGACATAAAACAGTTTTTCCGGATTGGCCAGTACAACAGAGACAAAAAGAGATTGATCAAGGTAGTATTCAAGAGCGAGATCATCAAAGAGGACATCCTAGTAAAGAAGAGCAAACTGAGGTATGCAAGAAACTACAAAGAGGTATATGTTCAGAGGGACATGACCAGGGACGAGATAGTAAGGGCAGCAGATGCAAGGAAAAGGCGAAGGGAGAGGGAAGGGGGCTAGGGAAACTCAGCCTCCAACCCAGCAATCCCAGAGGGGAGTGGGGTACCCAAGTCCAGCAACTCAGGAACCCCAGAGGGGAATGCAATGCCCCATCCCACCATCCAATAGGGCCTCCCACAAACCCCCAGCACAAACTGAGTGGCAAGCAAAGTGCCTCTGCACACTCTTTCAGTATCCAAGGTGAGATCCCGTCTGGACCAATAGCCTTTCTAACATCCAGATCCAGCAGGTGTCTCTTGGCCTCCTCTCTCGTAATTTCGAACTCTTCCATGGCCGCCTGGTTTTCCTCCCTTTCTCCTAGCACAGTGACCTCACCTTGTTCTGTTGTGAAGACCTCCTGGAACCTCTTATTGAGTTCTTCCCACACCTCTTTGTCATTCTCTGTATACCTGTCCTTGCCTGTTCTAAGTTTCAATACCTGTTCTTTCACTGTTGTTTTCCTTCTGATGTGACTGTGGAGTAGCTTTGGTTCGGTCTTGGCTTTGTTTGCTATATTATTTTCAAAACTTTTCTCTGCTTCTCCTCTCACCCTGACGTACTCATTCCTGGTTCTCTGGTATCTCTCTCTGCTTTCTGGTGTTCTGTTATTCCGGAAGTTCCTCCATGCCCTTTTGTTCAGTTTCTTCGCTTCCATACATGCCCTATTATACCATGGATTCTTCTGTTGTTTCTCGGATTTTTCCCTTTGGGCCGGGATGAACCTGTTTACTGCCTCCTGACACTTTTGGGTAATATAGTCCATCATACCCTGTACAGACTTATCTCTGAGGTCTGTTTCCCAAGGTATTTCCCTTAGGAAACTTCTCATCTGTTCATAATTCCCCTTTCGGTATGCCAGCCTTCTGATTCCTAGTTCTTTTTCGGGGCAGATAATTCCTAGCTTTACCAGGCACTCAATGTTCAATACACTGTGGTCACTCACTCCCATGGGCGCTTCCATCTTAACTTCCCTTATATCCCACTAATTTAGGGTAAATATCAAATCAAGCATTGCTGGTTCATCTTCTCCTCTGATTCTTGTTGGTTCTTTGATGTGCTGGCTTAGAAAGTTTCTTGTTGCCACGTCCAGCAGCTTAGTTCTTCATGTTCCTGGTCCTCCATGCGGGTCTCTGTTCTCCCAATCTATCTTCCCATGGATGAAGTCTCCCATAGTTAGTAGTCCAGATCCATTCCTGCTAGCAACAGAAGCTGCTCTTTCTGTAATGTTAATGGTGGCCATGTTGTTTCTATCATATTCCTGTCTAAGTCTTCTGTCATTTGGTGGTGGATTATATATGACTACGACTATAATTTTTTCCCTCCATTTGTTATGGTACCTGCTATGTAGTCACTGAAACCTTCACAGCCTTGAATAACCATCCCCTCAATATCCTAGCCTTTTCCTACCAGAAGAGCTACACCAAAACCACCTCTTCCTTCCCTCTCTTTCCTCATAACATAATAATCCTGTGGGAACACTGCATTAGTTATCGTTTTCGTCAGTTTTGTTTCTGTGAGGGCTATAATGTCTGGGTTTTCCTCTAGTACCCGTTCTCCAAGCTCATTTGCTTTATTTGTAATTCCATCTATGTTAGTGTACATTGCTTTGAGGCTCACTTTCTTCTGTCCCTTCTCAAATCGCCTCCTTGGGGAGTGTTCTGCTGGTGGGGGAAGCTATTCCATGGGTGTGAAGACCTGTGAGGTGGATAACAGGGGTCTCAGAGAATACTGGGATGAGGGCGGGGGATCCAGTGAAGGGGGAGGACAGGGAGGGTATGGGGTGAAAGGGGAGGACAGGGAGGGTATGGGGTGAAAGGGGAGGGAGGACTCTGCGGGAGGAGAAGAGGGATAGAAGGGTGGGGATTGGGTGTGGGGGAGGGAGATTTGGCTGAAGATTTGAGTGGGGGCAGGGAGG
>WNGS01092210.1:607299-619620 GCA_020271785.1 Procambarus virginalis
CTGAACTTCGTTCTGCCCTGACCGCTCGTCGGTTCTACAGCGGCGGGCTCCGATGGTATTCATTATGAATGCTTCGCCATCTCCCTCCGTGCACGTCTCAGTATTTACTGAGTCTGTATAATCGGATCTGGGAGTCGTCGTCAGTCCCTGAGGACTGGCTCGATGCCGTTGTCCTCCTGTTCGCAAACCAGGGTCCTGGCCTTCCCCTAAACTTTCGCCCTATTGCCCTCACAAGTTGTGTCTGCAAACTCTTTGAACGTATGGTTAACGTTCGTCTGATGTGGTTCCTGGACACCATCACCTCCCTCCTCTTCTCAATTTGGTTTCCGCAAGTGCCGCAGCACGACAGATGTCCTGTGAACTTGGAGGTCTATTTCGTACTGCTTTTGCTGCGAAGACCTCCGTTGTTGCCGTCCTTTTTGACCTGGAAAGGCTTACGACACCACTGGGCGATATCATATTCTATCCCAGCTTCATTATTTGGGCCTTCGTGGTCATCTCCCTCTCTTTCTCCACAGCTTCCTCTCTCGTCGTTCCTTTCGGTGCGCCTTGGTACCGCTCTCTCTGCCTCTTTTCAGCAATACGAAGGTGTGCCCCAGGGTAGTGTTCTGAGCACTACTCTTTTTCTGGTTGCCCTCAATGGTCTTCTTTCCTCTCATCCTTCAGGTGTTTTCTCCACTCTCTATGTCGATGATCTTACCCTTTGCTGTCAGGGGTGATGATTCGCCTCTCCTTCAGCGCCGGCTTCAAATTGCGATTGATGCCGTGTTGTCTTTGGCCACCGATCATGGCTTCAAGTTCTCTACTTCTAAGACTTGTGCCATGACTTTTACTCGGAAACGGGTCGTTCTTCGTCCCTCTTTGTCACTTTATGGTCATCCCCTTGAGTACAAAGATTCTGCGAAGCTTTTGGGGTTATTCCTTGACACTCGTTTGTCTTGGTCTCTCCATATCTCTTACCTCCGTGTTGAGTGCTCTAAGGCCCTTACCCTCCTTCGGGTTTTGTCCCATACTTCTTGGGGAGTGGATAGGCACACACTCCTTGCTTTACTTTCGTCTCTCGTCCTGTCTAAGCTCGATTATGGCTGCCCTGCTTACTCGTCTGCTTCTCCTTCTACTCTTCGCCATATTGATGCTTTGCACCATACTGGGTTGCGCCTCAGTTCTGGTGCCTTTCGTTCGACTCCCGTCTGTAGCTTATGTTGACACTGGGTTCCTGTCTCTCCAGGACCGCCATGATCACTACTGTCTTCGCTACCTTGCACGGTCCTTACAACATCCTTCCTCTCACCTCTGTCGAGCTTTAACTTTTACCCCTCCTGTGGTTCCTGTTCCTCTTCACCACCTCCCTCTTTCTGTCCGGTTATCTCGCTTGCAGGATTCTCTTTCCGTTCGTGTTTCTAATGTTTCTCTTCGTGTTGTTCCTTCTTTGCCCCCGTGGAGAGTCCCCCTTCCGCGGTTTTGTACATCCTTGACCCGCATCACTAAAGCTTTTACCCCTCCTACGGTTCTAAAACGCCTTTTCCTTGAGCACTTTTCTTCTCACTCCCGCTCCGGTTCTCTCTTCACCGATGGGTCTAAGTCTGCGGACGGTGTTGGCTACTCTGTTGTTTTTCCTGATCGCACTTATATGTGTCGAGCTCCTCTGGAGACTAGCATCTTCACAGTGGAGCTTTATGCTATTCTCTTTGTTCTTCGTCTCCTGCTTTCTCGTTGTCAGTCTTCCTTTGTAGTTGTTTTGACTCTCTTAGTGCCCTCATGGCTCTCGTGTCCTTTAATCCAGTTCATCCAGTAGTTGTCGAGATCCAGCATTGGCTGTTTCTTGTTCACAGTAAATTTAAGTCGGTTGAGTTTTGTTGGGTTCCCAGCCATATTGGTGTGTCATTAAATGAGCGTGCGGATGCTGCCGCCAAGGAAGCTGTCCGCTCTTGTCCCATCTCTCGTAAAGGTATTCCATATTCTGACTTTTATCCGGTTATCCATTCCTCCATCCTTACCCGTTGGCAGGCTTCTTGGTCGTCTGTTACTGATAACAAACTACATACTCTTAAATGTTGTGTTTCCTCATGGCCGTCCTCCTACCACTGTAACCGGCGATCGGAAACAGCTCCGGCGAGGTTGCGTATTGGCCATACTCGCTTAACCCATGGTCACTTGATGGAGCGCTGCCCTGGTCCTTATTGTCCTAATTGCATTGTCCCTCTTACAGTCGTGCATGTCCTTCTTGAATGTCCTGACATCCAGGATGAGCGTGTGTCTTGCTTTCCGACCGCCCCTCGCGGTCACCTGTCCCTCAATAGAATTATTGGTAACTCGGATACTTTTGATATCGTTCGCCTAATGCGTTTTTGTTCTCGTATTGGCATCCTTGGTGATATTTAGAGCCCTCTGATTATTCCACACATTTGATGGTGCTACATAGCCTTCCCGGTTTGGTGCCTTCTTTTGATAATTACTTACTTACTTACATATATATATATATATATAATATATATATATATATATATATATATATATATATATATATATATATATATATATTAATTTATATATATATATTAAATATGACCGAAAAAGTAAGATTAATAATTCTAACATGAATTTTCTCGATTTTCCTTATGTTTCATTTTACTGGTGACGGTAAATGAAAAATCAATTCTCCAAAATTCATTTTTATTTTTAGTCTGACGCGACACTTGAGCGCGTTTCGTAAAACTTATTACATTTTCAAAGACTTTAGTTTATCCACACACAACTTATGACTGAACTTATGACTGAAACAACATTGGCTCTTATACCTGCATTTGGGTGAGGTGATGTTATACAATACGGGGTACAGAATAGTGGGGTACAGAACAATGGGTATAGATAGAAGTTGGGTAAAGATAGAACTGCAGAAGGCCTATTGGCCCATATTTCTTGATGTTTCTATATTGGAGCGGAGTCTTGAAGTGGGTAGAATATAGTTGTGTGTTAATTGGCTATTGACTGCTGGTGTTGACTTCTTGATGTGTAGTGCCTCGCAGATGTCAAGCCGCCTGCTGTCGCTGTATCTATCAATGATTTCTGTGTTGTTTGCTAAGATTTCTCTGGTGATGGTTTGGTTGTGGGAGGAAAATATATGTTCCTTAATGGAGCCCTGTTGCTTATGCATCGTTAAACGCTTGGAAAGAGATGTTGTTGTCTTGCCTATATACTGAGTTTTTGGGGCTTACATTCCCCAAGAGGGCATTTGAAGGCATAGACGACGTTTGTCTGTTTTAGAGCGTTCTGCTCCGTGTCTAAAGAGTTTCTCATGAGTAGGCTGGCCGTTTTTTTGGTTTTATAGTAAATCGTTAGTTGTATCTTCTGATTTTTGTCTGTAGGGATAACATTTCTATTAACAATATCTTTCAGAACCCTTTCCTCCGTTTTATGAGCTGTGGAGAAGAAGTTCCTGTAAAATAGACTAATAGGGGGTATAGGTGTTGTATTAGTTGCCTCTTCATATATATATATATATATATATATATATATATATATATATATATATATATATATATATATATATATATATATTATATATATATATATATATATATATATATGCATAATAAAGAAGTTTTTCACATATATTTTGTCATAAATCAGGTGCCATTGTAAAGTCTACTGTGCCATTTGTGTTTTTACAGTACATGTCATCAAAAGTCCCATTAAAGTTCCAGCAACCACACTGAGACCAGTGATTCCGGACTGCTGTCACTCAGATGTTAGCCTGCTCGATCTAGTCCTTGTATATAGCTTGTAAATATATTGTACATCTTTTTTTATGTTATTTAATCTTAAAATTCCTTGGTGGTTGTTAGGTCAGGACTTTTGTTCTATTAAAGCAGATAATCGTCTTTATTTTTCCAAGCACATGCCATTAACACTTGTAAATAATTTTGTTTAGGCACCACCTTGAATTGTCTTGCTCATACTTGATACCTAGACATGTATATGTTCCCCATGCTCTTGTTTCAGTTCAAGCATTGTCAACATGATTTTTCACCTACTATGTTCTATTTCTTTGTGCACATGCTGACAGTGTTAGCATTCTACACACCTGAGCTTCCTTTAATGTTTATTATGCAATTTCTCATGTAAGCCGTTATTGAATGCCACCGAGGTCCTTTTCAATATCATTGTAGTTATCTAGGTAGCCAGAGCTTGTCGACAAGGGACGTCGACTTGGTAGTGTGTCCGAGGGGTGTTAGTATTCAAATTGTACGACAGTTGGGGATAGCCAATCATAAATCAAGTAAGCCTCTGACGTCATTCTCCACAGAGCTGGTACCAGCTGTTCTGGTGACCAGCCAGTATTGTCACAGAACCAGAGTAGGTAGGACCTCGGAAGGCCAGTTATATACTTTGTTACCTTACACAATAAACTGCTGAAGTAACCATCTGTGTATTCTCTAGAAGCCAACAACAACCATACTTCCAAGAAGGTAACAAATGTCTCAATTTGTAACCAGCAGACAGTTCTCGAATTTCCCTTACTCGATTGCTGACGTAAGGAGTTTTGTTGTTGTCGTTTTTTACCCACTGTAATACTGCATCATTGTCTGACCACACTAGTATTTCACCAAAGTGAATATTACTGAGTGTTTTGATCAGGCATTGAGCCAGTCTTACACCTCCTAATAAGGCAGTTAATTCCATTTGGGGTAATGACATCCTTTTAATCGGGACTACCCTTGCCTTAGATGTAAGCAAAATGATTGTTGAGAGTTAACTAGATAGGCTTCTGAGCCATACGCTTTGCCTGAAGTATCGCAGAACACATGTAAATTTGTGGGTAAATTTAGTCCTAAGGCATTGTGAGGAAACTGTAGAATACTAAGTTTACTGTAATCTGGAATTAACTGTTGCCATTATTCTTGGAGATCCTCTGACAATGGTTCATCCCACCCAATATTATTTTGCTAGTACTGCATGAGGAGTTTGCCCTTTATTAGAATAGGACTGAGTAGGCCTAAAGGATCACATGGCTTGCTGACATGGGAAAGTAGTTTTCTCATAGTTAGGGGTGAATTGTTGATTTCCACCTACTTTCAATTCATCCATTCCACTCCATGCCTAAGACTTTCAATTTGTGAGGTACTTTATAATCAGGGAATTCTTCCTCGATTATCTGATTCAATTGTTTGTTATTTGAGGCCCATGACTGTAAGGGCATATTGGCTCCTAATTGTTCACGGTTATCCTCATGGTAAATTTCCACTAGTTTAATTTCATCATTAGTGATTCCTTGAAAATTGTCGACGTATAAATTGTTGCTAATCTCAGCCTTATAAGAGCTGTTAGAGTTCTTGAGATGTGTATCAAAAGTAGCCTGCAGTAAGAATGGTGAAGATGTCGCTCCAAATAGTACTGATGCAAACCAGTAAGTAATGACGTCGTTATTGGGATCCTGTGGATCTTTCACCCAGAGAAATTTAGTAAAGTTACGATCCGTCTCTTGCAAGCCTACTCTTAAAAAATCTTTACTGAAGTCGGCCGTATAGGCGAAAATGCCTGAACGAAACTGTAATAAGACATCTTGTATTCTTTGAGTTAGACTAGGGCCAGTTTGTCGACAATCATTTAAGGACACGCTGTCTGCCTTTAATTTGGCACTGCAGTTGAAAACAATCCTAATTGGTGTTGTTGACTGAATCTTTCATGACAGCACGATGTGGCAAATAATGGTCTGATTTATGGTTGTCTTGGTCAACAACTTCTATAAACTTATTAGTAAGTTGCTCCTGTATCAAGTCCTGTATGATACAGTTGTAATTTATCTGGTTGCTTCTGTAGCCTAGTTAATTGTGAATTTAATTGGGTTGAGGTTATGAAAGAATTTACTGGAAGCTGTGGGTGGTTCAGTTTCCCCCGGGAGTCTCACCCAATACTGATTATCTTGAAAAATAATAGTATCTAGATATTGTTGATAAGTCCATGTGTCATCTGGACTAGGTTGATAAGGGACTATGCCCAAGGTGTCCAAATCCCATAATTTATATACAGGGGGATTAGACTCATCATCCTCAGTTTTGTCTCTGACATATCGGGGTGACTGCTCTAGGCTTAGTCATGCCACTATTGAATTATTTTGTTGGTTACTAATAGATTAGATTTTTGTTGAATTAACACCGGTCCTGTGATTAATTTACCTCCAGTTGACAACAAAATTTTCACCAGGTTTTTCCTGGTCCAAAAAGAGAAAAACAAAAAACAGAAAATCCATGGTTCAACCAGGAATGCAAGGTAGCGAAGCAACTGAGTAAAAGAACATGGAGAAACTACAGAAATAACAGAACACCAGAGAGCAGGGAGAGATACCAGAGGGCGAGAAATGAATACCTCAGAGTGAAGAGGGAAGCAGAAAGACAGCATGAAAATGACATAGCGAGTAAAGCCAAGACCCAACCAAAGCTGCTCCACAGCCACATCAGAAGGAAAACAGCAGCGAAGGAACAAGTGATGAAATTGAAAAAAGGGGAGAACAAATGCACAAAGAATGACAAGGAGGTGTGTGAAAAACTCAACAAAAGATTCCAGGAGGTCTTCACAATCGAACAAGGAGAAGCCCCTGCACTAAATAAGGAGGGACTTCAACCAACCAAACCAACCAACCTTGGAGGAATTTGACCTCACCATAGATGAAGTCAAAAGTTGTCTGCTGGAACTGGATATGACAAAGGCTGTTAGGCCTGACAGAATCTCACCATGGATACTAAAGGAAGGTGCAGTAGCACTAAGTATGCCACTCTCTATGGTGTATAACAGGTCACTGGAAACAGGAGACTTACCAGAAAGTTGGAAGACAGCTAACGTAGTCCCAATATACAAGAAGGGAGACAGGCAAGAGGCACTGAACTACAGGCCAGTTTCCCCTAACTTGTATACCATGCAAGGTGATGGAGAAGATCATGAGGAAAAGGCTCGTAGAGCATCTGGAGGGAAGTAACTTTGTAATGCACCATCAACATGGGTTCAGAGATGGTAAATCGTGCCTCACAGGCTTAATAAAATTCTATGACCAGGCAACAAAAATTAGGCAAGAAAGAGAAGGGTGGGCAGACTGCATTTTCTTGGACTGCCAGAAGGCCTTTGACACTGTACACCATAAAAGGCAGTTAAAATAGTTGGAGCAACAGGCAGGAGTAAAAGTGAAGGAGCTGCAGTGGATAAGAGAGTATTTAGGCAACAGAAAACAGCAAGCAACGGTGAGGGAGGGAGACATCAGAGTGGCGAGATGTCACCAGCAGAGTCCCACCGGGCTCAGTACTTGTACCCATCCTGTTTCTAATATATGTAAACGATCATCCAGAGGGTATAGACACATTCCTCTCAATGTTTGCTGATGATGCAAAAATTATGAGAAGAATCAAGACAGATGAAGATAGACAGACTGCAAGATGACCTGGACAAACTGGAAAAATGGTCTAGAAAATGACTGCTAAAGTGCAACTCAGGAAAGTGTAAAGTAATGAAATTAAGCGAAGAGAGCAGAAAGCTGACCACAAGGTACCATCTGGGAGGTGAAATCCTGCAAGAGTCAAATAGAGAGAAATATCTGGGAGTTGATATTACACCGAAACTGTCTCCAGAGGCCCACATCAAAAGGATATCAACAGCGGCATTTGCTAGGTTGGCCAACATAAAAACTTCCTTTTGAAACTTGTGTAAGGAATCGTTCAGGACCCTGTATACCACTTATATCAGACCAATTCTGGAATATGCAGCTAAAGCCTGGAGTTCATACCCAGTTAAAAACAAGACAAAGTTAGTGAAGATTCAGCGGTATGCCAACAGACTCGTCCCAGAACTGAGTGGAATGAGCTACAAGGAAAAGATAAAGGAGCTGAACCTCACGTCCCTGGACAACAGAAGAGTAAGGGGAGACATGATAGCCACCTACAAAATTCTCAGAGGAATTAACAGGGTGGACAAAGACAAAATCTTCCGCGCAGGTGGAACACGAAGATTTCGAAGAACACGAACACAAGGGGACACGGGTGGAAACTTAATACACAGATGAGGCACAGAGACGTTAGAAAGAATATTTTCAATGTCAGAGTAGTTAATAAATATAATGCATTAGGAAGTGATGTGGTGGAGGCTGACTCCATACACGGTTTCAAATATAAGTATGATAGAGCCTAGTAGGCTCAGGAATCTGTACACCAGTTGATTGACGGTTGAGAGGCGGGACCAAAGAGACAAAGCTCAACCTCCGCAAGCACAACTAGGCACAACTAGAGCCCAATAGGCTCAGGAATCTGTACACCTGTTGATTGACGGTTGAGAGGCGGGACCAAAGAGCCAGAGCTCAACCCCCGCAAACACAACTAGGTGAGTACACACACACACACACACACACAGAGTCGTAATTTTGTGGCGCGGGTTCGATTCTCGCACCAGGCAGAAACAAATGGGCAAAGTTTCTTTCACCCCTGAACGCCCCTGTTACCTAGCAGTAAATAGTTACCTGGGAGTTAGTCAGCTGTCACGGGCTGCTTCCTGGGATGTGTGTGTGTGTGGTGTGGAGAAAAAAAAAGTAATTAGTAAACAATTGACTGACAGTTGAGAGGCAAGCCAAAAGAGCAAAGCTCAACCCCCGCAAAACACAACTAGGTGAATACACAAGTTGGTAAATACACACACTCCCCCTTCATCCCATACCCTCCTTATCCCTCCTCCCCCCTCGCCCCATATCCTCCAAGTCCCCCCTATCTCCTTACCCCATACCCTACCTTTCCCCCCTTCCCTTGAAGCCCCAACCCCCATCCCAAAATGCTCTGAGACCCTGCAAACTACCTCACAGATCTTCACACCTAGCTTTTGCCACCAGCAGAACGCTCACCAAGAAGTAGACAAGAAAATGAACAGAAGAAAGTGAGCTTCAAGGCAATGTACACTTACATAGATGGGATTACAAATAAAACAAGTGAACTCGGAGAATGGGCATGAGAAGAAAACCCAGACATAATAGCACTCACAGAAACAATGCTAACAAAAACCATAACAAATGCAGTGTTTCTACAGAACTTCTATATAGTCAGGAAAGAGAGAGAAGGGAAAGGAGGAGGTGGTGTAGCTTTGCTGATAAGAAAAGGTTGGAGTTTTGGAAAGATTGTTAATCAGAGCTGTAAAGGTTTCAGTGACTACATATCAGGCACCCTAGAAACTGGAGGACAGAAAATTATAGTTATATAATTGTATATATATAACCCCCACACCAAACGACAGAAGACCCAGACAGGAATATGATAGAAACAACATGGCCACCATCAACATAACAGAGAGAGCAGCTTCTGTGGCTAGCAGGAACGGATCCAGACTACTAATCATGGGAGACTTCAACCACGGGAAGATAGATTGTTAGAACAGAGACCCACATGGAGGACCAGACACATGGAGAGCTAAGCTGCTGAACGTGGCAACAAGAAACATTCTAAGTCAACACGTCAAGGGACCGACAAGAATGAGAGGAGACGATGAACCAGCTATGCTTGATCTGATATTTACCCTAAATGAGTCGGATATAAGGGAAGTTAAGTTGGAAGGCTCCTTGGGAATGAGTGATCATAGTGTATTGAGCTTTGAGTACCTAGTAGAGCTAGGAATTATCTCCCCCTAAAAAGAACTGGGAAACATAGCGCTAGCGTACCGAAAGGGAAACTATGAGGAGATGAATAAATTCCTAAGGGATATACCATGGGACACAGAACTCAGAACTAAGTCCTTACAAGACATGATGGACTATGTCACCCAAAAGTGTCAGGAGACGTTAGGAAGTGATGTGGTGGAGGCTGACTCCATACACAGTTTTAAGTGCTTTAAGTGTAGATATGATAGAGCCCAGTATAGGCTCAGGAACCTGTACATTAGTTGATTGACTGTTGAGAGGCGGGACCAAAGAGCCAGAGCTCAACCCCCGCAAGCACAATTAGGTGAGTAAAATTAGGTGAGTACACACACACACACACACACACACACAAACAAACAAACAAACAAACAAACAAACTCTGCCCATTGTTTCTCGCCGGCGCCGGGAATCGAACTCGTTACCACTGGGTCACACGTCACTGGATAGAAGTAACTCTTCTATACGGGGCCGGTGGCTGACTGGACAGCACCCTGGACGCGTGATCCTGTGGCCCCGAGTTCGATTCCCGAAGCCGTCGAGAAACAATGGGCTGAGTTTCTTTCACCCTGATGCACCTGTTACCTAGCAGTAAATAGGTACCTGGGAGTTAGCCAGCTGTTATGGGCTGCTTCTTAGTGTGTATGTATGTATACTCACCTAGTTGTACTCACCTAGTTGTGTTTGCGGGGGTTGCGCTCTGGCTCTTTGGTCCCGCCTCTCAACCGTCAATCAACAGGTGTACAGATTCCTGAGCCTACTGGGCTCTATCATATCTACACTTGAAGCTGTGTATGGAGTCAACCTCCACCACATTACTTCCTAATGCATTCCATTTGTCAACCATCCTGACACTAAAAAAGTTCTTTCTAATATCTCTGTGGCTCATTTGGGCACTCAGTTACCACCTGTGTCCCCTTGTGCGTGTGCCCTTGTGTTAAATAGCCTGTCCTTATCTACCCTAACAATTCCCTTCAGAATCTTAAATGTGTGATCATGTTCCCCTAACTCTCTGTCTTCCAGCGAAGTGAGGTTTAATTCCCGTAGTCTACTCCTCGTAGCTCATACCTTTCACTCGGTCACTAGTCTGGTGGCAAACCTTTGAACCTTTTCCGTTTAGTCTTATCCTTGACAGATATGGACTCCATGTGTGGGCTGCATACTCCAGGATTGGCCTCACATATGTGGTATACAAAGTTCTGAATGATTCGTTACACAAGTTTCTGAATGCCGTTCGTATGTGGCCGCCTGGCATATGCCACTGATGTTATCCTCTGATATGTGCTGCAGGACAGGTCTGGCGTGATATCAACCCCCAAGTCTTTTCTTTCTCCGATTCCTGAAGAATTTGCTCTCCCAGATGATACCTGTATCTGGCCCCTGCTCCCTACACCTATCTTCATTACATTACATTTGGTTGGGTTAAACTCTAACAACCATTGCACCTAACAAGTGTACTGGCCTCCCACAGGCATAAGAGCACTAATGTAAGTGAGCTGGTGAACCATCCCCTCACATTCTGGAATAACAGAACACCAGAAGCAGAGAGAAATACCAGAGAAGCCAGGAATGAGTACGTCAGGGTCAAGAAGAGAAGCAGAGAAAAGTTTGAAAATGATATAGCGAACAAAGCCAAGACCGAACCAAAGCTACTCCCACGTCACATCAGAAGGAAAACAACAGTGTAAAGAACAGGTATTGAAACTTAGAACAGGCGAGAACAGGTATACAGAGAATGACAAAGAGGTGTGTGTGAATAACTCAACAAGAGGTTCCAGGATGGTCGTTCCAATAGCAACAAGGTGAGTCACTGTGCTAGGAGAAAGGGAGGTAAACCAGGCGGCGTTGGAAGAGTTCGAAATTGCGAGAGGGGAGGTCAAGAGACACCTGCTGGATCTGATGTTAGAAAGGCTGTTGGGCCAGACGGGATCTCACCTTGGATACTGAAAAGTGTGCAGAGGCACTTTGCTTGCCACACTACATAGTGTATAGTAAGTCACTGGAGACGGGAGACCAACCAGAAATATGGAATACGGCGAATGTGGTCCCAATATACAAAAAGGGCGACAGGCAAGAGGCACGAACTACAGGCCAGTGTCCTTGACTTATATACCATGCAAGGTGATGGAGAAGACCGTGAGAAAAAACGTAGTAACACATCTGGAGAAAAGGGACTTCGTGACAAATCGCCAACATGGGTTCAGGGAGGGTAAATCTTGCCTTACAGGCTTCATAGAATTCTACGATCAGGTGACAAAGATTAAGCAAGAAAGAGAGGGCTGGGCGGAATGCATTTTCTTGGATTGTCGGAAAGCCTTTGACACAGTACAGCATAAGAGGCTGGTAAATAAGCTGGAGAGACAGGCAGCTGTAGCTGGTAAGGTGCTCCAGTGGATAAGGGAGTACCTAAGAAATAGGAAGCAGAGAGTTACGGTGAGGGGTGAGACCTCAGATTGGCGTGAAGTCGCCAGTGGAGTCCCACAGGGCTCTGTACTCGGTCACATCTTGTTTCTGATATATGTAAATGATCTCACAGAGGGTATCGATTCATTTCTCTCAATGTTTGCGGACGATGCCAAAATTATGAGAAGGATTAAAACAGAAGTTTGAGTTTGACTGTTTGAGGCTTCAAGAAGACCTAGACAAGCTTAAGGAATGATCGAACA
>WNGS01092210.1:619645-662476 GCA_020271785.1 Procambarus virginalis
CAAAAGCGGGTGGACGAGATAAAGTATCACCGTGGAAATATAAGAGGCAGTGCAGGCCCTTAGCGTGCTTCTGGCAAGGATCTTTAATGAGTCACTATGCCGGGAGAATTGCCCAGTTGCTGGAAGAAGGAAAATGTTGAAGCGATTTTCAAGAAAGGAGATAGGGAGGAGGCACTTAAACACAGACCGAATCACTGAATCACTTCGTCAACAAGACGAAGTTAGAGAAGATTCAGAGGTATGCCACCAGACTGATCCCGGAAACTGAGAGGAATGAGTACGAGGAAAGGCTAAGGGAGCTAAACCTCACAACCCTGGAAAATAGAGGAGTAAGTGGAGACATGATAACCCACCTACAAAAATTCTCAGGGGAATTGACAGGATGGACAAAGACAAACTCTTTAGCACCGGTGGAACATATATATATATATATATAATATATATATATATATATATATATAATATATATATATATATATATATAATATATATATATATATATATATATATATATATAATATATATATATATATATATATATATATATATATTATATATATATATATATTTAACCGAATATAGTGTAATGAATTAGATCTACAATTTAAGCAGAAACCTCTTCATATTCCTCATGTACTCCATGACAAGGAATTAGAATAATTACCTCTCTGACATTAATTTTTAAACCATCTAAATGTAAGTATATGTGTGTATTCAGGAAGTGGACTTTGGACTTGGCCCTATCGGCATTAGTGCAACACGAGCGGAAGTTTTAGATTTCACGTGGCCCATGACAATAGAGTCTGGGAGGATAATAGGAGGTCGAGGTCTGCCGGAGATAGACATGTGGAGCTTCGTGTTTCCCTTGACGCCGCTGGTGTGGGCGGCCATCCTGACGACCCTGCTGGTGCTGCCCCTGACGGTGTTCCTCCTGTCAGCATGTGCATCGAGGAAAGTTACCAGAGGGTGGCTGGAGAACGTGTTTGGCTTCACAAGAATACTTCTACAGCAAGGTATTGATATTTCGAATTAGGAAAAACTTTATAAATAAATAAATAAATAAATAAATAAATATATATATATATATATATATATATATATATATATATATATATATATATATATATATATATATATATATATATATAATATATATTATATATATATATATATATATATATATATATATATATATTATATATATATATATATATATATATATATATATATATATATATAGGGGTACCACCTCTGGTGCAAGTGTAGGGACCCATAGCCTCGGAGAAGAAAATAAAGAGTACTCAGAGAAGACCTTGTGGATCCTCACTGAACACTTTGATATTTTCTTCTCCTACCACCCCTATTCTTTTGGTATGTGTGTATATTTATCTAACTTTATTTGAAAATGTCATTACACAAAAAAGTTACAATATTGATTACATGCAGGGTACAAGGCTGCTTGTCACAAGTTGAAAAGCTCCTCCAGCTCCTCAGATGGCGGGCAGGAACCATGGATGCAGTGAGCATTTCCTCTCTGGATTGCCACACTGAGGCGCTGAAAAAGAAAACTGGCAGCTCTAGGGTCTCTAGTTGTTTCGATTAGCTTAGACCCCAACTCCTTCAAAAAGCTAGCAGCACTTTTACCCCAGGCACCAAGTGTCTCTGAGGCAATGGGGACAAAATTGTAGTGGTGCTCAAGGTCTCTGTATTTACGTGACTTGGCCGCTTCCCGGTGATTGGCAGCTCCTCCTGCTTGAGTAGCACTGAAGTCAACATAGGTATTGGCTAAAGTTGAGACGCAAGTGTAGTCCCACACCAACTGTCTACCATTCTTCCAGGGGTTCACCGTGATTCCATCTGGGCGACCGACAGGCTCATTAGAGTTGTGGGACATTAGGTACCGGGGCTCTCTCTCTGCTGGACAGCCGGCTGTGGTAAGGCTTCTCTTAATAATGTCATTGACCTCGCCGTGTCTTGCATGCCATCCTCCTGTCCTTTGGCAGAGAAGGCCATGCCGTCCGTACCTGTCGGCCTCTGCCTCGCCGCAAATACACCTGTATTCGGTGTGGATTGGGGCAGCGAGACGGAGAGCCACGGCAATTCGGAGGGCCTGCGGTGTGAGACGAGTGCCGGTTGCTGACATTGGGATTGCTAATAGGAAATCACCTGCATGGGGAGCTGCTACTGCTCTAAGTCGGGCAGTGTCATGTGGTGTTGTCGCAGCTTCTAGCAAAGTCGCAGCTTCTTGGTCGGCAATGGGGCGATCCCAGCTGGATTGCTTATGGGCTTCAGAAGGCAGTGGTTGGGGTGCTGGTCCTGCGAGAGAGACCCATTTGGTTGTGCAGTCTGTGAAGCTGGGATCATGTACCCCTGCCTGTTGAACTAGGTGCTCAGGTAGGATTTCCTTCACCAAGTTGTCAGACCCCACTGAAGAGGACAGGAACGCTGGTACAGCAATTTGTGTTGCTGTGCGCACGCCAAGGCCCCCGAGTCTGACAGGAAGGGAGGCCTGTTTCCACTGCGAGTTGCTGAGGGAAAGATTGAGGGCTTTTTCTAGTGTTGATTTCAGCAAGCTGTCGTACTCTTCTAATTTAATATTGTTGAAAGATGGCGAACATCTTAGAAAGTAGGTCAGCCTGGGGAGGGACAAGCATCTGGTGATGAGGTAAAGTGCATCATGGGCATCGATGTCTTCAATCCTCTCGTTCATTCTCTTCAGGTCAGTGATCTTCTTACCAAGGACCTCGTCGATGGCATTCCTTCCAAGAGGAGCACCTAGGAGTGTGCTGTCCTCAGGGTTGGTTGTATGAATGTCAGGCAAAACAACCTTTATTTGCTCTATTATGTGCTGGTTGGTGGAGGTTATTTCGCACTTGGAAGGGGTCAGGGTGAGTCCTAGACTTGCTCCTTGCTCCTGAATTATTCTTATGTCGTCCAAGAGTGCGTCTGGGGAGCCGGCTAGTACCATCGTCTAAGAACCAAATGTTGAGCTCACTATATATTTATATATATATTTATATATATATATATATATATATATATATATATATATATATTATAATATATATATATATTTTTAACCTAGATGGGGTACCACCTCTGGTGCAAGTGTAGGGACCCATAGCCTCGGAGAAGAAAATAAACAGTACTCAGAGAAGACCTTGTGGATCCTCACTGAACACTGATATTTTCTTCACCTACCACCCCTATTCTTTTGGTATGTGTGTATATTTATCTAACTTTATTTGAAAAAGTCATTGGAGGACTGCTGAACATCAACACTCCAACACTTTCCCGTCACATTTAATGGGGGCTGTCCTAGGAGCTTCACTCAGGTACTGGTACCAGAACGTCAATTTGTGGTAAGCGTACTTCGCTTTGCTAAAGTTGCTTTTCAATATTATCATTAATTTTTATATTTATATGGTGCTGTGTGTATTGTGCATTCCGAGAGTAGCATATGGTGAGTGGGAGATAACTTTGGATTACGTGGTGACTGGAGGCCTCAGTCATTCTCTTAATTGGTCATCTCTCCCTCCGTGTTATTACTCGTGTTTACCACCTTTTGTCCCTAGGATATTTCTCACCTTATCGGCAGATCATCATTTTGGGTACCCTGGTACTTTGGTTTGTCTTCAGGTTAAAAGCACCCTATCTTCTGCAATCCGACCGAAGAAGGATAAAGAGGGCCATAGTTCCTCTTCCAACTTGCTGAGTTGGGACTGAGTTGGGACCTCAGCAGCAGTTCTCGTCACCAGTTGACACTCGCACTCCTACACGTCGGTCAGAGATGATGATATTTACTTAGGTAGGGAATTAGCTTTCTTTTTACAGAGCACAAAAGTTCGCTAATTCTGTAAATATCATATTTCATTCAGTGGGAAAGACTTTCTTATGTCCTATAGAGACTCGGCAAGGTATGCCTACATTCTTGGACTACCTAATTCACTCTTGAAGCAATTAAATGTTTCATTTGTTTTAGAAACTCAGTTTCATTTCTTTAGTAGGATTTTCTTGCCCTTATTCTCTTACACTGAGTACCGGGTACAAGATTTCCTGCGACTTTGATTTACTAATCATTTACCATCTTGAAATTAACTTTAATTGTTAAAGATTAAAATTCCACAGGATAGTTACCAGTTGCCACGTTATCCTGTTTCTGACATTTACCATATCACAACTATATTCGTTGTACATTTATGTGCTATCTTTCACCATGTTTCGTCTCCAAGCTTTCCATAACGATCCAGCAAGTGAAATAGGGAACTTGAGTCGTACCAAGAGGACCGAATTACAAGCTCTTGCACACGAGTATCAACTAGATGTTCCCCATGGAGCCAACAAAAATGAATTACACAACATACTCTTGGATTACCTCTTAGAAGAAGGGATAATCGACTCTGAAACTTACGATAATTATTCTATTGCAGATAAACATGATCTGGCAGCAATGAAACTCAAACTTGAACTTGCCAAGATCGAGCGGGAGCAACAAAAAGAAGCAGCTGCAATCAGGAAAGAAGAGCAAGAACGAGAGACGGCCCTGGCAAAAGAAGCTCTCCAACTGAGGGAAAGAGAAGCCGCCATCAGGAAAGAAGAGCAGGAACGAGAGGCCGCCTTACTCAAAGAACAACAGGAACGAGAGGTGGCCCTAAAGGAACTAGAGGCCGCCCTCAATGAACGAGAGGCTTCCATCAGGAAGGAAGAACAGGAACGAGAGGCCGCCTTACTCCGTGAGCGTGAGTGAGTACAGCTAGAAGCAAAACAACGTCGCCTGGAGATGCAGCGCGAGCATGACAAGAAGCAAGCTGATATGGCTCTAGCATGTCGTCGACAAGAACTAGAGTTGGAAACTACACACCAAACTCAGCGCCAACAAGTTACAACTAATCTTCCCGTAAGTTTCAATGTCTCCCATGCAAGTAAGTTAATGCCACCGTTAGTTGAGACGGAGATCGACGTCTTTTTTACCACCTTTGAGACCCTAGCTAATAAACTTAATGGCCTGCTGATCAATGGTCTACCCTTCTCAGAGTGCATCTTACAGGTAGAGCTGCAGTTACTCTCAGTACCTTAGCATCTGAGAATGACTACAAGACCCTGAAGCAAGCAGTGTTGGACGCCTACCTTCTCTCCACCGAAAGCTACAGACGAAAATTCCGTGATCATCTTAAGGCAAGTACCACCACCTTTCTAGAATTTGCCAATACCAAGAAAATATATTTTATGAAATGGCTGGAAGCAGCACATGTCTCTACCTTTGCAGAACTCGTCAACCTCATGCTAGTTGAGGAATTCTTGAGACGTATTCCCCCTTCCGTCCGTTTATATCTAGCAGATAAAGAAGAAACCGACTACATAAAATGTGCGAAGTCGGCTGACACCTACAGCCTCATCCACCGGCTGACACCATCACCACCTCCCAGTAAGAAGTCTTGGTACAGTTACGATAAAGTAAGTACAGAAGAAGCGAGCTCACAATTGTATTGTAAGTATTGCAAACTCTATGGACATACCATAGATAGATGTGTGAAGGCTCAATACAAGAACAATGAATCTACTAAACCCAATCAGATTCCTCCTAAGTCCGGTAAGCCTGTGATGAATGTTGGTGTTCATGTTAATGATCTTTCTCTCTTCAGTAAACACCTATATCCTGGAACTGTCTCTACCAACGGTACAGATTCGGAGGGACGTTTCAAATTGAAGATCTTGAGGGACACAGCGGCTCTTCAGTCCATCATGTTGAAATCGGCTGTGTCTAACGTCACCTACACCGGAGAAACCGTCCTTTTCACTGACCTCACTGCTACCACTCCATATCCACTCGCCAGAGTCCACCTGGATTGTCCCTTCGTGACCGGTGAAGTCCAAGTCGCCATCAGGGAAAAACCTTTTCCCATGCCTGGAGTGCAACTTCTCCAGGGCAACGACTTGGCAGATCTGCAACCGCCCAACCTGATCATCACGGACAAACCCCAGGTGTGTACCTCTGTAATGGATAATCCCATCTTTGAATATGTTCCAGCAGAGGTTCAAGAAAGTGATGAAGTTTCTCCTCCGGTTTTGGTGACCACCCGTGCACAAGCTGCACGACCGCAACCAGCTGACTCTACTGCTACCGCTGTCCCTCAAGACCCTCAGAATCTACCTCCAAATCTTACCAAGTTGGAGTTCCGTAAGTTACAGAGGGAAGATCAATCATTAACACCATTATTCTTCCAGGCTGAGACTCAACCTGACAGTATCCCTGGGTTCTTCCTAGAGAATGAGTTGCTCTACCGCAGATACAGACCCAGCAAGCTGAAGGAGGATGACGATTGGGCCAATGTCGAACAACTAGTGATTCCCACCAGCATACGGCCCGATATTCTACACCTGGCCCACGGAGCTCTTTCTCACTATGGTTTCAACAAAACCTACCACGGAATCAGACAAGACTACTACTGGCCAGGTATGGTAAAAGACGTTAAAAAGTACGTACAGCAGTGTCATATATGTCAGATGGCAGGTAAACCTAACATCTCTATTCCCCAGGCTCCACTAAAACCCATCCAGGTGCCTGCGGAACCTTTCCACAGACTCATCATAGACTGTGTTGGTCCTTTACCCCGGACCAGTTCTGGCAACGCCTATATATTAACTATCATGTGTCCTACCACCAGATTCCCCATAGCAGTTCCAGTAAAGAACATTACGGCTGCTACTGTGGTGAAACACCTATTGAAGATCTTCACCCAGTATGGATTTCCAAGAGAGGTTCAAAGTGACTGTGGCACCAACTTCACCAGTGATCTCTTCAAGAAGACGCTGGAGGAGTTCAACATCACACAGGTACTGTCCAGCCCCTATCATCCTGCTTCACAGGGTTCTCTTGAGCGTAGTCATCAGACTATTAAAGCACTCCTAAAGAAATTCTGTAATGACACCTCGAAGGACTGGGATAAACAACTTGATCTCATTATGTGCATTTTCAGAAGTCTCCCCAATGAGTCTCTAGGAGTATCTCCTTATGAGATGCTCTACGGACGTAAGTGCCGTACTCCTCTCAAAGCTTTTAAGGACTCTCTACGTAATGCCACCTTCAGTGACCCTCAGAATGTGCCCCAGTTTCTTCAAAACCTAAAACACATTCTAGAGAGAGTACGTAAATTTGCTAATGACAATCTATTGAAAGCCCAGGAGAGGATGAAGACTCATTTTGACCAACGTAGCAAACTAAGGAAATTTAACCCAGGAGACTTCGTATTGGCATATTTTCCTATCCCAGGTTCTCCATTGCAAAACAAGTTTTCAGGACCCTACCGCATTAAGGAGTGCAGAAACAACAACAACTACGTTCTTGAGACTCCAGATAGGCGGCGGAAGACCCAGCTGTGCCACGTCAACCTCCTGAAGCAATATCAAGGTATTCCCCCCACTGTGTTGGTATCTGTCTCCACACTTAAAGGTCCATATCTCCACAGTGAAACCTTCCCTGCTTCTCCCGAAAGCATTAACACTGAATCGGTGCTTTCCAAATCGGAAATCCTACCTGATCTTCATCCCAATTTACAGGACTATAATAGTGCTCCTTTACCATGTTCTAATCCTATTCTCGCCTCGCCAGATATCACGAAGCCTTTCATCCTCCATGTCGACGCCAGTGGTACCGGCATCGGGGGTGACCTGATGCAACAACGAGGCGAGGAGATTCTACCTGCTAGCTACAAGGAACTACAACACGATCGAAAGGGAGCTACTCATCGTCCTGAACTTGCAGCACTTCGAACCATACCTGCAAAGTGCTCGGTCTACCACCATCTACTCGGACCACAATCCTCTTCACTTCCTGCAGCAAGCCCAATTCAACAATCGACGGCTTCTACGATGGGCTTGATATCTGCAGAATTTCAACCTGGAGATCTCTACATCAAGGGTCTGACAACATCATAGCAGACGCCCTCTCCAGAGTCTATGAAGTAGAGGCTGCTCCGCCTATCACTCTACTACCTGAAGACGTAACTTCACCAGTAACCGCAGGCTTCGGGGGAGAGTTGTGACGATAATCTCTTTCAAGAGAGATTGCGCCTGCTCTTTCCTACTCAAAGTTACGTCGATTCTACAAGTACAAGATGCTACATTCAAGATACGTCACCAGTAGCACAAAACGTTTTGACCAGGAGGCAAAACGTACCCTGAACCCCCTTCACCCCCCTTCACGCCGGCTCGCCACCCGTCTTCAACCAGCCAACTACCCATTCCCAGCTTGCCTGCTCCTTGATTGGTGACTCGCCGACCGCACACCTGCACACCGCACATCAGCGCCATCTACCTGAGTCGACGTCTGAGCCTGACCAGCTATCAACTTCAGAATATTCTTTGTGCTCTTAGAGTTGACATCTCTCTCTGGCATACTAAGCTCTCTGGCTTTCGTATACTAAGGGAGGTCTCAGCCATAGCCAATATTCTCAGCACCATTTCACATTATAATATTTAATCTATTGTGTTTTTTGTATTTATCTTTGTCATTTTTGCATTATTCAGTTACCCGAGATTTGTCTTTATTTTCATTTATGTTTAAAGTAAATATATTAAAGTTTAATTGTTCATACTTTGTGTTTTACGTGTTCCTCCCTCTAACTTACCACAGACAACAGGCAAGCAGTCTATCTTTTTTTTGTAAGTGTGACCAGGCATTGACACCTGCCATTGGAGGACTGCCGAACATCAACACTCCAACACTTTCCCGTCACAATATATATATATANCCTTACACAGGTTCCTGAACGCTATTTGATGTTAGCCAGCTTCGCATATGCCGCAGACGTTATTCTTTTATGTGGGCTTCAGGAGACAATTTGGTGTGATATCAACTCCTAGATCTTTCTCTCTGTTCGTTTCATTAAGTACTTCACCTCCTATTCTGTATCCTGTGTCTGGCCTCCTATTTCCACTGCCTAGTTTTCATTACTTTGCATTTACTCGGGTTGAACTTCAACAGCCATTTGTTGGACCATTCACTCAGTCTGTCTAGGTCATCCTGTAGCCTCCTACTATCGTCCTCCGTTTCAATCCTCCTCATAATTTTTGCATCATCGGCAAACATTGAGAGAAACGATTCTATACCCTCTGGGAGATCATTTACATATATCAGAAACAGTATAGGTCCAAGGACTGACCCCTGCGGGACTCCACTCGTAACGTCTCACCAATCTGAGACCTCACCCCTCACACTGACTCGTTGTCTCCTGTTGCTTAGGTACTCCTGTATCCAACGGAGTACCTTCCCTTTCACTCCAGCCTGCATCTCCAACTTTTTCACTAGCCTCTTGTGTGGCACTGTATCAAAGGCTTTCTGACAATCCAAAAATATGCAGTCTGCCACCCCTTCTCTCTCTTGCCTTATTTTTGTTGCCTGGTCGTAGAATTCAAGTAACCCTGTGAGGCAGGACCTGCCATCCCTGATTCCATGTTGATGCTGTGTTACAAAGTTCTTTCGCTCCAGGTGCTCCACTAGCTTTCTATAGTTTCTTTCTATATTACTTCCTCAGTAATCTTTGCTTCATAATGTTCATGGTGTGTGTGTGTGTGTGTGGTGTGTGTGTGTGTGTGTGTGTGTGTGTGTGTGTGTGTGTGTGTGTGTGTGTGTGTGTGTGTGTGTACGTGTGTGTGTGTGTGTGTGTGTGTGTGTGTGTGTGGTGTGTGTGTGTGTGTGTGTGTGTGTGTGTGTGTGTGTGTGTGTGTGTGTGTGTGTGTGTGTGTGTGTGTGTGTGTGTGTGTGTGTGTGTGTGTGTGTGTGTGTGTGAAGTAAAAAAAAAAGTTTTGTAGTAGTTAGGAACAGTTGATTGATTGACAGTTGAAAGGCAGGCCGAAAGAGCAGAGCTCAACCCTTGCAAGCACAACTAGGTGAATACAAAACTCAACACATGGATAATTAATAATTACACGGATAATAATCAATAAATGCAGTAATTAATAAAACAGGGTAACACAACAGGTCACTCCTTACCTCTCTGGACTCACTGGTTTCTCCTAAAATGATACAAAGCATTCACATGGAAATCTTCAGACAGAACGGTATAATATTGAACCGAACCACACTTCAACAAAAATCCTAACACAGAGTTTAATTTATGTGTATCACATATACAACTAGGGACCCAATCACAGTAGTCCCACCGACATACTGTAGTCGTCCCTTACATCTGCGTTTCCTCGGCTGCACTTGCATCACCTCTACAGGTGCCATAGGACAAAGTCCAGCAGTACTTCATGTAAAGTCAACCAAAGAAACTAAAGCACAAAACACAAAGATAATATTTGACTACTCACATTAAACCGGTCTTCTCATTCAAACCTCTCCACATACAGATCTGAGTATGGCAGATTAGTGAAAATCTACTAAGCTCTTACTCCACACTTGGTTATGTGGAGACACGTGGACCACGTCGAGACATGACACGGTGTTGACACAGGGTGCTGAGCAGACGATGAAATGTCAGGCGCCTCCGGCATGGGGCACGGTGTGACGCAGCAAGGAGAGTGATAGGGTCCCCTCCACAAGGGCGGGAATTGCTCGCTCTAAACGTGAGGTGAGGTGAGAGCGTTCTCTCAGCTTGAGGCAAGAGACCGAGAGCAAATGCGCACGGTGCAAGGTGTGGCGCTTACTCTGGATGGCAACCTTATGTTCAAGGTACACTGTGTGGCAGCACGGATTTGGCGGGAATGTGTATGTCCCTCAGAACTGGCTGAAATCACACTATTTTGCTAAGGAAAGAATTCACAGCTTACTGGGCGCAGTCTCCTTAACCCTTTAGAGTACTTCTTCAAACACTAGATTGACAGATGGTCACATTAATGAGATTCACACTGATGTAGACTGTTTCTCTCTGCGAGTGACCTCGTGGTGACTCACACTATATCTCTTCTTTAACTCGTAATTTATTGTAATTCCTATCGCCGCGAACCTGTATTCTGCAGACGGACACGCGCTGATGGAATGATGATACAGAGTTAACTTAATGTCGCTTAGACGATGTTTCTCACAGTTTGGCCAAACTGCGGGAAGGCACGTCTCACAAGTACAGCTACAGAAAACAGAATGCTTCCCCAAGGTGAGGCAGAAGCAGAGACCATGCTTATCCCCGTTGTTGTACGAAATAACCAATCAGCGGCCAGGACTAAGGACGCCATGGGAAAACCCACGAATCTCGAGTCTACCTTTGGTCACGTGGTACTTGTGACGTCAGTTCCCGGGAGGCTTGATGTTTATTCAGGTGTATAGGCCGTTGGCCTACCTCCCCTTGACTACCACCTAACTCCATGACTAGAAGTTTCCACTCTCCCAAATTCTACTGCACTACCAATTACAATGGTAGTAATTCCGTTAATAAAATTACTACGGCGGCCACCGTTCTATTTTCTGACAGCTGGTATCATCTGCTATCCTTTGACATCCAGCAGTGTACACGTAATGTAATACTAACCGAGTTAGCTTTGGTGCACTCACTTTGTGCACTCGAACTGGCAGCGTGCACTCCACCACACAGTTTGAAAGCTAGCTGGAGTACCTCCTCCTCTCGGCCAGTACTCAAAATGGACTACGTTTAAGCAGTTAGGTCACTCATTGACTATGCTGCTCTGCTCTCACATCTCTTAGTGATTACCAATGGGATAAACTAGAAAAGTCACAATATGATGCCCTCAGAACAATACCGGGAGCACCTATATAGACGTCAGTAGAGAATTTAAGAATGTAAACCAACTTACCAGCCTTAGAAAATAGGATCAAACAAAGAATAGCCAACAAACAGTAAAGTTGTTGGAATATCTACCAGACTGTCAATCAAAGAGATCATACACAGATCGCTTCACAGAAACCTTGAATATAGAACAAGTGCATGGACGGATAATCTGATCAAGATCCTAGAGATGACTGACTTGAAACGGACCATTAGAAACACAGGAGAAGATTGCCCATATCAACACTTTCGGCAGCTTCCTCCGTGGGAAGAATCGAGTCTAAAGATAATCACTGAAGGATTACCAGTTAAAAAAATCAGCTTGTGACTTGCAAAGGCTTAAAGCAATCATAGAACGGAAATCGTAGAATGGAAATCATAGCAATCATAGAATGGAAACCATCTCAAAGACAGACAACCACTCAGATTTTCACTGATGGATCAATTGATCAAGAAAGAGATTCTGCTGGGGCAGCAGTTTACACTAACAACCATGAAGCTTACTGAAGCATGAACAGTGGGTGCTCAACATTGCAAATAGAATTAAATGCCCTGAAAGAGGCCATAAATTATGCAATTGAGAATAATTTATTCTAAACGCAGATCCACTGCGATGTGGTACGAACAAGCCACTGAGTACTCGTCTTTGAAGCCTGTCAAAAAGATATCAAGAGACATTTCAGTAGCCATACACAGACTCAAACTTGGCAAAAAGTGCTGCTGGGAGGTAAAAACCCAATAGTTAACGAATGTCATATGTGTGGAACAGATGCAGAGGTGTCATTATTGCATTACATGCTAGAATGTGAAGCAACTGATGCCCTGTGCATCAAACTCAACCTTCAACAAGAGCAGCTGCATTGGATGCAAAATCTACAGCGACTACAATGGTTAGAAAAGCAGTTGAAGAATGGGACACACAAGTGAAAACTGTGCATTTATAGCCACTATCAAGACAATGTTATTAAAACAAGACTAAAACCAGTGCTTCGAAACGGAAGCGGAAAAGAAACGGGAGAAAAGGAGGAAACCCCACCTCCATTAAAAATTGTTGACCCAAATATCACGGTAACAAGTTTATCGTGAACCACCGAACACAATTATAGGCTCACTATACCCTGTGCAACATGCACATTTCGTTCTGAGTAGCTTCATCTGAAACAACAACATCAACAACCCATTGATTCACCAAATAAGAAACACCACCACCTACTGACTCAACACACACACACACACAACACACACACATAAAGAGCAGGAAGGCTCTAATAGGAAAGAGTGGAATGATAAGGACAAAGCGGCAGTGAATGAAATACTGAAGGCACTAGACATGGAAGGGGCTGAGCATAGCATTGAGAAGGTTTTCAGGCTAGGCTGGTACAAAAAAGACCAGGACCGTGTGTTAAAGATAGTGTTTGCAAACGAGAACACAAGGAGATGATTCTAACAAAGAAAAGCCACCTGCAACATGTGGGAGAATTAAAAAAAGTATTCCTCCAGAAGGACATGACGAGGGAGGACAGGGCCATGGCGGCAGAAGCAAGGAAGAAGCGCAGGGCGAGAGGGGGAAAACCAGGAAATCACAGCTCCCAACACATCATCCCCAGAGGCGAGGGGGGAACCGACAACCAGACACCCAGTAACACCAGCGGAGAGGGCAACCCCACCACCCTCCTCTGCATAGAAAACCCCCTACCCCAAACCCTCCCTGACCCCACTCTAATACTCAGCCAAATCTCCCTCCCTCCACACCCAATCCCCACCCTTTTACCCCTCCCCTCCTCCCGCCGAGTCCCCCCTCTCCCCTTTCACCCCATACCCTCCCTGTCCCTCCCCCTTCACTTGACCCCCCCCCCTCATCCCAGTATCCTCTGCGACCCTGTTATCCACCTCACAAATCCTCACACCCATGGAACAGCTTCCCCAACAGCAGAACACTCACCAAGGAGGCGATTTGAGAAGGGACAGAAGAAAGTGAGCCTCAAGGCAATGTGCACTAACATAGATACAATTACAAATAAAGAAAATGAACTTGGAGAATGCGTACTAGAGGAAAACTCAGATATAATAGCTCTCACAGAAACAAAGCTAAAGAAAACCATAACAAATGCAGTGTTCCCACAGGACTATTATATTATGAGGAAAGAGAGAGAAGGAAGAGGTGGTGGTGTGTAGCCCTGCTGGTAAGAAAAGGCTGGGATTTTGAGATGGTTGTTCAGGGATGTTCAGACCCTCCACCGGCTTCACATTGAGGGGTGGAATGGTGTATATAGCAACAGAAGAGAATGTTTCTGGTTTGACTAAAAGAAAACATTTAACAATTTAAATACAGAATGTGCTTCTTTGTGAAATTGTTCATGATTATTGTACTGACATGGTGTTTGTTGATCTAATTCCTGTGATTGAACGAAGTAGTACTATTTTGGTGCACTGAACTGATCATGATTTATTTACACTACCCACTAAACTACAGCTTTTTCTTTTCTTTTCTTTTTCTTTCAAGATTCACTCCTAGAGATTCACCCTAGTAATGGTCCTCACAAATAAGCGTAGCTCCTTGGTTATGGTTCCTTCCTTTGCAAAGCAACACTTTCCACACATCTTCCCCCAGGATCCCAAGGGAAAGCAATTGGATCTGTGCCTTCCAGAAACTGACCTACTGCTAGTTTTTCTATTATTTTCTTCTGAGGACGCTTTTTCGAATTGTGTTTTAAAAATCTCTGTTTTCTGTAAGGAATTGGCTCCTTCCTGTGGTTCCTCCTGCTATAATTACATTTCCCATTGAGCAGCTCCTGTAATGAGGGTGTAAAAGACACCCTCATGTCTTTGTTCTAGATTCTTCATCGATCTTCCTGAAGGTTGGATGTTCAACAGAGTCACTTCCTGATCCTGGCTTGTTTGTGTAGTAAAGGCATGTTTCTGAAGTGCCACTTCTGTCCCGCACTGGAGCACTGAAGGAACTTCACTTGATGTGTTCCCACCTAGTGCAGCCAAACTCTGCTGGTCATCCTTGTCCTTATCTGCTGCTTCTGCATTAGCCACATGCATCTGTCTCTTCAATGTAATGTTTCGCTCTGTTACATTAAGTACACATATTTGTAAGGTTTTTCCTTTCTGGTGCAATGTGAGAATTATTGGTACCCCTCCCGTTGTCCAAGGGTTCCACTAGGTATTGGGGCATGTTATTGTCCAGTTCACATGGGACGTTTGCCACCGATTGCGGTAGAATGACCGTGTGTTGAGACACTGCTACTTTAGCTATGCAAGGGTTGGAGTTTGTGTCTGGTGTATTCTCCCTTCCCAACTGCATAGGAATAATTTGTCCCTGTAATATCACCTGGCCAAGGCCAGGCTGATGCCCTGACGTTTCATAAAATCAAGCCCCAGTAGCATGTTATCTTCAATTGGTGCTACATATACGTTTACTTAAAGTTTCCCCTCCTGCAATTAGTAATGTAACCGGCCCACCAGTGTCCCGGAATGCACATACATTTCCCTGCTGTGTTGAGGGTGATGCGCCTTATTACCGGTGGCGATGGTATCGCCACCGGTACCGGTGTTTCGATGAACCTCTTGAGAAATAATTGTGACTTCTGCCGCTGTGTCAACTATTGCTCTCACCATTACGTACTCTACTTGAATCGGGATCCAGAACGGGGAACCGGACCGTAATTGCCTAATAGTTTTTTGTTCTTGTTCCTCCCTTTCCTGCTTATCAATGTCCCGGGTGTGCTGGGTTAGTCTACCTCATCCTCCCTGGGGAAACAACTGCTCTGCTCTTTAGGGAATTCTTCCTCATCCCCTACTTGCTGGAAATTTAAATCTACACCCTCATGTTGATAGAAGTCGTCTTCATCTTGCTACATTTTTCCTTCGCCAATGTCCTTTTCGTCCACCAGTGTTACCATTTCAGGCGCACCTTCTGAATATGTCTGGTCGGACGATTGATGGTTCACGTTCTAGTATTCGGTTGTAAAAATCACTAGCTTTTCCCTTAAGACACCAACCCAAGTTTGTTAGAGAAGTCATGCCACTTTCAATCTTTTTTCCGCTGCATACGATGTGAAACGGCGATAGAATGGAGTCCAATCAGATTTACCATCATAATCAAGTTCTCGAGGTGGTGGACAGAACGAATTATTCCTTCGACCATGACTGTTCCACTGTCGAGGAGACATGGAGTCATCCGAATCAGAATCCTGAGAGCTAGCTGACAACCTTCGAGCTAGATGACGAGTGGAATGAGACGGACCCTTAGTGGAAATATGTCCCTGTCTCTGAAAACCAGAACTATGCAAACCATAGGTAATACGAGGAGGAGACCTACGTCTGATGTAACTGCGTGTAGCTGCGTCTCCAGAGGCGGCGGAGGCATTCCTATCGGTTGATGGCGAGCCTGAACGTCCCCTAGAGTTTGGTTCTGCTATTGTGTTGGAGCCTGAGCCATGAGGTAGTGGTTCCGTGTCAAAAGATATGGCATTCAACAAAGGAGTTGTAATCTTAAGAAATATGATAGATGTTGTCTGCGTGATAGTGCGTGTGTCTAAACTTGACAATTCTGTTGGCCAGTGTGTACGACACTCCAGGTAATTTTATTAAATCAGGTACCGACGCCACGTTAATGCGTATGTGGGGCATCTTGCAGTAATGAAAAGCCACAGCTCAGAACTAGTCTTTTTGCAAAATGTACGTTCACAGCCAAAGTAAATTGGCAATGAATAAGAATAAGACACATCAGGGAATAGGCCTTAAATCTAGGAATGGTCAAGAATAGTATCCTGTTTCCAAGCCTGTAACCAATGGAAGCAGGTGCCGCTTAGGAATTATCCAGTATGTTTGAAGTAACTATCCTCTGTACGATTGTCCAAAAAATTGGAGAAAAATAGGGTGGCCCCAATAATTAGGATGACCTGACCCCAATGTTACTCCCTCCCAAAAATTTTCAAAAGTTGGATTGCACTTGGTATGGTCTTGAACACTCACTAGGACTGGATAATCATAAGTGCTTACACTGAACTTGATCATGTATGAAATCTAGGATTATCTTAAATCTAGAATCATGCACTTAAATTTAGAATGTAAACATACAATTGACTCTTACAAGTATATGTTAGGCAATAACCTTCTCACTTATTTTTAATTATTTTCACTGGTCACTTGTAGGATTATCATATGCAGTTATGTTCTCCTACAAAGTGCACATTTGCAAACACAATGTTCCAAGTTTCAATATTTCAAATATGTAATCGTCAGTATCACTCACTTAACTAATTTATATCAGTATTTTTCACCTCCTCAGTATCACTCACTTAACTAATTTATAGTTATAATATATTTATTTATGTATTTTTCACCTAAGTGTTTCAAGTAAATTTATCTAATTTTACTGAGAAGTAAGTTTATGCACTAACATCTATATTCAGCAATGAGTATACAGTTCAAAGGTCATGCACCTGTTAAATAACAACACACTTATTTCAGAGAAATGGGTAAGCTCAATGATGCTCCCAGGGAAGAAGGATGGTTTCCTTTTCTCAGGTTCTAAATATACCAGCACAAACTTTCTTGACACATATGTCTCCTTGGAGTCATATATATATATAAGGAAAGTTCATGAAGGCAAAGTAGGAGACAGTCCAGTAAGATGCAACAAACACATATGTATACCTGACGCAACTGAGTCCTCCACGACAGTGAGTAAACAATAACACTGAGCCCGGATACGCTTTTGAACGAAGGCTGAATCCGTGAGTTAGTAACTTCCTCCTCACTCCTATTATAATCCCCAAAATACTGAACACTCCTAATTCTGATGTAGAATATCCTGAAAAATAGTAAATGCAAAGAAAAGTGATGGTACAACCTTAGTGGTAAGTGGAAACGCCAACTGGTGGGGCAGACGCCAACAAGTGGGCGGGTTGGCAGCATGTAGGAACAAGTATGGCGACGACGTGGCTTGGTGATGGCGTCGTCTTGAGAACATTGAATAATAACGAAAATTCACAAAACATAATGAAAATTGCCAAATATAGAGAAAATTGATACTGCAAAAAATCTAGGAAATGAATCTAACGTCGAGAAACTCGTTGGATGCATGGGGGTTGTAGAACACTCTTGAATCAGGAACAGAGATATGACGAAGTATATAAAATCACATGGAAATGCGAGAAGTGGGAAATAAAGCACAGACACTGGAATCAGGAACCACAATATCTTAGACAACGCAGCTGGAAAGCATAAATCAAGTCCTAGCAAACTGGAGAACATCGGTGGTGCAACCGACGACAGTAAATTTCACTGTAATGTTGAACATGGTCTCAATCACTTGCAGCAGGATAATGATGCGTACAGCGTGGCGAGGTCCTCTTGATCACCGCGTAGGCCGATTACTCACTGCGCCAGTGTGGAGGTGGTCGCCTAGGGGTTATGGCTGACCAACCACTAGTAATAAACATACACCGAAATGGGTAGAAAACGGGAAAGACAGTTGCTCACCTTGAGCTGGAGTCTTCTCACAGGAGGGCTGAAGCAATACGACGGCTTCTGGGGCGAGGATGGGCGAGGTCCAATGGTAGCTGGCCAATATGGGTGCTGAATAACCACAGTCCAGGGGGCGTCACTAACAAGTCCTTCTGCGGTCAGGTACGGTTCTCGTCTGCCCTCAGGCGTGCTTGGGGAAGATGCGCACAGTCACTGCGCAGGGCCGCCGTCCACCAATCAGGAGCACCTAGCATAAGAGATAATTCCTCTGGCGGGCACTTTGAATGTGGTTCCCTCCACAATAATTATGTTGGTATATGATACTTTACTTGTATTTTATGCAAACGTATGTATAATGGCTGACCGGTAACGTCTTGAAATCCTCCCTTTACACCCCCCCCCGCGCCCCACTCCCCTCCATGCGTACCGTCCCCAGCCAGTGTTACCATGCCATGCTATTATGAGTTCCCTGTTGACATATTTATATATCATGATATAATCTTCTATGTATTGAATTATTGATATGTATTATTATATAAGGCTGTGTATTGAAACCTTGGTTTAGTTATTATATGAATTTGAAGTTAATTACATTGAAATGTCTGTATATGAGCTTGTGATATTTGAAAGAGGAGAGTCAGCTGACTGGTGGATTTGGAAACAGTGTCGCTCCCGGCCTGCTTGGCCTCTTGGTGCTCACTACTCTTTGATCTTCCTAGACGGGTGGATGTGTGCCGTGCCAGCACGGGTTTAGTGGCCTTATTTGTATTAATTGACTGCTAGGATATTTAATGTTATGCAGTAGTGTTTACCATGGATCATTTCTATCGTAGTACATCTTTTATGCCAGGTGGTAGATGCTTTTATATGTATTATTGAGGTAGGTACCTGAGGATCTTAAGTGATGCCATTGTACTGTGTATGATATTGATTCCTCAACCTCATTTGTTAATGATTGTGATACCACCATCCTGTATTGGTATTATCAGCATAATAGGCGCTAGTGTTCCACTGCGCAAGGATAGAGCCTGGTGTCAGCTAGTGCTGAGTGTATGCAGCTTTGAGGCCAGTTGATGACCAAAAAGCTCTGGCTCCTTGGTCCCGCCTCTCAACTGTCAATCAACTAATGTTCCTGAGCCTACTGGCTATATCATATCTACACTTGAAGCTGTGTATGGAGTCAGCCTCCACCACATCACTTCTTAATGCATTCCATCTGTTAACTACTCTGACACTGAAAAAAATCTTTCTAACGTCTCTATGGCTCATTTGGGCACTCAATATTCACCTATGTCCCTCAATGCATGTGCCCCTTGTGTTAAATAATCTGTCTTTATCTACCCCTATCATTTCCTCTGAGAATCTTAAATGTGGTGATCATGTCCTCTCTAACTCTTCTGTCTCCCAGTGACGTGTGGTTTAATTCCCGTAGTCTCTCCTCGTACTTCATATCCCTCAGTTCGGGTACTAGTCTGGTGGCAAACCTTTGAACCTTTTCCAGTTTAGTCTTTTTCTTGACTAGATATGGACTCCATGTTGGAGCTACATACTTCAGGATTGGTCTGACATATGTTGTATACAAAGTTCTGAAAGATTTCGTATACAAGTTTCTAATGGCCGTTCATATGTTATCTTACCTGGCATATGCCGCTGATGTTATCCTCTTGACATGAGCTTCAGGGACAGGTCTGGCGTGATATCAACCTCCACGACTTTCTCTCTCTCTGACTCTTGAAGTATTTCATCTCCCAAATGATACCTTGTATCTGATCTCCTGCTTCCTACACCTATGTTCATTACATTACATTTGCTTGGGGTAAACTCTAACAAACATTTGTTCGACCATTCCTGCAACTTGTCCAGGTCTTCTTGAAGGCTCAAGCAGTCCTCCTCTGTCTTAATCCTTCTCATAATTTTGATGTCGTCTGCAAACATTGAGAGAAATGAGCCTATACCCTCTGGGAAATGATTTACAAATAACAGTGTGGCAATAATCTCTTTCAAGAGAGATTGAGCCTGCTCTTTCCTACTTAAAGTTACGTCAATTCTACAAGTACAAGATGCTACATTCAAGATACGTCACCAGTAGCACGAAACGTTTTGACCAGGAGGCAAAACGTATCCTGAACCCCCCTTCACGCCGGCTCGCCACCCGTCTTCAACCAGCCAACTACCCATCCCAGCTTGCCTGCTCCTGATTGGTGACTCGCCGACCGCGCACCTGCACACTGCACCTCAGCGCCCTCTACCTGAGTCGACGTCTGAGCCTGACCAGCTATCAACTTCAGAATATTCTTTGTGCTCTTAGAGTTGACATCTCTCTCTGACATACTAAGCTCTCTGGCTTTCGTATACTAAGGGAGGTCTCAGCCATAGCCAATATTCTCAGCACCATTTCACATTATACTATTTAATCTATTGTGTTTTTTTGTATTTATCTTTGTCACATTTTTGCATTAGTCATTTACCCGAGATTTGTCTATATTTTCATTTATGTTTAAAAAAAATATATTAAAGTTTCATTGTTCATACTTTGTGTTTTATGTGTTCCTCCCTCTAACTTACCACAGACAACAGGCAAGCAGTCTATCTTTTTTTGTAAGTGTGACCAGGCATTGACACCTGCTATTGGAGGAATGCCGAACATCAACACTCCAACACTTTCCCGTCACATTTAATGGGGGCCTGTCCTAGGAGCTTCATTAAGGTACTAGTACCAGAACGTCAATTTGTGGTAAGTGTACTTCGCTTTGCTAAAGTTGCTTTTCAATATTATCATTATTTTTATATTAATATGGTGCTGTGTGTATTGTGCATTCCGAGAGTAGCATATGGTGAGTGTGGGATAACTTTGGATTATGTGGTGACTGTATGCCTCAGTCATTCTCTTAATTATTCATCTCTCCCTCCGTGTTATTACTCGCGTTTACCATCTTTTGTCCCTAGGATATTTCTCACCTTATCGGCAGATCATCATTTTGGGTACCCTGGTACTTTGGTTTGTCTTCGGGTCAAAAGCACCCAATCTTCTGCAATCTGACCGAAGGAGGATAAAGAGGACCATAGTTCCTCTAGCACGGACTTTGTTGCTGAGTTGGGACCTCAGCAGCAGTTCTCGTCACCAGTTGACACTCGCACCCCTACACGTCGGTCAGAGATGGTGATATTTACTTAGGTAGGGAATTAGTTTTCTTTTTACAGAGCACAAAGTTCGCTAATTCTGTAAGTATCATATTTCATTCAGTGGGAAAGACTTGCTTATGTCCTATAGAGACTCGGCAAGGTATGCCTACATTCTTGGACTACCTAATTCACTTTTGAAGCAATTAAATGTTTCATTTGTTTTAGAAACTCAGTTTCATTTATTTAGTAGGATTTTCTTGCCCTTATTCTCTTACATTGAGTACCGGGTACAAGATTTCCTGCGACTTTGACTAATCATTTACCATCTTGAAATTAACTTTAATTGTTAAAGATTAAAATTCCACAGGATAGTTACCAGTTGCCACGTTATCCTGTTTCTGACATTTACCATATCACAACTATATTCGTTGTACATTTATTTGCTATCTTTCACCATGTTTCGTCTCCAAGCTTTTCGTAACGATCCAGCAGGTGAAATAGGGACCTTATGTCGTGCCAAGAGGACTGAATTACAAACTCTTGCACACGAGTATCAACTAGATGTTCCCCATGGAGCCAACAAAAATGAATTACATAACTTAATCATGGATCACCTCTTAGATGAAGGGACAATTGACTCTGAAACTCACGAAACTTATTCTATTGCAGATAAACATGATTTGGCACTATGAAACTCAAGCTCGAACTTGCCAAGATCGAGCGGGAGCAACAAAAGGAAGCCCAACAGCAACAGCAAGCAGCTCTCCAAATGAAGAAAGAAGAGGCCGCCCTCAAGGAACGTGAGGCGGCCCTACTCAAAGAACAACAGGAACGAGAGGCCGCCATCAGGAAAGAAGATCAAGAGAGAGAGGCGGCCCTAAAAGAACGAGAGGTGCCCTCAAGGAACGTGAGACTACATACTCCGTGAGCGTGAGCGAGTACAGCTTGAAGCAAAACAACGTCACCTGGAGATGCAGCACGAGCATGACAAGAAGCAAGCTGATGTGGCTCTAGAATGTCGTCGACAAGAACTAGAGTTGGAAACTACACACCACACTCAGCGCCAACAAGCTACCCTAGTCTTCCCGTAAGTTTCAATGTCTCCCATGCAAGTAAGTTAATGTCACCGTTTGTAGAGACAGAGATCGACGTTTTTTTTACCACCTTTGAGACCCTAGCTAATAAACTTAAATGGCCTGCTGATCAATGGTCTACCCTTCTCAGAGTGCATCTTACAGGTAGAGCTGCAGTTACTCTCAGTACCTTAGCGTCTGAGAATGACTACCAGACCCTGAAGCAAGCAGTGTTGGACGCCTACCTTCTCTCCACCGAAAGCTACAGACGAAAATTCCGTGATCATCTTAAGGCAAGTACCACCACCTTTCTAGAATTTGCCAATACCAAGAAAAGATATTTCATGAAATGGCTGGAAGCAGCACATGTCTCTACCTTTGCAGAACTCGTCAACCTCATGCTAGTTGAGGAATTCTTGAGACGTATTCCCCCTTCCGTCCGTTTATATCTAGCAGATAAAGAAGAAACCGACTACATAAAATGTGCGAAGTCGGCTGACACCTACAGCCTCATCCACCGGCTGACACCATCACCACCTCCCAGTAAGAAGTCTTGGTACAGTTACGATAAAGTAAGTACAGATGAAGCGAGCTCACAATTGTATTGTAAGTATTGCAAACTCTATGGACATACCATAGATAGATGTGTGAAGGCTCAATACAAGAGCAATGAATCTACTAAACCCAAACAGACTCCTCCTAAGTCCGGTAAGCCTGTGATGAATGTTGGTGTTCATGTTAATGATCTTTCTCTCTTCAGTAAACACCTGTATCCTGGAACTGTCTCTACCAACGGTACAGATTCGGAGGGACGTTTCAAATTGAAGATCTTGAGGGACACAGCGGCTCTTCAGTCCATCATGTTGAAATCGGCTGTGTCTAACATCACCTACAACCGGGAAAAACCGTCCTTATCACTGACCTCACTGCTACCACTCCATATCCACTCGCCAGAGTCCACCTGGATTGTCCCTTCGTGACCGGTGAAGTCCAAGTCGCCATCAGGGAAAAGCCTTTTCCCATGCCTGGAGTGCAACTTCTCCTGGGCAACGACTTGGCAGAAGATCTGCAACCGCCCAACCTGATCATCACGGACAAACCCCAGGTGTGTACTTCTGTAATGGATAATCCCATCTTTGAATATGTTCCAGCAGAGGTTCAAGAAAGTGATCAAGTTTCTCCTCCGGTTTTGGTGACCACCCGTGCACAAGCTGCACGACCGCAACCAGCTGACTCTACTGCTACCGCTGTCCCTCAAGACCCTCAGAATCTACCCCCAAATCTTACCAGTTTGGAGTTCCGTAAGTTACAGAGGGAAGATCAATCATTAACACCATTATTCTTCCAGGCTGAGACTCAACCTGACAGTATCCCTGGGTTCTTCCTAGAGAATGAGTTGCTCTACCGCAGATACAGACCCAGCAAGCTGAAGGAGGATGACGATTGGGCCAATGTCGAACAACTAGTGATTCCCACCAGCATACGGCCCGATATTCTACACCTGGCCCACGGAGCTCTTTCTCACTATGGTTTCAACAAAACCTACCACGGAATCAGACAAGACTACTACTGGCCAGGTATGGTAAAAGATGTTAAAAAGTACGTACAGCAGTGTCATACATGTCAGATGGCAGGTAAACCTAACATCTCTATTCCCCAGGCTCCACTAAAACCCATCCAGGTGCCTGCGGAACCTTTCCACAGACTCATCATAGACTGTGTTGGTCCTTTACCCCGGACCAGTTCTGGCAACGCCTATATATTAACTATCATGTGTCCTACCACCAGATTCCCCATAGCAGTTCCAGTAAAGAACATTACGGCTGCTACTGTGGTGAAACACCTATTGAAGATCTTCACCCAGTATGGATTTCCAAGAGAGGTTCAAAGTGACTGTGGCACCAACTTCACCAGTGATCTCTTCAAGAAGACGCTGGAGGAGTTCAACATCACACAGGTACTGTCCAGCCCCTATCATCCTGCTTCACAGGGTTCTCTTGAGCGTAGTCATCAGACTATTAAAGCACTCCTAAAGAAATTCTGCAATGACACCTTGAAGGACTGGGATAAACAACTTGATCTCATTATGTGCATTTTCAGAAGTCTCCCCAATGAGTCTCTAGGAGTATCTCCTTATGAGATGCTCTACGGACGTAAGTGCCGTACTCCTCTCAAAGCTTTTAAGGACTCTCTACGTAATGCCACCTTCAGTGACCCTCAGAATGTGCCCCAGTTTCTTCAAAACCTAAAACACATTCTAGAGAGAGTACGTAAATTTGCTAATGACAATCTATTGAAAGCCCAGGAGAGGATGAAGACTCATTTTGACCAACGTAGCAAACTAAGGAAATTTAACCCAGGAGACTTCGTGTTGGCATATTTTCCTATCCCAGGTTCTCCATTGCAAAACAAGTTTTCAGGACCCTACCGCATCAAGGAGTGCAGAAACAACCACAACTACGTTCTTGAGACTCCAGATAGGCGGCGGAAGACCCAGTTGTGCCACGTCAACCTCCTGAAGCAGTATCAAGGTATTCCCCCCACTGTGTTGGTATCAGTCTCGACAGTTAAAGGTCCATACCTCCACAGTGAAACCTTCCCTGCTTCTCCCGAAAGCATTAACACTGAATCGGTGCTTTCCAAATCGGAAATCCTACCTGATCTTCATCCCAATTTACAGGACTATAATAGTGCTCCTTTACCATGTTCTAATCCTATTCTCGCCTCGCCAGATATCACGAAGCCTTTCATCCTCCATGTCGACGCCAGTGGTACCGGCATCGGGGGTGACCTGATGCAACAACGAGGCGAGGAGATTCTACCTGTTAGCTACTACAGCTACAAGGAACTACAGCACGATCGAAAGGGAGCTACTCATCGTCCTGAACTTGCAGCACTTCGAACCATACCTGCAAAGTGCTCGGTCTACCACCATCTACTCGGACCACAATCCTCTTCACTTCCTGCAGCAAGCCCAATTCAACAATCGACGGCTTCTACGATGGGCTTGATATCTGCAGAATTTCAACCTGGAGATCTCTACATCAAGGGTCTGACAACATCATAGCAGACGCCCTCTCCAGAGTCTATGAGGTAGAGGCTGCTCCACCTATCACTCTACCACCTGAAGACGTAACTTCACCAGTAACCGCAGGCTTCGGGGGAGAGTTGTGACGATAATCTCTTTCAAGAGAGATTGAGCCTGCTCTTTCCTACTTAAAGTTACGTCAATTCTACAAGTACAAGATGCTACATTCAAGATACGTCACCAGTAGCACAAAACGTTTTGACCAGGAGGCAAAACGTACCCTGAACCCCCCTTCACGCCGGCTCGCCACCCGTCTTCAACCAGCCAACTACCCATCCCAGCTTGCCTGCTCCTGATTGGTGACTCGCCGACCGCACACCTGCACACTGCACCTCAGCGCCCTCTACCTGAGTCGACGTCTGAGCCTGACCAGCTATCAACTTCAGAATATTCTTTGTGCTCTTAGAGTTGACATCTCTCTCTGGCATACTAAGCTCTCTGGCTTTCGTATACTAAGGGAGGTCTCAGCCATAGCCAATATTCTCAGCACCATTTCACATTATAATATTTAATCTATTGTGTTTTTTGTATTTATCTTTGTCACATTTTTGCATTAGTCATTTACCCGAGATTTGTCTTTATTTTCATTTATGTTTAAAGTAAATATATTAAAGTTTCATTGTTCATACTTTGTGTTTTACGTGTTCCTCCCTCTAACTTACCACAGACAACAGGCAAGCAGTCTATCTTTTTTTTGTAAGTGTGACCAGGCATTGACACCTGTCATTGGAGGACTGACGAACATCAACACTCCAACACTTTCCCGTCACAATATAAACAGTATAGGTTCGAGTACAGAGTCCAGTGGGAATCCACTGGTGACTTCATGCCAATCTGAGATCTCACCCCTCACTGTAACTCTGCTTCCTATTGCTTAGGTACTTCCCTTATCCACTGAAGCGCCTTACCAGTTACTCCTGCCTGTTTCTCCAGCTAATGCATCAGCCTTTTATAGGGTACTGCGTCAAAGGCTTTCCGACAGTCCAAAAAATTCAGTCCGCCCAGCCTTCTCTTTCTTGCTTAATGTTTGTCACCTGATCTTAGAATTCTATTAAGCCTGTTAAGCAAGATTTACCCTCCCTGAACCCATGTTGATGCATTGTCACGAGGTCCCTTCTCTCCAGATGTGTTACTAGGTTTTTTCTCACGATCTTCTCCATCACCTTGCATGGTATACAACTTAAGGACGCTGGCCTGTAGTTCAGTGCCTCTTGTGGGAACCGACCTGTGAGATTTATATATATATATATATATATATATATATATATATATATATATATATATATATATATATATATATATATATATATATATAATTTATATATAATTTATATTTACATTAATTTATATATTTCGATAGCAATTAGTATGATGTTAAGTGGACTATATTTCTGCAATAATCTCACAAATCAATCCTTACACATTAGGGGAGGTGGTTTATATTAAATTTATATATATGCAGCCAATCAAACTACAGTATTAACTACATATATTTGTATACATTGAGGAGGTTCCTTATCTTATTATACAGCAGCCTTAGTCCACCAGGTATAACTAGGATGTAGACACCAAATTATCTCGATTGAGGCAGCTTCTATCACCCAGTAACTGATGTATCAAGTCTTGCTTCTTCTTCTTGTTCCTGTCAAAGGGTGCGAGCTGTAAGGCCAGAATCCTAATATGTGACAGCTATATCAGAGAAAACACTGTATGTTAGATAATAAGGACCAAGGCTTAATTACCTTTATTTAAGAGGCTTGTTTGCATTCTAACCGGTTCGCCCAATATCTACCTAACATTTAATGGCCAAAAATGATCAGATAAACGGGTTTCGGTAGAACACTTCCCTTGTTTATTGTTGACAGCGTGTTGATGATGGTAGAACACTAATATGATCTCCATTACACTTCGTCCAAGAGAAATTATAGGAGCTGAATTTCCTCCCTGCACCTCTGGTCTTAACAACAATGGCTGACCACCTCCTCCTCACTGACGCTCCTGGCCTATTTTGTCCAGATATCAGTAACTGATAGAAGGGCCACATTTACTTTATTTTGATATTGATAATTAAGTTAATTCAAATGAGATTTTTATGATGGTAAAAGTCCAAAGACTAATGTATTTAAGAATAATTCCCAACACAATAGTTGGTGAATTTATAATAGTATGTGGCAATGATATCCCGTGTTCTATTGACGGAAAATTCCACTACAGGCTACATTTTCTATGGGTTACTTGTATACAACGGCAGCAAAATATTATCTGCCAATTGCATGTGTCGGAAAATCCGACACCATCTAATAATATTACATACAATAGGCAGAAGTATTGCTGCTGCCATTGTATACACAAGTTAACCCATAAAAATTGTAGCTTGTAGTGGAGTTTCCGTCTATAGAAAATGGGATATCATTGCCACATAGTATTATAAATTCACCAACTATTGTGTTGGGAAATATTCTTAAATACATTAGTCTTTGGACTTTTTACATAATAAAAACATCTCATTTTAATTAACTTAATTATCAGTATCAAAATAGAGTAAATGTGACCCTTCTATCAGTTACTGATATCTGAACAAAGTAGGCCAGGAGCATCAGTGAGGAGGAAGAGGTCAGCCATTGTTGTTAGACCAGAGTCGTGGGGCAAATTCGGCTCCTATAAATTCTCTTGGACGAAGTGTTATGGATACCAAAGGTCTTCCATCATCAACATGCTGTCATCAATCACAAGGGAAGTGTTTTTCCGAAACCCGTTTATCTAATCATTTTTGGTCATTAATGTTAGGTAGATATTAATGGGCGAACCGGTGAGAACACGAATAATCAACTCAAAAAAGGTAATTAAGCCTTGGTCCTTATGATTCATTATACAGTGTTTTCTCTCATATAGCTGTCATATATTAGGATTCTGGCTTTACAGTTAGCGCCCTTTGACAGGATAAGAAGAGGAAGCAAGCTTGGTATATCAGTTACTGGGTGGTGGAAGCTGCCTCAAAAGAGGATAATTTGGTGTCTACATCCTAGTTATACCGGGTGGTCTAAGCCTGCTGTGCAATAAGATAAGGAACCTCCTCAATGTATACTAATATATGTAGTTTAATACTGTAGTTTGATTGGCTGCATATATTTAAATTCAATATAAACCCCCCCTAATGTGTGAGGATCGATTTGTGAGATTATTGCATAAGTACAGTCCACTTAACATCATACTAATTGCTATCGAAATATATAAATTAACGTAAATATAAATTCTATATAAATTCATAAAAATTAAATAAATATAAATCTCACAGGTCGGTTCCCACAGCATGTAATATTATTAAATGGTGTCGGGTTTTCCAACACCTCTTATCTGTCACCCTTTTTGTACATTGGAACTACATTAGCCATCTTCCATATTTCTGGTAGGTCTCTCGTCTCCAGTGACCTAGTATACACTATGGAGAGTGGCAAGCAAAGCTCTCCTGCACACTCTTTCAATACCCTTGGTGAGATTCCGTCTGGACCAGCAGCCTTTCTCACGTACAGATCCAACAGATGCCTCATGACCTCATCTTTTGAAATTCGAACCCTTCCAAGGCCGCCTGGTGTACTACGCACCTCTACTAGCACAGTGACCTCACTTTGTACTATTGTGAAGACCTCATAGAACATCTTGTGGAGTGCTTCACACACCTCTTTTTCATTCTCTGTTTATCTGTCATCATCCGATCTAAGTTTCATCACCTGTATCTTCATTGTTGTTTTCCTCCTGATGGGACTGTGGAGTAGCTTTGGTTCGGTTTTGGCACTATTAGGTATATCATTTTCATACTTTTTCTCTGCTTCTCTTCTCACACTAACCTTCTCGATCCTGATTCTCTGGTATCTCTCTCCGCTCTGTGGTGTTCTCTTATTTCGGAAGTTCCTCCACGCCATTTTCTTCAGTTCCTTTGCTTTCATACACGCCCTATTAAACCACGGATGCTTCTTTTCCTTCTTTGTTCTTTTCTGACAGGCCGGGATAAACCTGTTTACTGCTTCCTGACACTTTTCGGTGATATAGTCCATCATATCTTGTACGGACTTGGTTCTGAGTTCTGTGTCCCATGGTAGATCCCCAAGAATTTTCACATCTCATAATTTCCCTTTCGGTACGCCATGTAGGAAAATCTGATTCCAATGTTTGAATTAATTAAATGGAAAAAACTTCAATAGCTACAAAGGACCACCACTTTTTGAGAAAAAATGAAAAAAAAGGTGAGCAAGTGGATTAATATTGATACCAAGAACGAGTGTCCTATGGATCTTAATGGGACTGCATGTAATTTATCATGAAAATACGAGTCAAGTTATCTTTCACAAATTAGGGGGTGCGGGCACTAAAACAAGAATACGTCTTAGCACCAATAATCTAATGCTGGTGCTTCTGTTAGAAAGAAATGTAAATGTAAGAAACATCAATAAAATTAAATGTCATATAAAATAATCATAAATTTGATTTCTAGAATTAATCAAGGGTTAGTACTAGAGGTGATCGTAAGTAAAAGATCACTAATCAAGTAAGGATTGATAATAATTACTTAAATACTATGAAATATCTTAGCTGTAAACAGTAAGAAACGTTAACATCTGTAGTCAAGCGTTCCTGATAACTTGTTGCGTCAGGTAAACCGTTCCACGTGATTGTGGTGCAGCCTATCTTCTTGCTCGACGTGGACTCTTGAGCTGAAAGGCAGTTACATTGTAATATTTGTCTACCTAATAATTACTGACACTATTTCCCAAATAAAAATGTGGGAACAGTAAAATGAGAAACGTACTAGTTTGGGTTTGTCTTCCTACGGCATAACGACAACCTTCTTATCTGTTTAAAAATGTGATCACAAGACTAAATCAGAAATGAAAGGAACTTATGGTTGCCGAGCCGAGTGTCCGTTGGTTAAGGAAGCTGTCCTTCGCTGCTGCTTGAAGGACGTAAATTACGAGCTGGAATTAGACGAGCTCCTTCGGCACTGCATTTCTCTATCTAGACAACATGGCGTCTACCTCGCTTCTTCTCTTGGCGCTGCTAATGGCGTCCAAGTCTCGTGCAGGAGCAAGCACGCATCTCTATCCTTGCACACTGTTAATGGTGTCCTCTCCTGCCTTCTCCTTCCTCCTTTTGCTTATGCACGGCTCTCGGTAGGTACCTCGAGCGTAAATGAATTTATATATTTCGGAGTTAATTAGGGAAGGAAGATATTGTGACGAGTATTTATGTCACGATTAAATGTATCATGTTATAATATAACCTCTCGAAGCATAAGTCGGTTTATTAAAGTTGCGTAAATAAATGAGAGGAATATAAGGTGGAATTATTTTATCTTTTATAATTTCCCCTGGAGTGGTTAATTTTAAGTAAATAAGGGAGTTCCAGTAAGTAGTAATGTGCTATGTAAATAAACTTGTTAGTAAGACATTATCCTTAGTAAAGGGAGTAATAAACTGGACTCTGTTTAAATCCAACAAAATGTGGAAATTTTCCTGTGGATGCCTGTCGAAACACGCAGTAGGAAGGATTTGGCAGGATATTGCGCTATATAAAATCATGATTATGGTTAATTTTACAAGTTAGTAATTTTTAGTAACTACTTATGGATAATACAAAAATGTTGTATAAAAATACAAAGGATGTATGAAAACTGTTGGTTATTTCTAACATAATTCCAGCGGAGAGAACCCGGGTCGTAGTTCATGTTTTAGTACTAACGTACACCTGTCTCTGTCCTAAAGTTATGTTTATGGGTTAGTAGGTTAGCACGCACCTAACGAATGTCCCGAATCTGTGGCAGATATTACTCTAAGTCATCAAGGGAACGTAAGTAAACATTGAAAATATTGAATAATTATCTGTAAGAAACAGAATGATAATATCAAAATGAAATATGCATAATTAGATCATTTAAGATCAAGGAGACTTCGACAATATAATGAGGTCACTGTCCAGGGTGGCTATGACCTATAACTGTCGGGTTACTGGACATTAACTCATCACTGCATCAGCATGGTCATTTCAAGTTTAAATGATGAGTTATCTACACTTAAGTAGAATCGAAATATTGTTTAAGTTTCAGTTTACAGTTCTGAGCAGCGACTCTAGATGGTCTAGTGCTCTGATGGGCAGAATCACTGTCCTCTGAAACTTGGGTTATAGGTACCTCAGTAGAACATTCATGTTCTGCTAACTCTAAAGGTAATGATTTCTCGAGTGTTTTTAAGGTAGTAGTGCCTCGACACTGAACATTAACAATTCGTAAAATACCACGGCGGTCAGGATGGGCTTCAACAATTTTGCCTATAGGCCAATCTGACCTGGATCCATTACTGTCTACTAGGACAAGATCACCTGGTTTGAGTTGAACTTTGTTGTATGGGCTTGCAGCTCCATAGTGATATTCTCTTAGAGCAGTGAGATATTCACGTGTCCAGACCTCATTCCATTTCTCTATCACTCTTGAAAGATGTTTATAACTCTCCACAAATCTCTCGCTCTGACACATGACGGGTCAACCGGATCCTCGTCTCCCAGAGATATTAGAGGGCTCAGAAGACCACCATGAATCAAATGAGAGGGACTTAGGGGTTCTCTTTGGGAGAAATCATCTGACAGATAGGTTAATGATCTGTTATTGACTCGCGCCTCAATTTCTGTGACAAGGCATTGCAGTTCAGTGAGATTAATTTTCTGCTGGTGTAAGGCCTTTCTTAGGCATGGAATTTCTTCCTCCATGAGCCATGGGGCTCATGGAGGAATGAATTTCCAGTGGCACTGTCTCTGTTTGAGCACAGAGTACTCAGAGTTTGAGCACTTCTGGATGGTTCCATATATCTCGTAAGCAGGCTTCTCCTGCCACGAAGTTAGATCCATTTTATGAAATCATTAATTTTGGGCAAGATCTGCATGCAGCAAATCTGCGAAAGGCTTGGAGAATAGCTTTGTGCTTATGTCAGAAGTTACTTCCAAGTGTATGCCTCGTGTGGTAGCACACGTGAAGAGGCAAATATTGGCTTTCACCGGAATTTCATCTGGAGTGCCTGTTAAAATTGAAGCTCCCGTGTAGTCAACACCTGTGATCTCAAAAGGACAAAGGTGGACAACTCGCTCCTTAGGTAGGGGTGGAGGTCCTGGCTAAGGACACACTCGAGCATCATACCTCCTGCAAACTACACAAGATTTGATTAAAGCTTTGACAGTTTGGCGACCTTGGGGAAGCCAGAATTTCTGTCTAAGATCAGTGAGAGTATCTAATACTCCACCGGGAAATGTACCATGTTCATGGTAATGTAGAATTATGAGTTTAGTGATGATGTGATGATGTGGTGACGTGGTAAAAGTAGAGGATTCTTTGTATCCAAATTTATTTCTGCACTAGCAGTACCCGACCATGCGTTGCTGTGGCTCAACAATCTTCCCTGTCCTCCAATCCTCTCCACCATTCCCCTCTCACCTGTCTCCTCGGCCTCCCAACCATTCCCCACTCTACCGTCCCCTCGTCCTCCCTCACCATTCCTCATTCCACCATCTTCTCTTCTTTCCTACCATGCCCCACTCCCCTATCCCTATGTCCTCCCCACAATTCTCTTGTCCCCCATCCCCTCGTCCCCACCATCTCAAAATCCCCATCCCCTCGTCCTTCCCCACAATTACCCCCCTCCCTTGTCACCTCGTCCTCCCCACCATCTCTCACCTCCGTTCACCTCGTCATCACCAACATTCCTCACTCCCTCGTCCGATGCCTTCCCAAAAGGTTTGATGTTCCCATCAGAAAATTGGTAACATCAAGTGATCTGATGTTCCCATCACTGAAAGACAAGAAAAACAGTTAAAAAATGAAATGAAAATAAGAAAAAATAAAAAAATAAACTATTCTCATGAAATGAACAGCATGGTAAACAACACTCAATTCGCACAAAATAATTAAATCAAAATGAAAAAAAATCAAAATCTATGAAAATTCAATTATCAATACAATCAGAAAAACTGAAATGGAATTGTAACGTATTTAGTATAGCATGTGTGTTGCTCTTACATGCAACAGATGGCGCTGTTTTTGAAGAAAAGCATAGTTTTACCTGTCACAGGTGTGGCATTTATACTTACGAAATAAACGATATGGTAAACAACACAGCCCAATTCCAACCCAATGTTACACAAAATAAATCAATAAAAATGTAATAAATCGAAACCTATGAAAAAAAAATTATCAATGCAATCGGAAACATTCAAATGAAATTTGTGATATATTTAGTATAGCGTGCATGTTGCTATTATGTGCAACAAATTATGCTGTTTTTCAAATCGCATGTTTTTACCTGTCACAGGGGTGGCATATATATAGTAGGTATATAAAACATGCTCCTATTCGAATGCAACGTTGTGTCAAAATTTCAAAGCAATTGGTGAAGAACTTTAGGAGATTACAGCATATGCTCTTACATCTAACAGATGGCACTGTTTTTCAAAAAAGCATGTTTTTTCCTGTCACAGGTGAGGCATGTATATAGTATTTTGTTGTTGATTTAGGGGCGACGACGATCGTGGGATTGAATATGCCCTAGCGTACCCGTGATGGGTTTAATCGCGAAGCCTTGAAAGGTGGAACGCCTAGCCAAATCGCGAAACAAGTGACGCCAAGCACTATAAACTAATATGCCATACGGCAAATAAACGCAGAGACGGGCAGATGAATGGGGAGCCCCAGGAGTCCCTAAGGGTGACAAGCACCAGCCCTGCCCCACACAGAGAACACCAGGTAGCAAAACCAAAACTCGGCCCCAACTAAAACGCAAAAGTCATCCAGTGTCCCCCAGCAGAGCAGAAGCCGGCCTCCGAACGCGGCTGAGGGCACACCAGGAGCCTACCAAGACCTGCCAACCCCCGGCACCTCTCGGCCAAGCTGGCCCCCGAACACTGTCACCCTGCCGGGAAAACTAGTCAGAACACAGCAAAAAAAAATCTATCAACAATCCTGTGACCAAAGGCGATATGTGCGCCAGGCGTCATACAACCGGACCGTTGAATAGGGATACCAAACGGCAGTAGTAAAGCCAAAACGCGAAAACAAGACGTGATCAGGCGGCTCCCAAACAGACGTGGTGTTCAGACGTCCACTCGGCGTCAAGGTTGAACCAGGAGTTCCATGTATATAGTACAGATATAAAGAGACGTGCCTATTTGAGTGCAACGTTGTGACAAAATTTCAAAGCAATCGGTAAAGAGGTTTCGAAGATTTTCCTCACATGAAACACATGTTTTTCATGTGAAAATAGTTTTTCAGAAAAAGCATGTTTTTTAACGTCACGGACGTGACATCTATATTGTATGTATATATAAACCTGGCCGGATGCGAATGGAACGTTGTGTGAAATTTTCAAAGAAATCGGTGAAGAACTTTCGAAGATTAGCGATTTTGAACAAACGAACGTTTCCATTTTTATTTATATTGATGAAGCAGACGTCCTCCGCATCTCAAAATGTTATAATTATCTGCATCAAACCAAATGCCCAGAGACTTACTTAATTTTTCTTGGAGGTGTTCATATTCCTGCCCATAAGTCTATTGTTGAGCTTGTTTGACCCAATATTTGATTGGACTAGGAAATCGATATTGGATCCCTATCTTTTTGAGAAAGTCAAATACGATTTCGGTTACTCTTATCATTTTACCTAAATTGGAATAATGATGAGGATTGATAGCTAAAGTTCGAGGGGGTTCTGGATCTACAACAGGAGTAGTGATATTAGTCACAATGACTTGTGGCTTTTGTTGGTGCCACTGACCACTAACAAGCCATTGAGGTCCAGTGAACCACATTTCGGTTTTAACTAATTGTTTTAAAGTTAAACCTCTGGATAAATAGTTAGCTGGATTGTCCTTGGTGGGTACATGTGTTAGTATTCAAATTGTACGACAGTTGGGGATAGCTAATCACAAATCAAGTAAACCTCTGACATCATTCTCCACAGAGCTGGTACCAGCTGTTCTGGTGACCAGCCAGTATTCTCACAGACCCAGAGTAGGTAGGACATCGGAAAGCCGGTTATATACTTCGTTACCTTACACAATAAACTGCTGAAGTGACCATCTGTGTATTCTCTGCAAGTCAACAACAACCATACTTCCAAGAAGGTAACAAATACTGGTAGCAGCAGTGGGATCCAGAAATAATTTTCTGGAAACAAAAATTCAAGTACGTGTTCAAAAATTCATCGCCACGTGTTCCGGTCGCCACCGCCGCCATCGCCGCCATAAGCCGCCATCCTGTCATCCATGTATCAATTATTGCACCAGTCCGGGGGCCTACCATCAGCCACTACTCTAGGTCGACGATTTCAAAAGTAAGGCGCAATATTTGCAAGAGAGAACGAAATTTTCATCAGTAAAGTGAGAGTAATTCGCCGCCAGCGATTTTTTAATTTCCCGCGCCATCTTAGAACCTGTGCCACCACCTCAATCATCACCCAAGCCAACAGCATCAAGCCGTGCGAGTGTCTCAAGCTACTGCAATCGTCGCAAGTATCGACTGATCATCGTGTGTGTTGTACATATATTTGAGAATAATTGGCGGACTGCAATTGTCTGACTAAGTGTCGCCCCCAAGCTCACACACACCTCGCCACCTCTCACCATCGCCAACAGCCCCCTGCTTCATCATTTTGCTGTAAACTCCTGCCTAGCAAATCGTCCTTCATTCGCCATCATCGTCATCTCAGCGTTTATCGTCAAGTTCCCAACATCAATTCCCAGTGTAGGGTCCCACAAAAGCCTCGCGCATGGCCGCTAGGAGCGGTGCCTGCCGCCTCACCAGTTGTAAACAAACAGTGCATGTGCCTCTTCAAACGCCTTATTGCCGTTTTTCGTGTTGGCCTCTGTTAGATTGCAAGTCCTGCAGCCCTGAGTTAAGTAACTAAGAGCCAAGACTTCGTGTGATATGGTTTAAAGAGGTTTAACGTAAATATATCCACAATATCTTATGAATTAACCATTCAGTGACTTTTTAAATATTGGAGTTGGCACAGTACTCCACTCCCACAGTTTCTCTGAGTGATTTTCAACATTCCTGCTTCTCACAGTAATTTCATTAAGTATTAATTGTGTTAATAGTGTGTTATTAGCAAATTCAAAGTCCAGAGAAGTAAGAAATCATTGGTTTGCAGGCGATGAGTCACAATAACGTGGCTAAAGTATGTTGACCAGACCACACACTAGAAGGTGAAGGGACGACAACGTTTCGACTTGAGAATGGTCCAGGACGGACCGAAACGTCGTCGCCCCTTCACTGTTCTGTCGTCCCGTCGTCCCTTCACACTAGAAAGTGAAGGGACGACGACGTTTCGACTTGAGAATGGTCCAGTACGGACCAAAACATCATCGTCCTTCACCTTCTAGTGTGTGGTCTGGTCAACAATCATTGGTTTAGTAGCAGTTAAGGATTTGCACAATAGAATTTTTTTTTATTCCTCCAGGCCTTAATTTAAAATTTATTCTTTCAACATTTCATGGTATAATATTTACCATACAAATTTATACACATACCTGTATCCAGTTTCTGTGCTACATCCATATTTCCTGTATTGCCACTTGTTGTGTTGAATTATTTTATTAAAATTGCAATTGCACTTCCCAGTTCTATAATTTCATTACAGTGCTTAGCCTGGTTTAATTAATTTATATACCTCTAATTCCAGCCATTTTCATACCAGATTGTTAATTTAATTTACAATTTTGCTTGTTTTGAATTATTTTGTTCCCTAGCCCAATTTAATAATTTTATTTCTGCCATTCCTAACATTAGCCAAGTTTGATATTTTTTTGAGTGTTTATTTTTGTGTATTCTATTTCTGATGCCTGGTGCACTTAATTATAATTTGCGTTCAAACATTACTTCCAAGGTTGTGACAATGCCTTCCACTGTTGCAACTTCTGCCTCCAATGGAGCAATTGCTTGTGCTCCTGTCCAGAGGTCAGCTCAGGAAATGGCTATTACACTTTTTGCTGGCGAATCCCGTTTGATAGAGTCCTGGTTTAGCATGGTTGAAGCAAAAACCAAGGCCCGTTTTTCTGAGCCTACTGATGCTGAATATTTGGCAATTGCGTGGTCAGCCGTTGACACAACCAAGGGTGATGCTCGTTTTGTTGTAGATGAGAAAGTCATTGCTAGCCTACAGTCATGGTCAGAATTTAAGGATTTCTTTCGTGGCCATTTTGTTAACTAAGAAAACCTCGACTCATATAGGTTAGCCAAGAAAATTGCCAATGCCACCATGCAGCCCGGTGAATCGCTTAATGAGAGTGGTTCCACGAGCTGAGTCGGTCAGTATCTGTATGCCTTGGAGACTGCCATGCTTAGTTCCACATGGTTTGATCCAGACACGACATTAACCCCCGAGGCCATGGCCAAAATGATTGCATTTGGGACTTTAATTAATTTTGCCCCAAAGCATATTAAACCGAGCAGCAAAATTTTGGAGTTAAAAATTAAATTGGTGAAGTGTTTGAGGCTATCAATAATGCTACTGATAAACTAGCTCCCCGAAGTGCTCAACTGTTGCCATCCTCTGACACTGTGAATGTAGTAACAAGCCCTCAACATCCTCTCACAAACTCTCAAAACTCTTGGTCACAGAACCGCACCCATGCTCATAGCCCGCTGTCAAATTCACCTCCTCATAAGTTGCCGAAATGCCATAGCACACAACCATCCACTTCCTCATGTTGGCATTGTGGTAAGACTAATCACCTCTCAAGGGACTGTTGGTCCGCTCCTCGATCATCACCCTCTAGACAATTCTCTCGGTCCCCTCGTCAATCTAATAATTCTAGGCTCCCATATTGCAGATATCATAAACATGTCGGTCACCACATTGCAGATTGTAGAGCTAGGCAAAGGACATCCCCACCTCGTAATACCCACGGTCAGTCTTGGCGAGGCACACAGCGTCCGAGACATTATCAGAACTCTCATAATTACAACTCCCAGCCCAGCCATAATACAACGTCCAATTATAATAATCGATCACAGAATTCTGGAACTCAAAATGTTCATTCCATGTCGTCGGGAAACTTCCAAAGCCAGCCACTAACCAATTCAAGTTAGCCAGTCCTAGTGCCCTCCCTGTGTACTCAGTCTCTACCCAAAATAGATTTGGATACTTGACAGAGGAGGAAACTGACTCTCGACTGGTTGTAAATGTTGATGGAACCACAGTGTATATGACCCAGATGAGATGCAGATACCCTAGACAACATAAATCAAAAGTAGTAACATGTCCAGTCTCAAGTGATGGCCCTCTTGTCTCAGCCATTGTACATGGAAGAGTTTTAAAAGTTTTTCTTGACTCTGATGCAAAAATTAATATTGTCAAGCCCTCAACTCTTCGGGATATTGCAAGTAAGCACCCTACTCCAGTAAGAAAGTCACCCATACCTTTTCTAAGTGGTGTGTCAGGAAACACAGTAAAAGTTCAGGGAAAAATTGACCTTCCACTCAAGTTAGATGACATCACACTTTCTATAACCTGTTTACTTGTTGACTATATCCATTATCTTGGTGACATTCTCTTAGGTTTGTACACCATGATTGATGGGAATATCGCATTGTTTCCCCAGCGTTGGAACATTAGTATCAAAGACCACATCACACCCTTGTGTAGCATGTATCGACAAGGCCATGAGTTCAACCTTGAATTAGATTACGTTAATTTTGTCGACACCTGACTCGCTAGAGTAGGTTTGTCAGATTCTTGTCACAGTAGTATACCTGAGAAAACGGGCACTCGATTAAAGCATCGTAGTTGTGCAGTTGTTAAGGAGAGTGAGTATCGAGTCTTTCTGGAAGCGGACGCCCTAACGGATTTTCGTTGTCATGCTCGCCTAGCAGCTTCCATCTCAGAAGTCAGTGGTTCCACAGTTACGGACACTGTGCTGCACTCTCATTCTGTCACCAGAATAAGAGTTAAGGTTCAGGGAGTTCCTGAGTTATTGGATGTGATTGTGGAAAGTGATACATGTAAAGTGAATGGTACGTTTGTTGAACCTTCCTGGCACACAGTGAAGGATGGTACCGTTACATTGTATATTGCAAACACTAGTAATGCTGACTTCCATCTCCAGTCTGGCACCCATGTTGTAAATTTTGCCCATTACTCGTTACAGGTGCGAGTGGTGGATAATGTCTCCATGGATCATACTGTTTGTACTCTCACACCAAGAGAACATGGATCTCAGCCAGAGGTGTAAGCACTACACCTCAGTTCTACTGATTTCCTTGACCCTGTGGTTCAGCTTTTGGAAATTTTGAACAGGAATAGAGCCGTTGTGGCTCTACCAGGAGAAAAGTTAGGTCTCACTCCTCTTATTACACATAAGATTCCCCTTGAACAAGGAGCTATGCCTATTTATGTACCAGCATATCGTTTACCCTATTCTCAGAGAGCTGAAGCTGATAGACTCATAGAGGAAGTGTTACAGAGTGACGTAATTGAGTCGAGTAATTCGCCATGGAACGCCCCATTGATTCTTGTACCAAAGCGAGATGGTACTTGGAGACCTGTAATCCATTATCGGAAGCTTAACAGAGTAACTATACCTCTTCGTTTCCCACTTCCAGTCCTAAATGATTTATTGCAAAGTATAGGTCGGAACAAAGTATTCTCAATGTTAGATTTGTTGCAGGGATTCTGGCAAATCCCCTTGATGAGGAAAGTAAACAATTGACAGCCTTTAGTACTTCCAATGGTCATTTCCATTACAAAAGAATGCCATTTGGTTTGCAGAGTAGTCCAATAACCTTTTCATGGCCCATGACGAATCTATTTCGTTGATTGATAGGAAGCACTTTACTAGTTTACCTTCATGATCTCTTAATCATGTCGCAAGATGTTCAGACTCATTTCCAGAATTTTGAGAAAGTACTCGCAAAGCTCGCAGAAGCTAATTTAAAAATATAACTTGCAAAATGCTCATTTTTAAAGGAAAGGATTAATTTCTTAGGTCATACAGTTACACTTTCAGGCATTACATTGAATCAATCAAAAATTATTGCTGCCCGTGATTTTCCAACTCCTCGTACCACAGAAGCCGTAAAAAAGTTCACAGGTCTTGTAGGATTTTATCGTTCATTTATTGCTGGATTCTCTATTATTGCCGCTCGACTTTACAAGATGCAAAGGAAAGATGAACCCTTTGTTTGGTAAGAAGCCCAGGAACAGTCATTCCAAAAACTCAAGGCAGCATTGATCTCGTCACCTGTCCTTAGGTACCCAGATTTTTCTAAACCTTTTACGTTAGTTACAGATGCTATTGACATTGGCTTAGGTGCTGCATTACATCAAACAGAAGGTCACAGAGATCATGCAATAGCGTATGCAAGCCGTACATTATCTAAAGAAGATAAAAATTATAGAGCAACAGAATGTGAAGCCTTAGCAGTTGTTTGGGCTCTTAAACATTTCAGGGATATAAATTATAATTACCCAGTTCATGTTCTTACAGATCACCAACCATTAATTTCTTTGTTCAAGAATAAGAATCCCGTTGGAAAGTTTGCTAGATATTTGCTCACAATTCAAGAGTTCAATCCCACATGCGGTTATATTCCAGGAAAACAAAATATTGTTGCTGATGCGTTTTCTCCACACGTAGCTGCGATTCAGTTAAATTACCCAGCATTAGACACTACAGAAGTACAGATGGAACAGAGACAAGACCCCATATGAGCACTCATCATTAAGTTTTTAACCAAGCAAGATACTCACCCGATTCACAAACCTCCAGTACCATTGAAAGAGTTAGTGATTTTTTATAATTTGCTGAGTAGAGTAGTAAAGCTAGGCACAGCCCCGAGGAAATGTTGTCAGTTAGTTGTTCCAGCTGTCTTGATACCAACAGTTTTAAAAATTATCCATGATGCTCCCACAAGTGCACATCCAGGAAAGGATCATACACTCCAACAAGATCGATTACAGTATTTTTGTTCAAAAATGGCTAAGAAGATTGCTCATTATGTTGAAAGATGTTTGACCTGCCTACAGCACAAGGGACATGTAGCAGGACCTAATCCAATTCATGTGTACCCAGCGACTAAAGCTCCTTGGGAACGAGTATCGAAGGATTTGCTGACAAATTTTGCGGGAACAGAAAAAGGGAAAAACACTTGCTTGTAAGGGTTGATAATTTTTCACGGTATTGTGAACTAGTTCCTATCCCGAACAAAACAGCAGAAACAATAGCTAGTGCATTCCATGACCAAATAATTTGTAGATATAGTATGCCTAAAGTATTCCTTTCAGATAACGGTCCACAATTCAGTAATAGCATTTTAACTAGCTTGTGGAATTTATATAACATTAAAAAATGTAGTATTATGCCATATCACCCAGCAAGTAATGCGTTAGCAGAGTGTACTAACAGGAACGTATTAATGCTTTGAGAGTCACGTTGAAATTTGACAACAACAATTGGGATGAGTTTATACCCTTAATTCAGTGTGCCATAAATTCTTTGATAAATGTTTCTACAGGTGATACTCCTCATGCTATTCTTCATGGTATAGATACGTTCCTCCCTAATGAATTGATTAATGTACCTCCTACTCCTTTATATAACTTAGACGATTTTTGTTCAAGTGAAGCATAGACAAATGCAACTAGTTTTCAAGAAAATATGAGAACACTTGCCAAACGCAACAGCCGAGTTCACTCGAGCAAGGAAGGCAAGAAATATACCCAATAAGACTACTGTTGGATCTGTAGTAATGGTACTTAACCAACATAAGGCTGGCCCTATGTACAAGTTAACTAAGAAATTTTTGGGTCCATATAAGGTAATCTAACTTATCAACGGTAACAAGTACAGACTTAAGAACTTGTTAACAGGAGAGTATATAAATGAACATTTAGACCACATGAAGTTAGCCAAAATGACTGTTGACGAGACAGAAGAAGATGATGACAATAAACTTACCCAGATAGATTCTTTTATTGGGACACCACCCTCTGTGGTTGACAGACCACTTGATGTACAGCCACCTCATACTAGCACCTATAATCTTAGATCTAGGCCTTTCGTTTCAACTGTGCACTCGCCACATGTCCATTGGTTAGATGTCAATGAGTTTACCTCTCAAGATGAAAGTTTGTCACATGCAGTTCATCTGTTCCTGACCTTCAGTCAGAGCCAGAGTTCTACAGTGCTCTGGACGAACTATGTGTAGATATCCGCAGAATTTATAATTAAGTGCATTCTGCAGTTATTCTGTTTTGTTGGCAAATTTCACTTCACAGTATTTCTACCCCATGTGTCCTATTATATATATATATA
>WNGS01092210.1:694794-706119 GCA_020271785.1 Procambarus virginalis
CCACACGAATATCATGAAACCCAGAACCAATTCCATTCTAGATTTTAATAACTTCTGAATCCTGATTCTCTTCTTACTGCTACAAATGATGATAATTGTGTCGTCCTGTTCTCAAGAATATTTTGCCTCCCCGGCAATATTCAGCAAGTTCAGCGGGTCCCAAGAGCTTAAGCCAGCACTGTACAATGAATGTTGGGTGATTGTGTGACGTCAGGTATCAGCAAAGACAGCTATCACTATTTATCCAGCTTCAATAATACTATTTCTTATTAGACTTTTGACATCCTAACAATATTTGTTAATTTACGGTAATTGTTTACATTTGAGATTCTATGATTCTTAACCATTGTCAGAAAACACAAAGTGCATAATATCTGCCTTTAGATATATTATTCCGCTTATTTTCTTCTTTTTCCTGTTAATTTTGCCTTAATTAAAGTTGTCTGTTGCACAGTATGAGTCAAATTACATTGGGCGACTTATGTACAGCAGTTGTCTCCATAATGTGACATTCGCCCGTTCTCCCACCTGAGAATTTTGCTCCAGGAGAAAAAGAAAAACAATGGAAAACTCAAGGGGATAATTAGAACCTCGTGGGGGGAGCTGGCAACTGGTGAAAATTACTAGTAAACTCCAGTGAGAAGAAACACACACACACACACACACACACCACACACACACACACACACACACACACACACACACACACACACACCACACACACACACACACACACACACACACGCAAACAGTAGGTCACTGGAGACGGGAGACCTAACAGAAATGTGGAAGACGGCTAATGTAGTCCCAATATACAAAAAGGGGAGACAGAGAGGAGTACACTGAACTACAGGCCAGTGTCCTTGACTTGTATACCATGCAAGGTGATGGAGAAGATCGTGAGAAAAACCTAACACATCTGGAGAGAAGGGGCTTCGTGACAAATCGCCAACATGGGTTCAGGGAGGGTAAATCTTGCCTTACAGGCTAATAGGCTGTAGCTTACAAGATTAAGAAAGAAAGAGAGGGTTGGGCGGACTGCATTTTCTTGGACTGTTGGGAAGCCTTTGACACATGTGACGGTGTCCCACCCCTATATTTCTTCCTTCCCAGCTTAGAAGAGTCATATCTCCGTAGCCTAAGTGTTCTCTAATGTTCAGGGAACATTTTCATGTGTGGAAAAGCATGGAGCGTGATTAAGTTGGCTGTAAAGTGGCCAACTAAGTTTGATGATGCAAGGGGCTTACGCCTTTTGAAGCACAGGACGGTGACGAGCCATCCTGTTTCCCGCCAAGACGCCCTGACGCTTCCCGGCACCAGATTGGCCAGGTGAGGTCACGTGCCGGAAGTGACCAATGACGAGAGCCCTCGGGCGGTATGACGTCATGGGGCGGAGGGCGCCTGGGGCGGGAAGGCAGTACGTCACGAGCTGTCAGAAAGGGAAGATGCACTCGGGCGAGCTCGGGACCTTGAGAGCCCTTACCAGTAGATTTAAGCTCCGCTTCGATTCTGCAGGCAATCTGAGAGGCCATCCAAGTTCTGTGGAGTGCCCAGAAGCAAGGACGGACCGGATTGAAGAGCCAAGAGCCGTATCAAGAGTCTGTAGCAGATGGAACGTTGGGCTGGTGACGTCTGGGACGCCCATCAGAGGACCACGTCTTACACATCAAGGAGAAGCTAGGGCCGGGCCCAAATCTACTGGCAGTTAAGGCGAGGGGAAGCTGTGCTGGACTGTGAAGAGTCGACAGTGCCAGTGAGTGTGGAGGACGACGACGGAGGTACCTGTCTCCAGTACCCCAGAGAATAGGAGGAGGAAGGCAGTACCTGTTGGATGTGAGCACTGCGAGGACGCGTTACCACGAAGGCGACGGAGAAACCTGTGTGTGTGTGAGAACTGTTCATCAGGAGACCAGAAGCCAGAACCAGGAACCTCAACATCCGTCAACAGAGGACGAGTCAGCTTCGTGGTTGGAGTGAAATAAGGTAGACAATTGTCCCTCCCTTACCCCTTTTGAGCTAGGCGAGCTAGAGTATTTTATATGTTGTGAACATTTCTTCTCATTTTATTGTCTAAGTGACAGGACGTTAGGCTAGGAGCCAAAAACTCATTTAGGTATGAGTTGATGTGGGTGAGCATTAACGTGGTGATGTTAGTGATCCTGGAAGATTAGTTGGTGTACAAGGAGTCACCAACGTACTCTGAAACGTCCAGCTGATCGCCTTGCTAGAGGCGTGGGAGACCATAACGCACTGACAGCTAGAGCCGTCAGCTGATCGTGCTGCCAGTGGCGCGAGGTGTGTGCCCGCGGGAGGAGTGGATCCAGTCAGCTGACCGTGTTGCCAGAGACGTGTCATCGAGAAATGCTACCGCCAGCGGATGATTCCTACATAGACATTTCTTTATGCCACATATAAATGTATATATGTTTTCTTCAGTAAACTTTTAAACCAACTGAGGAGTATAAGTGAGCCTCCATTCTCTAGGGCTATATATATTATATATTTATGAGACCATTAGTGACACCTTGTACTGCACGTGACATTGCATCCTTAGCCAAGAAAACCATTACGACCACTGACGTGTTGCTGGGACACGAGCATAAACACCCAGCTGGCGACCTGAGTAGACCAGATAAAGAAGAAGAAAGCGTTCCAGTGTCAGGACAGGCAGGTTTAAGTGAGTTATAAGAAGCTTGAACCTCCCCACTCGCTAGGGGTGTATAAGGCGAGCCCTTAGTTGACTGGGGGAGCCCAAGGGTGAGCAGTGGCGCCCGGTACTGAGGGGGCTAAGACCTGTGGGACGACCCCGACCACAGGTTGGGAAGGGGGTGAACCCTGACAGTACCCCATAAGAGGCTGGTACATAAGCTGGAGAGGCAGGCAACGGACCTATCCTGTTTCTGGTATATATGTAAATGATCTCCCAGAGGTTATAGGCTCATTCCTCTCAATGTTTGCTGACGATGCCAAAATTATGAGAAGGATTAAGACAGAGGAGGTCTGCTTAAGTCTTCAAGAAGACCTGAACAAACTGAAGGAATGGTCGAACAAATGGTTGTTTGAGTCTAACCCTAGCAAATGTAATGAAGATAGGTGTAGGGAGCAGGAGGCCAGATACAAGGTACCATTTGGGAGAGGAAATTCGTCAAAAGTCAGAGAGAGAGAAAGACTTGGGGGTTCATACGACAGTTCCACGGATATGGGCTTCCCCTGAAGCACATATCAGGAGGATTAAATCAGCGGCATATGCCAGATTAGCCAACATAAGAACGGCCTTTAGAAACTTGTGTAAGGAATTTAGAACTTTGTATACCACATATGTCAGACCAATCCTTGAGTATGCAACTCCAGCATGGAGTCCATATCTAGTCAAGCATTTGACTAAACCTTAAAAGGTTCAAAGGTTTGCCAGCAGACTAGTACCTAGACTTAGAGGTATGAACTACGAGGATAGACTACGGGAATTAAACCTCACGTCACTGGAAGGCAGAAGAGTAATGGGGGACATGATCACCACATGCAAGATTCGCAAATGAATTGATAGGGTAGATAAAGACAGGCTATTTAACACAAGGAGCACACGCACCAGGGCAAACAGGTGGAAATTAAGTGCCCAAATAAGCCACAGAGATATTAGAAAGAACTATTTTAGTGTCAGAGTAGTTGACAAATTGAATGCATTATGAAATGATGTGATGGAGGCTGACTCCATACACAGTTTCTAATGTAGATATTATAGAGCCCATTAGGCTCAAGAACATGTACACCAGTTGATTGACAGTTAAGAGGCGGGACCAAAGAGTCAAAGCTCAACCCCCCTGCAAGCACAAATAGGTGAGTACAAATAGGTGAGTACACACAGACAAGTGTATCACAGACAGACACACACACAAGGGTAAACTGGAAAAACAAGAAACCGCATGGAGGTGAGGAAACATGGGCAGCTAAACTGCTGGAATTGGCGACAAGAAACTTTTTAAGTCAGCATGTCAGGGGACCAACAAGAATAATAGGAAATGATGAAACAGCGAGACTCGACCTAGTCTTCACTCTAAATGACTTCGACATAAGGGAAATTGGTTTCGAAGCCCCCGTGGGAATGAGTGATCATAGTGTATTGATGTTTGAGTATTTGGTTGAAGAAGGGTTAATGTACTCAAGAAAGGGCCCAGAAAACTAACGGCTGGCTTTCTGAAAGGGAAACTATGATGCGATAAGAAAATTCCTAACAAATATAATTTGGGAAGCAGAGCTCGGAGGAAAGACGGCCCATGGCGTGATGGACTTCATCACACAGAAGTGTAAGGAGGCAACAGACAAGTTCATCCTAGTCCAAAAGGAAAAAAATGAAGTGCAGATGAGAAACCCATGGTTTAATCAGAGATGTAAGTTAGCAAATTAGCTAAGTGTAAGGGCATGGAGAAACTATAGAAATAATAGGACACCAGAGAGCAGAGAAAGGAACCAGAATGCCAGGAATGAATACGTCAGGATGAGAAGAGAGGCAGAAAGGCAAAATTAAAAATGACATAGCAAGCAAAACAAAGACTCAACCTAAATTAATGCACAGACACATAAGGAGGAAAACAACAGAGAGGGAACAGGAAATGAAACTGAGGAAGAGGACAGACAGATTCACTACAAACGGCAAGAAAGTGTGTGAGGAACTCAATTAGAAATTCCAGAGGTCTTCATTAGAGCAAGGGGAAGTTCCAGGGATAAGACATGGAATAGATAAACAGACACCGCTAGAGGACTTTGAGATTACCATGGGGAGCTGAGGAAGGTTTTGCTAGAGTTGAATGTGACAAAGGCTATAGGCCTGGATTGAATCTCACCATGGATACTGAAGGAAGGAGGAGAAGCACTGTGCTTGTTGCTCTGCATAGTGTATAACAAATCACTTGTAACAGGGGAGGTGCCAAAAATTCTGAAGACTGCTAATGTAGTCCCTATATACAAAAAGGGGGATAGGTAGGAGGCAGTAAACCACAGTCCAGTGTCCCTAACTTGCATACCATGTAGTTGAAAGAAACAATTGTGCGAAAAAAGCTAGCAGAACATCTGGAACGAAAGAATTTTGTAACACAATATCAATCAGCATGGGTTCATGGATGGCAAGTCATGCCTCACAGGATTAACTGAATTCTATGACCAGGCAACAAAAATCAGGCAAGGTAGAGAAGAGTGGGTAGACTGCGTATTTTTGATTGCAAGAAAGCCTTTGACACAATACCACACAAGGGACTAGTACACAAGCTAAGAGATGGCAGGAGTGAAAGAGAAGGTACTCCATTGCATAAGGGAGTACCTAAGCAACAGAAGACAGCGAGTCACTGTGAGGGGCAAGGTCTCAGATTGGCGAAGTGTCACCAGTGGAGGCCCCACAGGGTTCAATCCTTGGACTTATACCGTTTCTGATATATGTGAATGATCTCCCAGAGGGAATAGACTCGTTCCTCTCAATGTTTGCTGATGATGTAAAAATTATGGGGAGGATTATGTCAGAGGAAGATAGTATGAGGCTACAAAATGATCTGCACAAGCTGAATGAATGGTCCAACAAATGGCTATCACTGTTCATCCCGAGCAAAAGTAAGGTAACGAAAAAGGCAGTAAAAACAGGAGGCCAGACGCAGGATACAGAATGGGAGATGAAGTCCTCCATGAAACGGACAGAGATAAAGATCTAGGAGTTGATATTACAACAAAACTATCTCCTGAAGTCTACATAAAAAGAGTAACATCGGAGGCTTATGCGAGGCTGGCTAACATCAGAACTTCCTTCAGGAACCTGTGTAAGGAATCATTCAGAATCTTGTATACCACATATGTAAGACCAATCCGGGAGTATACGGCCCCAGCATGGAGTCTGTACCATGTCTAGCACACGACTACGCAGGAAAAAGTTCAAAGGTATGCCACTAGACTAGTCCCAGAACTAAGAGGCATGAGTTACGAGGAAAGGCTGCGTGTAATGCACCTCACAACACTGGAAGACAGAAGAGTAAGGGAGACATGACCACTACCTACAAAATTCTCAGAGTAATTGACAGGGTAGATTAAGATAAACTGTTTAACACGGGTGGTACATGAACAAGGGGACTCAGGTGGAAACTGAGTTTCCAAATGAGCCACAAGGACGTTAGAAAAAACGTTTAGTGTCAGAGTAGTTAATAGATGGAATGCATTAGGCAGTGATGTGGTGGAGGCTGACTCCATACACAGTTTCATTTGTGGATATCATTCCTGAGCCCAGTAGGCTCATGAATCGCGAAAGAAGTTGTGACATGCGCCTAATGGGCGCATCTCCTTATCTCTTTATTTCCTGTCTGCTGTTTGGTCTAAGTTAAACACGTGACTCTTCAATGTCATTGAAGAGTTGAACTTCATCACCCCAATTTTACTTTTTTATTAATAATAGATGAGGTACATCTGAATTTGTGCAGCTACCCTAGACTATATGAAGTGGAGTACAGTGCGTCAAAAAAGCTAACTACGTGATGCTAAAAATCCCCATCACTCAGGATGGTTAGTCATACAGAGGCATGTGATACACAGTCTGCACTGGCAGACTCCGGATGCATTTTAAGGATATCATGAACACAAGAGTGAATAAGGTAGCAGTGGTAATAAAAGTCCCCATCTCGCAGGATGGTTAGTCATACAGGGCCATGTGTTTAGTAGCCTGCACTGGCAAATTTTGGGTACACTGTGAGGATATTTTCAAGAATACGACAGTGAATAATGTAATTGCAAAGCTCCAGGTACCTCATGCCAACTGGTGTGAAAGGTCTAATAACTGGGCATTCAGTGATGTAGTGTGGGAGATCGTGCCGCAGTTCCTGCTCACAGAGTTTGCAACTGGAGTGATCAGGATTGGGAGATAAGTCACCTGTAGCCACCTGCCAAAGGTAACGGTAACCTAACCTGATCCTTGCAACCACTGTGTCGCACAGTCTAGTGGACGTTTTGTGCTGCCCATAGATATAGGTTTCAGATCTGAACAAATCATAGCTTTTTTATACTAGTACTTTCAGGTCGTTGGGAGTCAGTAATTTATTTCCTATCAGATCTGAGTGTTTGGACCAATACAGTTTTGAGAGCAGAAATGGGGATACCTAGATCTAATTCAACTTCACCTTTGTTACATGCTAATTTAGCTGCACTGTCTGTCTCATTATGATGGGTTATATTTATGAGTGAAGGTGTCCATACAAAGGAGATTCGAGACCCTTTTCTCTGTGCAGCAATTAGGTCATTTATAATTGGGAGTATGAGGTGCTTGCTGTCGATCTTCCAAGAGAAGTTTTCGATTGCTTGAAGAGCAGACTTTGAATCACAAAATATTATTCCTCTTCCAATGTTTTTTACTGTACTGGTAGCTAGTTGTAATGCTGCTAGTTCTGCTTGTGTGAAGGTCAGCCAGTTGTTTAACCTGACACTGGCAGTCTTTGTGCAAATATTATTTCTATAAAACCTACATGCTGCTGCAGTCCGTCCAGTAGAGGATTGGACTGAGCCGTCGGTGTAGACACAGTGTATTCATCACCCCAAAATGTCCATTTCATCTGTGAACTCTAGGGGTTTTGCCACCCATTTGCAAGCCAGTTCGAATAGCAATGTGCAGTCTAGTTATCATCATCTCCTGTGTTTTCTCAGCTGCAAATGTGACCTGCCATCTCCTTCCCAAGGTAGAAATACCTAAAAGTTTGAGTGATGAAGTTTGTATCAGCTGGCATTTCTTACTTTACATACAAAGAGTGCAGTTATCAGCATCGCCTTGAGCATAAGGAATGAAATCAGTAGATCTCAATGGGAAAGTAGATAATTGAAATAGATATTCCACAACAGAGGGCCAAGCACACTACCCTGTGGAATGCTGGCACCAATTGAGCGGCTATCGGATTCTGCTCCATTGAAGAATTCTAAACATAACTGTTAGAATTCTACATAAAACTACATTTGCGTTTTCAAATGTAGTCCCTCTAAGATGAAGCCTGAGATGCCTAATGCTTGAAGCTTCACTACTAATCCAGAGTGCCAGACCCGATCAAAGGCTCCTGCTATGTCTAGTGCAACAACACAACTGATTATTGACTCATCCAGTGACTAATGCCATTTAGTGGAGAGATTTAGCAAGAGATCAATCAGTAGCAGATTGGCCTTTTCTAAATCCATACTGTCGATAGCATAGTACCCGAAGATTGTCAAAATTATATAATTTGCTGAGAGATTATTGTTTCGAGAATTTTACCAGTAATGGAGAGCAGTGACACTGGTCTGTAGTTACCAACCATCTGAGCAGCTCTTATTTTTGTGTACTGGAACAACATCTGCCTTCTTCCATAAGGAGGGCCATATTCCTTGAGCTATGAGGAGTTGAAAGCGGCACGTGAGAGGTGGAGCCAACAGGTCAGCACAGCTGCGTAGTAGTCTTGGACTGACCCCACAGCTTTACTTGTGTCTAGCGTTTTAAGGAGATGGAGAACTTCAGCCTGCTGTATAACCACTTCAGTCATCCTAGACACAGTGCTTGGGGCAAGATGTGGAGGCTGACGCTCAGGATCACAGAATTGCATCTTGACAGCAAAGTGGTTTGCCAATATATCAGCCTCCTCCTGATTGTTGGTTGGAACAGTTCCATCCTCCCGGCTTCGAGGCGGAATTGTGGCTGGCGGCTAGTTTGTGCCACAAACTAGCCGCCAGCCACTATCCATGTACACACGCTGACCAACCTTCACTTTTCCAATAATCCCCTGCTCTAGGTCTCTAAAATATGTAAGGAACACAATTTTTGGGAGAACATCAGCAAGAAACAACGAACTTTTCCAACAGCAAAGAACATAATATTTTCCGGTGTCATTTTCAAGCTTCCACTTGGGATCCCCGGGACTCCTCGCCATCATCGTCTCAAGCCCTTGTGTTCGGCCCAACCATCCAAGTTGATTATGATGCCAGTATCTGTCATTGTTAGTTCGTCACCTCCAGTCCTCCAGGACCGTTTGCGCTGTTCTGGCTTCTGTGTGGTGTTAGTGGGAGAACTTGTATAATTTATGGTGAAAACCAGCAGTCGTGAATTCCATGACGTCCTATCCCTGCCTCGCAGTGAATGCAAGCTGTGCTCTCCCCGCCCCAATTTCCAAGGAGGACAACACCACCGCCTTCCTGTGCCTCGTGCCTGGTATTTACCTGATATTGGACTCCTCGTTCAACCTTGACGACGAACTGACGTTTAGACACCTGCCCCGCCTGCAGGCCGCCGCATAATGTTCTGTTTCTCGATTTTACCCAAAGGATTTTGATACTTCCTACTGGCATACCTGTTTCTGGGTCCATATTATTACGACGCCTGGCATGCATATCTCCTTGGGTCATGGTATAGTTAATAGATTTTGAACGTTTTCTAACTGGTTCTTCGAACGGTTGGTGACGGTGTCCGGCGTCGGCTTGGCAGAGAGATGCCGGGAATTGCAGGATCTTGGTAGGCTCCTGGTGTGCCCTCAGCCGTGATGGGCGGCTGGCTTCTGCTCTCCTGAGAGGCACTGGATGACTTTTTGCATGTTAGTTGGGGGACTGATTTTTATGTTTGCCATCCAGTGTTCTCTGTGTATGGTGGCGCCTGTGCTTGTCACCTTGAGGGACTCCTAAGGCTCACCAACCATCTGGCCATCTGTGTTTATTCGCCGAAAGGTGCATTTGTTTCCGCCGATTAACGACGTTAATTTATTAAGAAGGCCGTGCTATTTACCATTCAAGAGTACACCGGGGCGCATCCGATCCCTCGATCGTCGTCGCGCTTACATCAACATCAACAACGTACCTGACAATGGCTACTGCTCTCTCTCTCGCCTCAGTGTTTCGTAAATTGTATATGTAAGTTGTCTTGCTATCTAATAACTGTGTTTAAAGAACTAAGACCACCTTCTGGAAAAATTTTACCCTCAGAGACAACTAAAACCAGAGCTGATCACCCAATCCTCACTCCAGCTTCACAGTGTGGATCCAACATTTTCATCTATGTAATGTAATTTCCATTGTGAAATATTTGTGTTCGCAAGGTGTCACAAGCCTCTTCTAAGGTAAGAGAAGTAATGTCAGCATATTTAGTTTTTCAAACAGATAATGAATTTCCTTTTAAAACTCTTCCCTCTCTATATCTTTCTTCACAGAGTTGTTATTTGTATTGTGATTTTGTCATTATTCTGGAATAACAGATCTTTATTTGTCACCTATATTATCCAGCCCGTCCTCCTAGGGTTTCCCAACGTTAGGAACCTGTTGTACTAAACTAAAAAAAAAAGTGCCCATAACCTAACCTACCATAGGACCCAAAACAGAAAACGTGAGAGTATGTCAGTTTCGCGAGTCCCTACCATTTTCTAGTACAACAGTTTTTGGCCTTAGGTAGAGTATACGTGAAAATGCGACGTTCTATTACGAGGACGGTTTGCCTTATTGCTGTTTTAACACCTTTGAGCTAAAATTTCTATCAATTTGTCTACCACTTATGAAGAAGTAATTTGCATGCTTTTACAAGTTTAGTTTGATTTTTTAAAGAAAGTAAATTTTGTTTTTAAGTTATCACTTTAGTAATACAAGGAGTTTCGTTCCTTTAAGGGATTAACTAATTTTATTTAACTTAATGATTTCTTAACCAAAAATCAAGTACACAGATCTTATCACTTTTATTATAACCATTTATTACATGTTAGTGTAGTTGTTAGTGTTAGTACCCATGAAAAAGTTCGCAAACAGGACACCTAGGGGAGAACCTCCTTAGTACAAGCCTCCTTAGTACAAGCTTGGAATAGTTAACTACTCCAAGCTTGTACTAAAGAGGCACCCTTCTTGAGCCCGGATGAGCACATGTATAAGCAAGTAGATGGGGTCGCCGTGGGTTCTCCCCTAGGTGTCCTTTTTGCGAACTTTTACATGGGTACTATCGAGAAAAATGTCTTAGTCGACTTGAACTTGAAACCGGCCATATACTGCAGGTATGTTGACGACATTTTTACACAGGTACCTGATGTCAGACATCTGCAGGAGCTGAAGGAGGCGTTTGAGCAGAATTCTGTGTTGCGTTTCACTTACGAGATGGAGAAGGATGGGAAGCTGCCCTTTCTAGATGTAACAGTCATGAAAAGGAGCGGAGGTTTCCACACTGCAGTCTACACTAGGAAACAAACATAGGAAGTGCCTAAATGCCAACAGTGACTGCCCAGACAGGTACAAGAGGAGTGTTGTTAACGCTTATGTCGACCGTGCTCTCAGCCACAGCTCAGAATGGAAGCAAGTCGACGAAGAACTCTGTAGGGTAAGGCA
>WNGS01092210.1:735396-746794 GCA_020271785.1 Procambarus virginalis
TCTGTTCAGATAAGACTACTGGTACAGTAATTCAGGGCCTGGTGGCAAGTTGTTTGCAATCTTTGGTATGCCTGCATATATACCTCTGATAGGGGAACTTCGTTTATGTCGGAGGAGTTGAAAGATTTTCTACCTAAAAAAGGGGTAGCAACTAGCCGTACGATTCCTTACATCCCTAGAGGAAATGGCCAGGCTGAGAAGTACAATGGATTATTTGGAAGACAGTGCTGCTAGCTCTTAGGACGAGAGCTTAGATGTATCCCAATGGGAAGTAGTTCTTCCTGATGCACTTCACTCTATTCGATCATTGTTGTGTACCTCTACCAATTGTACACCCAATGAACGATTCTTCCAGCATACAAGATGGTCTACTTCAGGGCGAACACCACCTACGTGGCTTGCTTGCAAGGGGCCCTGTCCTCCTACAACGTCAGGTGCGTCAAAGCTAAAATGATCCTCTAGTTGATGAAGTTGAGGTCGTAGATGTGAATCCGGAATATGACCATGTCAAGTTCCCGGATGGCCGGATTACTACTGTATCATTAAGACACCTCGCACCAATGGCCACAGAGGGCTGCGAGAGTTTGGACCCCAATCTCAAAATTCAACAGCAACACCCAGCGATTGTGAAAGATGGGGGTAAACCCCAACCCGCCTCATCCTGATCGGCCTCATCCTGAACTACCTCATCCTGATCTACCTCATCCTGGACTACATCGTTCCGAACCACCTAACTTTGAAACACCCAATTGGAAACCTTTCTCTGATGTAACATTCCCTCGAGAAGGTGGTATGCAGGAAACGACTGGAACACTAGAGGCATCAACTTTGCAGGAGTCCTTCGACGATCTGGAAGGACGCGAAGTACCCCTACTCATCTTCGGTACTATGTTACTTAAAGCTAGAGGCGGTGAATGTAGTAAAAGTGTTGTTGTATTATTGTACCCGGATGGCTGCTCGCTTGGACTGTTTTGTTTGGATGCTCCCTTGACTGTTTTGTTGTTGTCAGACCAACTGTGTCGTGCCTGTGTACGGTTAGTTTTATGTTCACGCCTAGTTAATTTCTATTTGTTCTAGTGTTAGTCATCTGTACTTTGCTTATTATATTAATATCTTAAGCACTGTTAGTCTTTATAAGTTTTGTATAATATATGGCTTGTGTATTGCGGATGTAACTGTACTGTAATTTATTTGTTCAATAAAGCCACACGTCTGGCAATGCTTCTCCTTAACCTCACCCAGATTATTAAAAATAAATAAATAAATAAATATGTTTATTCAGGTAAGGTATATACATACAAGTGAGGTTACATAATGGATCGAATTATAGATAGAGCTAGTACATACAATGCCTACAACCCATATTACGTAATGCGTTTCGGGCAGGAAGAACATAATATCTAGAACTTAATACTAATTGAGCATAAAAATAAAATGTGTTGAGACACAAATACAAATAAAGATGAGGAAAAAGGGGGAACATGACTGAAAAAGCAGCACAAGTACAAATTTTGACAATCAGCATTGATTAAAAAAAAAAGGTAGGTAGTTACAGGGAATTTATTAGGTAGTGTTTAGTTATAATCTTAAACTGGTTGAGAGAGGTACAGTCTTTAAACATGGTTTGGGGAAGTCATTACACATTCTGGGTCCCTGATTTGTAGAGCATTTCTAGTTTGATTAAGCCTACTCTTGGAATATCAAAACTGTATTTATTTCTGGTGTGGTGCTCATGGGTTCTGTTACAACCAGCAAGGAAGCTTTTGAGTTCAGGATTGGCATTACAGTTCAGCGTTTTATATCTGTTATGATACACATGAGAGAATGTGCAGGACTTAATATCTAAAATATTCAGAGATTTAAGTAGGGTACCGATGTGATGTCTGGGGCCAGAGTTGGAATATTGTCCTAATAGCAGCTTTGTGTTGAGTAATTAGAGGACGTAAATGATTTTGGGTTAGTAGAACCCCCAAGCACAAATAACATAGGTGAGATATGGATAGATGAGGGAGTAATAGAGAAGTCACCAGGGCAGGTCGGGGGTACATAATATCTAATCTTAGAGAGAATGCCAAGAGTTTTTGAAACTTTTTTTGATATATTTAGAATGTGGCCCTGGAATTCAGCTTGTGGTCAATGGAACGCCAGGAACTTACATCTAATTTGGTACAAATTTGGGTATTGTTAATTTTGAGATTTATTTGATTAGAGGATTTATTGACCAACAGAATATTAGAAGTTTTGTCAAATGTAATGTGTATGTGTGTTGTGTGTGTGCGTGGTGTGTCAGGAGGAACTATATGTAATAGACAGAGGGAAAAATAAATTGGTTAAGGCGGGGTCCAAGAGCTAATAGCTGGTTCTGGCAGGCATCAAAGTAGGTAGAATACACACCTCACACACCAGTTGAGAGGCGGCGGCCAAAGAGACAAAGCTCAACCCCGCAAGCACTTAAGTTAGGTGAGCTACACACGTGTGCGTTTCGTCTCGCAGAGTAAAAACGGTCTTGTGTAGTGTGTTCTGAGAGTAGGCCAGTTGTGAGTAGGAGTTACATCACGTAGCAGCTCATTAGGACTATGACAAATCTGCATCATGTAGCAACATAGTGTACAAGGTCAATGACGCTCAGTGTCAAGAGTAGTGTGCAAAGGTAACTCAGTAGCAGAGTCGTAGCAAGACATCAGTGTAGATCAGTACCATCAGTGTAGCAAGGCACAATGCAGAGTCGTGTAGCAAGACATCAGTGTAGCAAAACATCAGTGTAGCAAGGCCATCAGATGTAGCAAGACGTCAGTGTGAAGATCATTAGAAGACATCAGTGTAGAAACATAGGAGCAAGGTCAGTGTAGCAAGACGTCAGTGTAGCAAGACATCAATGTAGTAAGACATCAGTGTAGCAAAACATCAGTGTAGCAAGACATAAGTGTAGCAAGGCATCAGTGTAGTAAGACATCAGTGTAGCAAGACATCGGTGTAGTTAGACATCAGTGTAGCAAGACCTCAGTTAGCAAGACATCAGTGTAGTAAGACATCAGTGTAGCAAGACATCAATGTAGTAAAACATCAGTGTAGCAAGACATAAGTGTAGCAAGACATAGTGTAGCAAGGCATCAGTGTAGTAAAACATCAGCGTAGCAAGACATCAGTGTAGTAAGACATCAGTATTGCAAGAATCAGTGGGAGACAGTGTGAAGACACGTAAAGACATAGTGAACAAGGTACATCAGTAATAACAGGAGTAGACGCGTAGCAAGACATGTGAGACCGTGTAGCACTTGAGACCGATAGTAGCGTAAAGACATCCGTTTAAGAATCGTATAGCAAGACATCAGTATAGCAAGTCATCAGTGTAGCAAGACATCAGTGTAGTAAGTACATCAGTGTAGCAAGATCATAAGTGAGTAAGACATCAGTGTAGCAAGATATCAGTAAAGTAAGACATCAGATAGTAAGACAACAGTGTAGTAAGACAACATTGTAGCAAGACATCCGTGGAGTAAGACACTCAGTGAAGTAAGACACCAGTGTAATAAAACATCAGTGTAGGAGACATCATTGTAGCAAGCCACCAATGTAGCAAGGCATCAGGTAACAAGACATCAGTGAAGGAAAGTCATCAGTTTAGCAAGACACTCAGTGTCACTAAACATCAGGGTAGGAAGACATCAGTGTAGCAAGACATCAGTGTAGCAAGACTTCAGTGAACGAAGTCATTGTCTAGCAAGACATCAGTGTCACTAAACATCAGGGAAGGAAGACATCAGTGTACAGGAACACTGTTACAGCTCATCACATTATAATACTCATACTTTCTTGTTAAGTCTGCAGACACTAACAATGCTCTCTTCTGCCATGTAGGGATTCTAAAATACCCATTGATTGGTCTTCCTCCAAAATAATCTTTCCTGCCTCTACTCTTCACAGACGCCGTCTTGTAGAATCCGGCTCTTATACACAATGTACCCAACATGAACTTGAGTCCTGGCTTTGTTGCTGTGGACTCTTCCCTTTCACAGTACATACTCAAATGCTCTAATCTTTCTAAAAACGTGACTTAACATAAGCTTACCCTCCATTTATCTTTCTTTCTCTTTCTTTCTTTCTCTCTTCTCCCCTTTTTCTGTTCATTGTCTTCTCCTACGCTCCCTTGCTATCCTCTGCTTATTCCTATTACCTTTCCTTCGTTATAATGGGAGCTGCCTCGTATGGGCCAATAGGCCTTCTGCAGTTCTCATTATTACTACTTTTCTCTACACCTTACTTTCCTCCTCACCTCTCTCTTGCCTATTTATTTCCCGTTCTCTACCTCCTCATCACAAGCGACTTGAGAATGGTCCAGGACGGACCGAAACGTCGTCGTCCCTTCAACTTCTAGTGTGTGGTCTGGTCAATATACTTCAGCCACGTTATTGTGACTCTTCGCCTGCAACTTGTGCCTCTTAGTTCTGGGACTGGTCTAGTGGCATATATCTGAACTTTTTCAAGCTTTGTCTTGTGCTTGACGAGGTACGGGCTCCTACATTCTGGAGCCGCATACTCCTAGATTGGTCTTACATATGCGGTATACAAGGTTCTGAATGATTCTTTACACAGGTTCCTGAAGGATGTTTTGATGTTAGCCAGCCTCGCATATGCAGCAGATGTAATTCTTTGTATGAAGGCTTCAGGAGACATGTTTGTGTGATATCAACTCCTAGATCTTTCTTTCTGTCCGTTTCATGAAGGACTTCATCTTCCATTCGGTATCCTGTGTCTGATCTCCTGTTTCCTCCGCTTATTTTCATTACCTTACATTTACTCGGGTTGAACTTTAATAGCAATTTGTTGGACATTCAGTCTGTCTAGCTCATCATGTAGCCTCCTACTATCATCCTCTGTTTTAATCCTTCTAATAATTTTTCCATGATCAGCAAACAATGAGAAGAACGATTCTATACCCTCTGGGAGATCATTTACATATATCACAAAATGTATAGGTCCAAGGACGGAACCCTACGGGACTCCACTGGTGATGTCTAGCCAATCTGAGACTTCACCCCTCACAGTGACTCGCTGTCTTCTGTTGCTTAGGTACTTCCTTATCCATTGGAGTACCTTCCCTTTCACTCCTGCATGCATATCCAGCTTTTTCACTAGCCTCTTGTGTGGTACTGTGTCAAAGGCTTTCTGGCAATCCAAAAATATGCAGTCTGCCCACCTCTCTCTTTCTTGCCTGATTTTTGTTGCCTGGATGTAAAATTCAATTAATCCTGTGAGGCAGGACTTGCCATCCCTGAACCGATGTTGATGCTGTGTTCCAAAGTTCTTTCGTCCCAGATGTTCCACTAGCTTTTATCGCACAATCTTCTCCATCAGCTTGCATGGTATGCAAGTTATGGACACTAGGCTGTAGTTCAGTGCCTCCTGTCTATCCCCGTTCTTGTATATCGGGTCTACATTAGCCGCTTTCCAAATTCTTGGCAGTTCCCCTGTTGCCAGTGATTCGTTATATGCTATTGAGAGTGGCAGGCACAGTTCTTCTGCTCCTTCCTTAAGTATCCAAGGGAAGATTCCATCTGGGCCTATGGCCTTTGTCACATCTAACTCTAGTAAAAGCTTCGTTACTTCCCCGCTAGTAATCTCAAACTCTTCTGGATCCTGGTTAACTATTCCCTCTCTTATCTATGGAGCTTCTCCTTGCTCTAAAGTGAAGACCTTCTGGAATTTCTTATTCAGTTCCTCACACACTTCCTTGTCGCTTGTAGTGAATCCTTCTGCCCCTATCCTTAATTTCATTACCTGTTCCTTTACTGTTGTTTTTTTCCTGATGTGACTGTGCAAAAATTGTGGTGAGTCTTTGCCTTGCTTGCAATGTCATTTTCGTATTGCGCTTCTGCCTCTTTAATCAACCTGACTTATTCATTCCTGGCACTCTGGTATCTTTCTCCGCTCTCAAGTGCCTTGTTATTTCTATAGTTTCTCCATGCCCATTTACTTTGATGCTTAGCTAGCCTACATCTCTGATTAAACCATGGGTTTCTCATCTTCATTTCATTGTTTTCCTTTTGGACTGGGAGAAACTTGTTTGCTGCTTCCTCATAGTTTCCCTTTCGGAATGCCAGCCTTTTGTTTTCAGTACCCCTCCTCGAGTTCAATAACCCCTTCTTCAACAAGGTACTCAAACACCAGTACACTGTGGTCGCTCATTCCTACTGGGGCCTCAAAACCGATTTCTCTTATGTCGGAGTAGTTCAGAGTGAAGACTAGGTCGAGTCTCGCTGGTTCGTCATTGCCTCTCATGTTTGTGGGTTCCCCTGACATGCTGGCTTAAAAGGTTTTTAGTCACCACCTCCAATAGTTTGGCTCTCCACGTATCCTCGCCTCCATGCAGTTCATTGTTCTCCCAGTCTATCATTCCGTGATTGAAGTCCCCCATGATGAGAAGATGGGATCTATTTCTACAGGCAGCAGAGGCTGCCCTCTCAATTATAGTGTTAACTGCCATGTTGTTGTTGTTGTCATACTCTTGACTGGGACTTCTGTCATTTGGTGGAGGGTTATATATCACGCTACTACTATTCTTGGTCCTCCCATTATCGCGGTGCCTGTTATGTAGTCTCTGAATCCCTCACAGCCCAGGATAGCCATCTCTTTGAAACTCCATTCCTTTCTCATTAGTAGGGCCACTCTGCCTCCTCCCCTACCTTCCTTCTCTTTCCTTATACCTGTGTACTCATAGGAAAAACACGGCGTTCATTATGATTCCTGAGAGTTTTGTTTTAGTGAGTCCTATTACATCTGGGTTCACTTCTTGTGCTGTTTCCCTTAGTTCACTTGCCTTGCTTGTGATCCCATCTATGTTCGAGTACATCACTCTGAAACTGACTCTTCTGTCCTTCTTCTGGGGCTAACCTGTGGGATATGGGGTGTGCAAGGAGGGGAGGATCTGGTACTGGGAGGATGGTGGAGTATAGTGGTGGTGGTGGTGATGGTGTGTGTGTGTGTGGGTGTGTGTGTCTGTGTGTGTGTGTGTGTGTGTACTTAGTTGTGCTTGCGGGGGTTGAGCTCTGGATCTTTGGTCCTGCCTCTCAACAGTCAATCAACTAATGCACATGTTCCTGAGCCTACTGGGCTCTATCATATCTACACTTAAAGCTGTGTATGGAGTCAGCCTCCACCACATCACTTCCTAATGCATTCCATTTGTCTACTATGACACTGAAAAAATTCTGTCTAACGTCTCTATGGCTCATTTGGGCACTCAATTTTCACCTGTGTCCCCTAGTGTGTGTGCTCCTTGTGTTAAATAGTCTGTCTTTATCTACCCTATCAATTCCTCTGAGAATCTTGTATGTGGTGATCATGTCCCCTCTAACTCTTCTGTCTCCCAGTGACGTGAGACTCAATTCCAGTAGTCTCTGCTCGTAGCTTTTACCCTTCAGTTCGGGTACTAGTTTGGCGGCAAACCTTTGAACCTTTTCCAGTTTAGTCTTATGCTTGACTAGATATGGACTCCATCCTGGAGCCGCATACTTCAGGATTGGTCTGACATATGTGGTATATAATGTTCTGAAAGATTCCTTACACAAATTTCTAAAGGCCGTTCTTATGTTAGCCAACTTGGCATATGCCGCTGATGTCATCCTCTTGATATGAGCTCCAGGGGACAGGTCTGGCGTGATATCAACCCCTAGGTCTTTCTCTCTCTCTGACAATTGAAGTATTTCATCTCCCAGAGATACCTTGTATCTGGCCTCCTGCTCCCTACACCTATCTTCATTACATTACATTTGGTTGGGTTAAACTCTAACAACCACTTGTTCGACCATTCCTTCAGCAAGTCTAGGTCTTCTTGAAGCCTCAAGCAGTCCTCCTCTGTCTTAATCCTTCTCATAATTTTGGCGTCGTCAGCAAACATTGAGAGGAATGCGTCTATACCCTCCGGGAGATCATTTACATATATCAGAAACAAGATAGGACCGAGTACAGAGCCCTGTGGGACTCCACTGATGACTTCACGCCAATCTGAGATCTCACCCTCACCGTAATTCTCTATTTCCTATTGCTTAGGTACTCCCTTATCCACTGGAGCACCTTACCAGCTACACCTGCCTGTCTCTCCAGCTTATGTACCAGCCTCTTATGTGGTACTGTGTCAAAGACGTTCCGACAATTCAAGAAAATGCAGTCCGCCCAGCCTTCTCTTTCTTGCTTAATCTTTATCACCTTGTCGTAGAATTCTATTAAGCCAGTCAGGCAAGATTTACCCTCCCTGAACTCATGTTGGCAATTTGTCACGAAGTCCCTTCTCTCCCGATGGTTACTAGATTTTTTTCTCACGATCTTCTCCATCACCTTGCATGGTATACAAGTCAAGGACACTGGCCTGTAGTTCAGTGCCTCTTGCCTGTCGCCCTTTTTGTATATTGGGACCACACTCGCCGTCTTCTATATTTCTGGTAGGTCTTCCATCTCCAGTGACCTACTATACACTATGGAGAATGGCAATGAAAGTGCCTCTGCACACTCTTTCAATACCCATGGCGAGATCCCGTCTGGACCAACAGCGTTTCTAACATCCAGATCCAGCAAGTGTCTCTTGACCTCCTCTCTCGTAATTTCGAACCCTTGCAAGGCCGCCTGGTTTACTTCCCTTTCTCCTAGCACAGTGACCTCACCTTGTTCTATTGTGAAGACCTCCTGGGACCTGTTGTTGAGTTCTTCACACACCTCTTTGTCATTCTCTGTATACCTGTCCACGCCTGTTCTAAGTTTCATTACCTGTTCTTTCAATGTTGTTTTCCTCCTGATGTGAATGTCGAGTAGCTTTGGTTTGGTCTTGGCTTTGTTTGCTATATCATTTTCATAATTTTTCTCTGCTTCTCTTCTCACCCTAACATACTCATTCCTGGTTCTCTGGTATCTCTCTCTGCTTTCTGGTGTTCTGTTATTCCGGAAGTTCCTCCACGCCCTTTTTTTTCAGTCCCTTTGCTTCCATACATGCCCTATTATACCATGGATTCTTCTTTTGCTTCTCGGATTGTCCCTTTGGGCCTGGATGAACCTGTTTACTGCCTCCTGACACTTTTGAGTGACATAGTCCATCATATCTTCTAAGTTCAATACACTGTGATCACTCATTCCCAAGGGTGATTTCATCTTAACTTCTCTTATATCCCACTCATTTAGGGTAAATATCAGATCGAGCATGGCTGGTTCATCTTCTCCTCTCATTCTTGTTGGTTCATTGATGTGCTGGCTTAGAAAGTGTCTGGTTGCCACGTCCAGCATCTTAGCTCTCCATGTTTCTGGTCTTTTATGCGGGTCTCCGTTCTCCCAATCTATCTTCCCGTAGTTGAAGTCTCTCATGATTAGTAGTCCAAATGCATTCCTGCTAGCAACTGAAGCTGTTCTCTCTATTATGTTAACTGTGGCCATGTTGTTTCTATCATATTCCTGTCTGGGGTCTTCTGTCATTTGGTGGTGGTTTATATATGACTACGACTATACTTTTCTGTCTACCAGTTGTTATGGTACCTGTTATGTAGTCACTGAAACCTTCACAGCCCTGAATAACCATCTCCTCAATATCCCAGCCTTTTCTTACTAGCAGAGCTACACCTCCACCACCTCTTCCTTCCCTCTCTTTCCTCATTACATAATAGTCCTGTGGGAACACTGCACTTGTTTGTGTGGAGTCCTGTGTGTGTGTTTGTGTGTGTGTGCATGTTTACTATTTGCTTTTATTATTTTGTCTGCAGAATTGAGCTATTAGCTCTGGGACCCCACCTCTCTAACCAATGTGTTTTTCTGTCTACGACATATATTTATCTTACACATTCACATATGAAGCAGCCTGTTTCAGGTGTCTAACTCCCAGGTAACTGTTTACTGCTAGGTGAACAGATGCATCAGGGAACAGGTTAATATGCTAATATTCTGGGGATGCATATTCAAGAGTGGGTCTCAACTTCGCTGTATATAGGGGCCACGTTTCTGAAGGCTACACGGATGTGGGCCAGAATGTTATATGCTGCTGTTGCTATTCTGTTAATGTGGGCTTTTGGCATCACCTTTAGGTTCATGTTTATTCCCAGGTCTTTCTCCTTTACTGACTGAAGAATTTGTCTTCCTTTAATCCTATACTTAGGGATTGATCTTCGCACTCCTGTGCCAATCCTCATAACTTTGCATTTGGCTGGGTTAAAATCTAGCAGCCAACTTATGGAGTGTGTTGAAATCCTCTTGCAATGCATCACAATCTACTACTGACCAAACTCTTCTCATTAGTTTTTCATCATCTGAAAACATTAATATGAAGGAACCAACCTCCTCTGTCAGGTCATTGATATATATTAGAAACAAGATGGACGCTAGAACCGACCCTTGCGGAACTCCACTTGTTACCTCTCTCTACTCTGATGTCTCTGATCTTACTGTACAGCCATTCCTCCTTAGATTTCCCAACGTCATGAATGATCAGATTAAAGTGTCCTCTCCTAACCTGCCAGGGGACCCAAAACAGAAAATTGGACAGTACGTCAATTTGGCGTAACACTTCCATTTTCTAGTACGACAATTTTTGGCCGTATGTAACGCATATGAGGGAAAAGCGACGTTCTTTGTAGGAGGTCAAGTTGAACTCTAACGCTTTGCTCTTTTGTGTGTGGGGAAGGTGGCACGCGGTGGACAGTGGCATGAACACATATTGGCGGGTACAAGAGTGAGGGGGGACAGTAATGAGAGGAAGAGAGGGTGGACATGAGAGAGCAGGGAAGGTTTAGAGAAGGGTGAGGGTGGACATGAGAGAGCGGGGAAGGATTAGAGAAGGGGAGGGTGGACATGAGAGAGCGGGGAAGGATTAGAGAGGGGTGTGGGTGGTCATGAGAGAGCAGGGAAGGATTAGAGAGGGGTGAGGGTGGTCATGAGAGAGCGGGGAAGGATTAGAGAGGGGTGAGAGTGGACATGAGAGAGCAGGGAAGGATTAGAGAGGGGTGAGGGTAGACATGATAGGGCGGGAAGGATTACAGAGGGATGATGGTGAACATGAAAGAGTGTGGTAGGATTTGAGAGGGGAGAATGTGAACATGAGAGAGCGGCGAAGGATTAGAGAGGGGTGAGGATGGACATAAGAGAGAGGGAAAGGATTAGAGAGGGGTGAGGGTGGACATGAGAGAGCGGGGAAGGATTAGAGAGGGTGAGGATGGACATGAGAGAGCGGGGAAGGATTAGAGAGGGGTGTCGGTAAACCCGACACCATTTATTAATATTACATACAATAGGCAGATAATATTGCAGCTGTGTTGTATACACACAAGTTAACCCATAGAAAATGTAGCTTGTAGTGGAATTTTCTGTCAATAGAAAACAGGATATCATTGCCACATAGTACTATAATTTCACCAGCTATTCTGTTGGG
>WNGS01092210.1:762309-817415 GCA_020271785.1 Procambarus virginalis
CGAGTCATTGGAGCAAATTCCGCTCCTATAATTCACTTGGACGAAGTGTTATGGAGAGTCTGTTTAAACAATGGCTGACCTCCCTCACCACTGACGCTCCTGGTTCTCCTTGTCCAGATGTCAATAAGTGATAGAAGGGTCACATTACTCTATTTTGACACTGATAATTAAGTTAATTCAAATGAGATGTTTTTATGATATTAAAAGACCAAAGACTAATGTATTTAAGAATAACTCCCAACAGAATAGCTGGTGAATTTATAGCACTATGTGGCAATGATATTCCGTTTTCTATTGATGGAAAATTCCACTACAAGCTACATTTTCTATGGGTTAACTTGCGTATACAAGAGCAACAATATTATCTGCCTATTGTATTGAATATTAGTAAATGGTGTCGAGTTTTCCGACACTTTGATTTCACCCCAACAGCATATTCTAAATCATCAATAGTTAACAAGCATTAAGTCTTAATAATTAGGTTAATGAAAGGTTTGTGAAGAAACATTAAATATATTTTAGGAGTGATATCCAACAGACATTATAGTAATAATATTTTAAACATATAAGGTTATTCGCGAAACATTTATACAACATATTGAGTGTAAAATCATGGTATTTATATACCAGGTATTTATATATACTATAAACTGAACTCAATAAATTATAGGAGAAATATATTCAAAGTAAGTATTTGATTACACATGCTAAAATTCTTCAACTAATAAGTTAATAAACGCACCACATGCGCAGTATCCTAACTTTCCTTCCCAAAAATAGATTAGTTCTTGGCCTTTTAATTTTTTTTAAACACTGAACGGATCACTATAATCATTATTATCTCTTTCCATTTCTGGCTAAGACTTGAGAAATACTTGTTTGTCTTAACAATATGGCTTAACTGCTTCTATAGCATCCATTGACTAAACAGTCATCCAATGACTACCCAACATGTTTGTTGAATAATTATCTGTAGCTCTCTCATTCACAATTCTTAACCAAATGAGAATTTCATTGAATGCAATACCAGTGAAAACACTTAAGATACGATGTGTACCTATAAATCTTATCACTGCCTCTGCTTAATTTTTTTTTGCCGGATGAGATATCTTATTACCAATTGTGTCTATGTATTAAGTACTTCCCCCCAAGGGTTGAATTTTGAATCTATCTATCCATCCAAATATGCATTAATCTATCTGTCCATCCATCATTGCATCCATCCATTACTCCCTTTATTTGTCCATCTATCCCAACCTATCCTACTCTTTAGATAGTATTTTTTGTGTCTATGTGGATCGTTGCCCGTACATAGACGTGATAGATAGTTAGATAGTAGTATTTGGTACTATTCACTTTATAGTCCCAAAAAATTAAGTTAAAATCCAAACCTAAATACTTCTAGGCCTAATATAGTCTATTTATGTACTATTTTAGGGCTCAGGTAGCGTATTAGGTTTAGGACGGTTAGGCTTCGGTTGAATAGGTTTTCTTTCCTACATCAGTGCCAAAACGTTTCCGGTTTGTTCAAATTCAATAGTACCGATTTCTACTTTCTATATGGTTAAATTTCTACTTGCCTTTAACGTCAAATTATGAACAATGGTCCTTATCGTTGCTATGAGTACTACCTAAACAGGATAAACAGGATATATGTATATACATATATATGTAAATCTATCTATCTTTTTATCCATCCATCTGTGCATCAACATATTTATCCACCTTTCTATCTAACCATCCATCCATCTATTCATCCAACCATCTGTCCATAGATCCATATGTTTATCCCTCCATCCATCTGTCATTCAATCTTTCGATCCATCAATCCATCTATCTATCCTTCTATCTATTCATCTATATATCCAACCATCTACTCATCTATTGATCCACCTATTCGTCCATCTATCCATCCATCTATTCCTCCATCTATTCCTCAATCTATCCATCCATCTATCCATCTTTCTATCAATCCTTCTATCAAGATATTCATCCATCAATCTCTCTACATATCAAAATATCCGTCTATCCATCAATCTATCTACCCATCAAAATATCCGTCTATCCATCAATCTATCCCTCTATTCATCCAACTTTACATATATATACCCATCCATCTCTGTCTGTCTCTGTGTCTTAGTCTCTGCTCCTATCTGTCTGTCTGTCTGTCTGTGTCTGTCTGTGTGTCTGTGTGTCTGTCTGTCTGTCTGTCTGTCTGCTGTCTGTCTGTCTGTCTGTCTGTCTGTCTGTCTGTCTGTCTGTCTGTCTGTCTGTCTGTCTGTCTGTCTGTCTGTCTGTCTGTCTGTCTGTCTGTCTGTCTGTCTGTCTGTCTGTCTGTCTGTCTGTCTGTATATTTGTCTATATCTCTGTGTGTTTCTGTCGCTGTCCTTGTCTCGGTCTGTGTCTGTCTTGTCAGTATATATGTCAGTCTCTCACAAGCTCTTATTAAAATAATATATTGTCTAATGTAGATGGTTGCCAGTGGGAGGAGCTTAGTGGTGTTAAATGCTGAAAACAAGAATATTTACTCTCACTCTATTAGAATAGTTACCCCTCACTCTGTTAGAATAGTTATCCCTCACTCTGTTAGATTAGTTACCCCTCACTCTGTTAGAATAGTTACCCCTCACTCTGTTAGAATAGTTACCTCTCACTCTGATAGAACAGTTACCCTCACTCTATTAGAATAGTTACCCCTCACTCTATTAGAATAGTTACCCCTCACTCTGTTAGAATAGTTACCCCTCACTCTGATAGAACAGTTACCCTCACTCTGTTAGAACAGTTACCTCTCTGATAGAAACAGTTACCCCAACTCTGTTAGAACAGTTACCCCTCACTCTGATAGAAAATTTACTCCTCACTNATGTGTGTGTGCGTGTGTACGTTTAGTCAGTGGTAGGCGAGAGTGGGAGTGGGGGGGGAGTGTTTTTTGGGAGAGTGAGATGGGGGTTAAGAGGAGGTGAGTGAGGTGTTGTCTTCAGATTACGGCAGGGGGATTAGCGGCTTATCTGGGTCCCAATGAGCTCACAGGTGCTGTCCCTGTTACCTGCCTACCACTTACGAATGTATTATTGAATGGAATCATTAGCTTCTATGATAGTATAAATCAATGATATAATATAAACCTTGCACACTGTTGGAGACTTATGAGAGACACAGCCAGCCCCCCGCAAGCACTCTAGGTGATACAGGGCATTTCGTTGGTAATCCTGTGAGGTCTCATGTCTCCACGTTGGTCCAGATGATGCGACTGATGATGCCTCAAGAAGTCGATCTTCACCAGCTATCTTGTCAAAATTCCTAAGATAATCACCATGAGATGTGATCAATGTGTTGCATTGCAATGCCACTGTTCGATTTACACTGACCCTATCTCATTGCACAGTACACCCACTCACTTGACCCTATTATTCCCTCGGTATACGCGGACCGCTGACCCTACACGTCTGCTCACTATCAAGGCTGACCAAGACTCGACTGATTTGTGTGTGTGTGTGTGTGGTGTGTGTGTGTGTGTGTGTGTGTGGTGTGTGTGTGTGTGTGTGTGTGTGTGGTGTGTGTGTGTGTATGTGGGTGTGTGTTTGTGTGGTGTGGTGTGTGTGTGGTGTGTGTGTTGTGTGGTGTGTGTGTGTGTGTGTGTGTGTGTGTTGTGTGTGTGTGTGTGGTGTGTGTGTGGTCTGTGCTCACCTAGTTGTGCTTACGAGGGTTAAGCTTTGGCTAAAATCTTTTACTTTGACACTAAAAAAAATCTTTCTATGTTTTTATGGCTCATTTGGTCCCCTAATGCATGTGCTCTTTGTTTAATACACTGTCTCTGTCTACAAAATCAATTCCATTGTGACCTTGTACTTGGAGATCATGTCCTCTCTAACTCTCCGTCTTCCAGCAACGTGAGGTTTAATACCCGTAGTCTATCCTCATAGCTCATGCTCCTCAGTTCGGGCCACTAGTCTGGTGGCAAACCTCTGAGCCTTCTCCAATTTAGTTTTATGCTTCAGGAGATGGGACTCCATGCTGGTCTGGGGACAGGTCTGCTGTAATAATCAACCCACATGTCTTATCTCTCTCTGATTTTGGATGACTTTCATCTCCTAAATGATACCTTATATCTGACCTCCTGCTACCTACATCTATCTTCATTACACTGCATTTGCTCGGGTTAAACTCTAACAACAATTTGTTGGACCATTCCTTCAATTTGTCCAGGTCTTTCTGAAGCCTCATGCTGTGCTTCTCTGTCTTAATCCTTCTCATAATTTTGGCATCATCAGCAAACGTTGAGAGGAATGATTCTAGATCCCCAAGAAAATTATTTATGTATATCAGAAACAGGATAGGTCAGAGTACAGAATCCTGTAGGATTTCACGCTAATATGAAGTCTCACCCCCTCACAGTCGGGGGTGATACTTTCTATTGCTTAGGTACTCCCTAATCTACTGGAGCACCCTACTAGTTACTCCTGCCTGTTTCTTCAACTTATGCTCCAGGCTCTTATGGGGTACTGTGTCACAGGCTTTCCGAAAGTCCAAGAAGATGCAGTCCGCCCAACCTTCTCTTTCGTGTTTAATCTTTGTCACTACATAGAATTCCATCAAACCTGTGAGGCAAGATTTACCATCCCAGAACCCAAATTGGTGATGGTGTGTCACAAAGTCTCTTCTCTCCAAATGTGCTATCTGGTTCTTTCTCACGATCTTCTCCATCACCTTGCATGGTATACACATTAAAGACACTGGCCTGTAGTTCAGTGCCTCTTATCTGTCACCCTTTTTGAATATTGGGACTACATTAGCCGTCTTCCATGTTTCTGGTAAATCTCCTATCTCCTGTGACCTACTATACACCATGGAGAGTGGCAAACAAATTACTTCTGTGCACGCTTTCAGTACCCATGGTGAGATTCCGTCTGGACCTTTCCTTTCCTTTCTGTCTTTCTCAAGTCCAGATCCAACATATGCCTCTTTACGTAATCTCTGGTAATTTCGAAACTTTCCATGGCCTCCTGTTTACTGCCACCTCTCCTAGCTCAAGGATTTTATCTCGTTTTGTTGTGAAGACCTCCTGGAATCTCTTGTTTAGTTCTTCACATACCACTTTGTCATTCTCTGTGTACCTGTCCTCACCCGTTTTACGCTTCATTATCGGTTCTTCCACTGTTGTTTTCCTCCTAATATGTCTGTGGAGCAGTTTTGGTTCGGTCTATGCTTTAATTACAATATAATTTTTCATACTATCTACTTATCTTCTCACACTGACATACTCATTCCTGGCTCTCTGGTATCTATCTCTCTGCTTTCTACTGTTCTGTTATTTCGGAAGTTCCTCCACGCCCTTTTGCTCCTTTTCTTTGCTTCCATACGTGCCCTATTAAACCGTAGATTCTTTTGCTTCTCATTTTGTTTTTTATTTTGGGACGGGGTGAACCTGTTTACTGCCTCCTGACACTTTTGGGTGACATAGTCCATCATATCTTGTACAGTCTTAGTTCTGAGTTCTGTGTCCCAGGGTATTTCTCTTAGGAGTTTTCTCATTTCCTTATAACTTCCATTTCGATATGACAGCCCCTTATTTTCTAGTTCTTATTTTGGGGAAGATTACTCCAAGTTCTACCATGTGCTCAAATATCAGTACACTGTGATCACTTATTCCCAAGGGGGCTTCCATCTTAACTTCCCTCATATCCAACTCATTCAGGATGAATATCAGATCAAGCATTCCTGGTTCGTATTCTCTCATTCTTGTCAATCCCTTCATGTGTTGGATTAGAAAGTTTATTGTTGCCACGACCAGCAGCTTAGCTTTCCATGTATCTGATCCTCCACGTGGGCCTCTGTTCTCCCAATCTATCTTCCCATGGTTGAAGTTTTTCATGATTAGCAGTCTGGATCAGTTCTGGCTAGCGAAAGAAGCTGCCCTCTCTATTATATTAATAGTAGCTGTGTTGTATCTGTAATATTTCTGTTCTGGGTTTCTTGTCATTTATTGGTGGGTTATATGTGACAACTCCTATAAGTTTTTGTCCACCCCAATTGCTACGGTGCCTGTTATGCAGTGTTCTAGCCTGAGGGGGGGGGGGCTTTTGTAACTTAAACCTCTAAAAGAGAGCTCTGGTTGTTACACGATACTGTTGCTGACAACGTCCCCAACCACTCCCTGACTGAACAAGCAGCCGACCTTGGCAGCTTCACTCCCGCTACTGTCGGTCGACCAGCAATGGACACTAGAGTGCTTGTAATATACCATGGAGATCACCCTGTATTTCTCTTAATCTTAGAAAGAGGTTCTGCATCACATATTTAACGGTGTGGCTCCAACACTGGTCTCGTTGTCTTGTGTACACACCCTACTTGAGCCGCCATGACTCCCCACTCTCTCCTTGTTTGGAATGATCTAAATCCCCCTTTCATGGCTTAGTATCTTCTGACACCCTGTATGCAGCCATGGCCCTCTCTCTCTCTCTCTCAATGTTGCTTTCTGGGAAACCTCACCAGGACAAGAGCAAACGCCAGCTGACAAAAAAGTTTAATATACAAAGAAAACATATACAATACATAGCATACAAAATAGATTATTATCCTGCAGCACTCTAACCAGCTACAACCTGGTAGCATTCCAATATTAAATCCTGGCTTCACCAAGTGTCCATATCAAGTGGCTGCCCAACTTTTGCCTTACCAATTACTACTCCCTCACCACATGCGGTTGAAATCCTGTAACAACAATATCGTACCTTCAGCCCTAAAGTATATAAAACTCAGCTTGGCGCTGAAACAGCACAAATATCTACATGAATATCCCCTAACCAAAAAAGAAATCAATCTCTCACATTACACTGCGTCTTACACGCCAATAAGTACTCAAGCACTTCCTGAATACATTCATGTGTATCCACCATGAAACTCTGTTCAGCTCCTAGAGGCTCACTACTATGTATATCTCTAGGTTCTCCAAAAAATTCAGAAAGGCACTTCTGCAGTTCTCCCAAACTGCTACACAACGAAGTCCTAATCCAACATCAGTGATGCTTCACCAATGATCCCACAGAGATACGTAAAAGTCCTCTTCACTGCTCCTTTACCTCCTTGAAGTCAACTCCTCACTATGGAGTTCTGCTCTACCACGAGGTTCAGCATACACTTCTCCAGCCTCGAAGTTCCTCCATTAACTTCTTCCCTGGCCTAGAAGTTCCTCCGTCAATTTCTTCCCTAACCTCAAAGTTTTTCCATGAACTCCTTCCCAAACAAATTTGCAATTCCATTCCCATGCCAATAAAAATGTTTCATACTAAAACATAATTAAATGTATTCAGAGAAAATAAAACTCCTCAATCCGACATCTCTTTAAGCACTAATGCGTCGCCGCGATGGTCCTCCCCCATCTTGGGCGAGGCCACTCTGGGACATGTCCCGACACGTTGCTAGCCGCCGCCACTGGGGGATTACCCCCTCAGTCATCCACTGACATTCGGCGAGGGCAGACTTATCGCTGCTCCCTCCAGCATGTTCTCTTATTTTAGCTAACTGCCTTAATAAAACATATGTCCAAAATGTATACACATTTGCCATGATCGCTGGGCACATGATCAAACACTAGTTTCTACTCTAGCAACTGATTAAACAGGCTTATTCCTGAAATCTCTGTCGTGAGGGCACTCACTCACTCACTCGGACTTGGCGCTCTCACAGGCCGCCCACAAAAATGCTTCAGGATTGTTTCACAAGGCTTCTTCCGCTCCTGACTTGAGCTCACACAGCCGTCCAGCAGGCTCCACACAAAGAAACCTGCAAATCTTCCCTCCTCTTGAAGGAGCACACAGTTAGGGTTTCTCATACTGTTAGGAACTCAACAAAGCACAACCCCTCTCTCACGACTTCTGTGACTCAAGTAAAATCACGGCGTCCTGCTAGCCCCCACGTCATGTCACCATAGTGTCGACATCTCATTTCATTTCACTTATTTACATATTCATCCTCTGCTCATAATTTTAAATTATTCACTGACATTTATTATATATTTAATATATATATATATATATATATATATATATATATATATATATATATATTAGTATATTTTGGTAGCAGTCTTTCCTGTAGACATATGTTATTAAATATGACCGAAAAAGTAAGATTAATAATTCTAACACGAATTTTCTCAATTTTCCTTATGTTTGTTTTTACTGATGACGGTAAATGAAAAATCAATTCTCCAAAATTCATTCTTTATTTCTTAGTCTGACGCGACACTTGAACGCGTTTCGTAATAACTAATTACATTTTCAAAGACTTTTAGTTTTCTCACACAACTATAACCTTAAAGCACTAAACAGTTCTTTACTATGCTATGATTTAAACAGCTTTCATCTTTCATTTTATACCCGCGTTTTGGGTGAGGTGATATGTTACAACAGTTTTTAATGAGGTGAACAAAACTTTCAACAAAGGACAGAACACGAAAACAATGGATATTAACTGGATATTAACTGGGTAAATTGAAGGTATGAATGGAAGTAACTGCGGAAGGGCCTATTGGCCCATATTTCTTGATGCTTCTATATTGGAGCGGGGTCTTGAAGTGGGTAGAATATAGTTGTGGCGACTATATTCTACCCACTTCAAGACCCCGCTCCAATATAGAAGCATCAAGAAATATGGGCCAATAGGCCCTTCCGCAGTTACTTCCATTCATACCTTCAATTTACCCAGTTAATATCCAGTTAATATCCATTGTTTTCGTGTTCTGTCCTTTGTTGAAAGTTTTGTTCACCTCATTAAAAACTGTTGTAACATATCACCTCACCCAAAACGCGGGTATAAAATGAAAGATGAAAGCTGTTTAAATCATAGCATAGTAAAGAACTGTTTAGTGCTTTAAGGTTATAGTTGTGTGAGAAAACTAAAAGTCTTTGAAAATGTAATTAGTTATTACGAAACGCGTTCAAGTGTCGCGTCAGACTAAGAAATAAAGAATGAATTTTGGAGAATTGATTTTTCATTTACCGTCATCAGTAAAAACAAACATAAGGAAAATTGAGAAAATTCGTGTTAGAATTATTAATCTTACTTTTTCGGTCATATTTAATAATATATATATATATATATATATATATATATATATATATATATATATATATATATATATATATATATATATATATATATATATATTTTTTTTTTTTTTTTTTTTTTTTTTTTTTTTTTTTTTTTAAACCTAGAAGGGGTACCACCTCTGGTGCAAGTGTAGGGACCCATAGCCTCGGAGAAGAAAATAAAGAGTACTCAGAGAAGACCTTGTGGATCCTCACTGAACACTTTGATATTTTCTTCTCCTACCACCCCTATTCTTTTGGTATGTGTGTATATTTATCTAACTTTATTTGAAAATGTCATTACACAAAAAAGTTACAGTATTGATTACATGCAGGGTACAAGCCTGCTTGTCACAAGTTGAAAAGCTCCTCCAGCTCCTCAGATGGCGGGCAGGAACCATGGATGCAGTGAGCATTTCCTCTCTGGATTGCCACACTGAGGCGCTGAAAAAGAAAACTGGCAGCTCTAGGGTCTCTAGTTGTTTCGATTAGCTTAGACCCCAACTCCTTCAAAAAGCTAGCAGCACTTTTACCCCAGGCACCAAGTGTCTCTGAGGCAATGGGGACAAAATTGTAGTGGTGCTCAAGGTCTCTGTATTTACGTGACTTGGCCGCTTCCCGGTGATTGGCAGCTCCTCCTGCTTGAGTAGCACTGAAGTCAACATAGGTATTGGCTAAAGTTGAGACGCAAGTGTAGTCCCACACCAACTGTCTACCATTCTTCCAGGGGTTCACCGTGATTCCATCTGGGCGACCGACAGGCTCATTAGAGTTGTGGGACATTAGGTACCGGGGCTCTCTCTCTGCTGGACAGCCGGCTGTGGTAAGGCTTCTCTTAATAATGTCATTGACCTCGCCGTGTCTTGCATGCCATCCTCCTGTCCTTTGGCAGAGAAGGCCATGCCGTCCGTACCTGTCGGCCTCTGCCTCGCCGCAAATACACCTGTATTCGGTGTGGATTGGGGCAGCGAGACGGAGAGCCACGGCAATTCGGAGGGCCTGCGGTGTGAGACGAGTGCCGGTTGCTGACATTGGGATTGCTAATAGGAAATCACCTGCATATATATATATATATATATGTATATATATATATATATATATATATATATATATATATATATATATATATATATATATATATATGTATATATATATGTCGTACCTAGTAGCCAGAACGCAATTGTCAGCCTACTATGCAAGGCCCGATTTGCCTAATAGGCCAAGTTTTCATGAATTAATTGTTTTTCGACTACCTAACCTACCTAACCTAACCTAACCTAACTTTTTCGGCTACATAACCTAACCTAACCTATAAAGATAGGTTAGGTTAGGTTAGGTAGGGTTGGTTAGGTTCAGTCATATATCTACGTTAATTTTAACTCCAACGAAAAAAAATTGACCTCATACATAATGAAATGGGTAGCTTTATCATTTCATAAGAAAAAAATTAGAGAAAATATATTAATTCAGGAAAACTTGGCTTATTAGGCAAATTGGGCCTTGCATAGTAGGCCAAAAAGTGAGTTCTGGCTACTAGGTACGACATATATATATATATATATATATATATATATATATATATATATATATATATATATATATATATATATATATATATATGTCGTACCTAGTAGCCAGAACGCAATTGTCAGCCTACTATGCAAGGCCCGATTTGCCTAATAAGCCAAGTTTTCATGAATTAATTGTTTTTCGACTACCTAACCTACCTAACCTAACCTAACCTAACTTTTTCGGCTACCTAACCTAACCTAACCTATAAAGATAGGTTAGGTTAGGTTAGGTAGGGTTGGTTAAGTTCGGTCATATATCTACGTTAATTTTAACTCCAACGAAAAAAAATTGACCTCATACATAATGAAATGGGTAGCTTTATTATTTCATAAGAAAAAAATTAGAGAAAATATATTAATTCAGGAAAACTTGGCTTATTAGGCAAATCGGGCCTTGCATAGTAGGCCAAAAAGTGAGTTCTGGCTACTAAGTACGACATATGTATATATATATATATATATATATATATATATATATATATATATATATATATATATATATATATATATCTTTCCTCTGTGCCTCTCAATTAGGTCCAGAAGGCGCAATAAATCTCAGATAGGTAGACTCGTTCCTCAGGGTACAGGGGGTCATAACAGTAGTCACTGAAATCTTCACAGCCCTGGATAACGATCTCTTCAAAACTTCATTCTCTTTTTATCAGCAGAGCTACTACACTCTGCTGATAAAACACTCACTCTTCCTTCCCCCTCTTTCCTAACAACATAGAATTCCTGCAAAAACACTGCATTTGTTATGATTTTCGTTAGCTTTGTTTCTGTGGGTGCTATTATGTCTTGGTTTTCATCTCTTACTCATTCTCCAAGTTCACTGGATTTGTTTGTAATTCCATCTATGATTGTATACATTGCCTTAAAGCTCACTTTCTCCTGTCCATTCTTGATTCCTCCTTTTGGTGGTCTTTCTGCTGATGTAGGAATTCGTTCTATAGGTGTGGGAATTTGTGAGTTGGTTAACAGGGTCATCTTGAGGGAAGGATTGCTGCTTCTTTAGGGCTTAGCGTCCTCGTGGCCCGGTCCTCGACCAGGCCTTCTTTTTGTTACATATCCCCAGAAAGCAGCCGTAGCAGCTGTCTAACTCTCAGGAACCTATTTACTGCTAGGTGAACAGTACATCAGGGTGAAAGAAACTCTGCCCATTTGTTTCCGCTTCCGCCGGGGATCGAGCCCGGAACCTTAGGACTACGAATCCCGAGCGCTTTAAACTCAGCTGTCAGCCCCCTCTTGTCTCAGAGGATTCTGGAGCTAGGGGGTTGGGGAGGTCTAGGGATGGGGAGGTCTAGGGATGGGATGATAGGAGAGGGGGGATATAGTAAGGGGTTGGAGGGGAGGAGGGATAGAGAGGGAATGGGGTGATGGGGAAAGGGGTATAGGGTGAGGGGTGAAGTGGAGACAGGGAGGGTATCTGGTTAGGGGTGGGTGGGAGGGTTGAACGAAAATTTAAATGAGGACAGGGAGGGTTTCTATGGCGAGGAAGGTGAGGGGCGTTGTTCTCTCCTCTGGGGTTTCTGGGGTGCTGGTTGGAAGTTCCGCATTCCAGTCTGGGACTGTTGTATTGGGGTTGTGGTTCCTTGGTTCTCTCTTCTTTCCCTGCACTTCCTCCTTGCTTCTGCTGCCATTGCTCTCTTGTTTATTGTCATGTCTCTCTGGAGGAATACTTTTCTGTATCCTCTCACATTGAACAGATGGCTCTTCTTTGCTAGAATTGCCTCCTTCATTATCTCGTTTGTAAACACAATCTTTATCAGGTGTTCTTGTTGAAGAAGCTTAGCCTGAAAACCTTCTCTATGCTTAGTCCAGCCCCTTCCATCTGTAATCCCTATAGGATCTCTCTCACTGCCTCATTGTCCTAACCATTTCATTCGTTCCTACTGAAGCCTTCCTGTTCTTTAATGCCCACTACTACCACTGATCATTTCCTCTCCAACAGCTGACTAGTGCACCTTGCTACTTCCTGTGAGGTAGCTGCTTTCAAGGCTACTTCCTTCACTGTGGACAATGCTCTGGACTCTTTCTAAAAATGTCTGCAAATGTTGCATGAACAGCAGCAATCCTTCCATTGATACATTTCCATCATTTCCATCCACCATTCTCTGGATGGTGGATGGAAATGGTATGATTATCTGATGCTGAGCCTGAGTATTGTTCTCATTGACCTTTCTTTTCTCCTCATTTGGTGCTAACAGCTCACTGTACAGGTTGATCATTGCATTCTTCATTTCCTGCGTCTCCTTGCTGATATCGACTTTTTCCTGTGCCAGTGACAGGTTTTCCTGTCATGTTTGTTCCTTTTCCTACTTTGTTGTTATAGGGTTAGTAAAGGAGGGGCAGAGAGAGAGAGAGAGACTGAGAGAGTGAGAGAGAGAGGGAGAGAGAGTGAACTTACCTAGTTGTACTTAAGTAGTTGTGCTTGCGGGAGTTGAGATCTGGCTCTTTGGTCCCCGCCTCTCAACTGTCAATTGAGGTTCCTCAGCCTATTGGGCTCTATCATATCAACTTTTGAAACTGTTTATAGAGTCTGTCTCCACTACATCACTACTTAATGCATTCAATTTGTTAACTACTCTGACACTGAAAAAAATTCTAATGTCTCTGTGCTCATTTGGGCGCTAAGTTTCAACTTGTGTCCCCTTGTGCATGTCCCGCCCGTGGTAAAGTGTGTGTGTATGTGTGTACTCACCTAGTTGTACTCACCTAGTTGTGTTTGCGGGGTTGAGCACTGGCTCTTTGGTCCCGCCTCTCAACCGTCAATCAACAGGTGTACAGATTCCTGAGCCTATTGGGCTCTATCATATCTACACTTGAAACTGTGTATGGAGTCAGCCTCCACCACATCACTACCTAATGCATTCCATTTGTCAACCACTCTGACACTAAAAAAGTTCTTTCTAATATCTCTGTGGCTCATTTGGGCACTCAGTTTCCACTTGTGTCCCCTTGTGCGTGTGCTCCTTGTGTTAAATAGCCTGTCTTTATCTACCCTATCAATTCCCTTCAGAATCTTGAATGTGGTGATCATGTCCCCCCTAACTCTTCTGTCTTCCAGCGAAGTGAGGTTTAATTCCCGTAGTTTCTCCTCGTAGCTCATACCTCTCAGCTCGGGTACTAGTCTGGTGGCAAACCTTTGAACCTTTTCCAGTTTAGTCTTATCCTTGACTAGATATGGACTCCATGCCGGGGCTGCATACTCCAGGATTGGCCTGACATATGTGGTATATAATGTTCTGAATGATTCTTTACACAAGTTTCTGAATGCCGTTCGTATGTTGGCCAGCCTGGCATATGCGGCATATGTGTGTGTGTGTGTGTGTGTGTGGGTGTAATGTTTGATGTGTGATTTTATTTCTAATTCTCAATTTGCTTCTCTTCCTCTTTCTCACGACAAAAATAAAGGACAAAAAGTATATTATGTTTATCTCGTGGCAGCAAAATTGTTTTTCTAAGTTATTTCTTTGAGCCGGAGCGTAAAAATATAGTGCCGGCAACCGACATTTTCCATCAGCTCCCAGCTGTTGGTGAATACAAACACAGAGGCTGAAATTTAGCATTAGCATTTAATTAACTGTAGATCTTTTTGATGAATATTGAGGAAGATGCTGTTAATTGTAAGTTCCTGAACGTGTCTTAACTTGTGCCTACGTGATCACACACGCAGGCTCACGTAGGCAGTGGGGGTCTTGACCCCCACTGTTTGGCTGTCGTATATGTTATGCAGTGACTTTATTGTCTGCTTTTGAAACTCGATCTATCTGCTTAACATTTTTTTATCACCTTCTTCTTGCTCATTATTATTTACGTTTACGCACATTCTCGCTAGAGTTCCAGTTTATATTCAGTAAGTGCTCGTAGAGATCTAGTACGGTTAGACCAACCTTCCAGTCTCATTTTCAGCCTAATAGTTTATTTTTTAATCTTTCTTCGTAGCTGAATCTCTTAGAGTTTTATGACCATAAATATATTACACGTTTTGACTTCCTCTAATATCACTTTATGATTGTTATGGTTGTTGGTGTAAAAGAGGAGCTGCATTTTCTAATACTAGTCTCATATACATAATGTACAAATCTCTGTAAGCCTCTTCATTAAAGATCCTAAAGGTAGTTATGATAGTCATTTTGTTNAGCCTGTAAGGCAAGATTTACCCTCCCTAAACCCATCTTCATGGGTCGTCACGAAGTCTCTTCTCTCCAGATGTGCTACTAGGTTTTTTTCCAAATCTTCTCCACCACCTTGCATGGCATACAAGTTAAGGACACTGGCCTGTAGTTCAGTGTCTCTTGTCTTTCACCCTTTTGTATACTGGGACTACATTTGCCGTCTTCCATATTTCTGGCAGGTCTCCCGTTTCCAGTGTCGTACTATACACTATGGAGAGTGGCAAGCAAAGCGCTCCTGCACACTCTTTCAATACCCATGGTGAGATTCAACCGGCCCAACAGCTTTTCTCACGTCCAGCTCCAACAGGTGCCTTTTGACCTCATCTCTTGTAATTTCGAACCTTTCCAAGGCTGCCTGGTACACTTCCACCTCTCCTAGCGCCGTGACTTCTCCCTGTTCTATTGTAAAGATCTCCTGGAACCTTTTGTTGAGTTCTTCACACACCTCTCTGTCATTCTCGGTGTTCCTGTCCTCGCCCGTCCTAAGTTTCATCACCTGTTCCTTCACTGTTGTCTTCCTCCTAATGTGACTGCGTAGTAGCTTTGGTTCGGTCTTGGCTTTATTAGCTATATCATTTTCATACCTTTTCTCAGCTGCTCTACTCACACTTACATGCTCGTTCCTGGTTCTCTGGTATCTCTCTCTACTATCTGGTTTTCTGTTATTACAGAAGTTCCTCCATGCCCTTTTGCCCAGTTCCTTTGCTTTCATACCTTCCCTATTAAACCACGGATTCTTCTTTTGCTTCTGTGTTTTTTCCTGTCGGGCAGGGACAAACCTGTTTACAGCCTCCTGACACTTTTGGGTGACATAGTCCATCATGTCTTGTACGGACTTGGATCTGAGTTCTGTGTCCCAATGTATATCCCTTAGGAATTTATTCATCTCCTCATAGTTTCCCTTTCGGTACGCCAGCCCTTTGTTTCCCAGTTCTTTTTTGTGGTGATAATTCCTAGCTCAACCAGGTACTCAAAGCTCAATACACTATGATCACTCATTCCCAAGGGGGCTTCCAAGTTAACTTCCCTTATATCCGACTCATTTAGGGTAAATATCAAATCAAGCAAGGCTGGTTCATCCTCTCCTCTCATTCTTGTCGGTCCCTTGACGTGTTGACTAAGAAAGTTTCTTGTTGCCACATCCAGCAGCTTAGCTCTCCATGTGTCTGGTCCTCCATGTGGGTCTCTGTTCCCCCAATCTATCTTCCCATGGTTGAAGTCTCTACCATGATTAGTAGTCTGGATCCGGTCCTGCTAGCCACAGAAGATGCTCTCTCCATTATATTGATGGTGGCCAAGTTGTTTCTATCATATTCCTGTCTGGGTCTTTTGTCGTTCGGTGGGGGGTTATACATGACTACTACTATAATTTTCTGTCCTCCAGTTGCTATGGTGCCTGATATGTAGTCACTGAAACCTTCACAGTTCTGAATTTCCATCTCTTCAAAACTCTAACCTTTTCTTATCAGCAAAGCTATACCATCTCCTCCTCTCCATTCTCTCTCTTTCCTCACTACATAGTAGTCCTGTGGAAACACTGCATTTGTTATGGTTTTCGTTAGCTTTGTTTCTGTGAGTGCTATCATGTCTGGGTTTTCTTCTAGTGCCCATTCTCCGAGTTCACTTGTTTTATTTGTAATCCCATCTATGTTAGTGTACATTGCCTTGAAGCTCTCTTTCTTCTGTTCATTTTCTTGTCTCCTTCTTGGCAAGCATTCTGCTGGTGTGGAAAGCTGTTCCCTGGTGAGAAGACCAATGAGGTGATTTGCAGGGTCTCAGAGGATTTTGGGGTGGGGGTGGGGGTTCAAGGGAAGGGGCAACAGGTAGGGTGTGGGTTAAGGAGATAGGGGGGACATGGAGGATATGGGGTGAGGGGGGGGAGGAGGGATAGGGCGGGTATGGGATGAACGGGGAGGGGGACAGGGGGGGAAGGCAGGAGGGGGGACATGTTGGGCATGGGGGAGGGGTGATGGTCAGAATGGGATGGGGGGGGGAAGGGAGGGGTGGGTGAGCATTTGAGTGGGGGCAGGTAGGAAGAGGGAAAGGGAGGGTTTCTATGCTGAGGGGGGTGGTGGTGTTGCCCTCCCCTCTGGTGATGCTGGTATGCTGGTTGTGGGTTCCCCTCTTGTCTCTTGAACTGTTGTATTGGGGGCTGTGATTTCCTGGTTTACTCCTCTCTCCCTGCGCTTCCTCCTTGCCTCTGCTGCCCTGGCTCTTTCCTCCTTCATCCTGTCCCTCTGCAGGAATACTTTTTGTATCCCTCCACATACTGCAGACGACTCTTTCTTTCTAAAATAACCTCTTTGGTGGCCTCGTCTGTAAACACCACCTTCACCAGTCGGTTTCTGTCCTTGTTGTACCAGCCTAACCAGAAAACCTTCTCTATGTTTTGTTCAGCCCCTTCTATCTGTAACCCCTTCAGTAGCCCATGTACTGCCTCTCTATTCTTGCTATTCTATTCCTGCCTATTGGATCCTTCCTGTTCTTTGATGCCTACAACTACCACTGATCTTTTTCTCTGCATCAGGTGACTGGTGCACCTTGCTGCTTCCTGTGAGGTAGCTGCTAGCATGGCTACCTCCCTCACTGTGTCCATTGCTTCTGAGCTCTTTCTCAGTCTTTCTGCTAATGTTTCAGGTACAGAGGCATTTCCTTCCAATGCTCAATCCCACCTTCCTTTTGGATGATAATCTAATGCTCGGTCTCTATTTTTCTCTGTGAGGGATTTGATCTCCTCCCTTGCTGATGTCAGCTCACTTTGCAGGTATGTAATTGTAATCCTCATTTCATGTATCTCCCTCCTGAATTCCTCCAGAACTTGGGTTAACATTTCCTTCGTTTGGTCACTTTGACTATTCCCTGTGTACCTGTTACATCCTCCTGCCATTTTGTCCAGTGTCAGGAGAGAGAGTAAGATAGAGAGAGAACAAAGAGAGAGAGAAAGAGAGAGAGAGAAAGAGAGAGAGAAAGAGAGAAAGAGAGAAGAAAGAGAGAGAGAAAGAGAGAGAAAGAACAGAGAGAATGAGAGAGAGGGAGGGTGGTGTGTGTATGTGTGTGTGTGTGTGTGTGTAGTGTGTACTCACCTATATGTACTCACCTATATGTGTCTGCAGGATCGAGCATTGACTCTTGGATCCCGCCTTTCGAGCATCAGTTGTTTACAGCAATGACTCCTATCCCATTTCCCTATCATACCTGGTTTTAAAATTATGAATAGTATTGGCTTCCACAACCTGTTCCTTAAGTGCATTCCATTTTCCCACTACTCTCACGCTAAAAGAAAACTTCTTAACATCTCTGTGACTCATCTGAGTTTCTAACTTCCATCCATGTCCCCTCGTTCTGTTACTATTCCGTGTGAACATTTCGTCTATGTCCACTCTGTCAATCCCTCTGAGTATTTTATACGTTCCTATCATGTCCCCCCTCTCCCTTCTTCTTTCTAGTGTCGTAAGGCATAGTTCCCCCAGGCGCTCCTCATACCCCATCCCTCGTAGCTCTGGGACGAGTCTCGTTGCAAACCTCTGAACCTTTTCCAGTTTCATTATGTGTTTCTTTAAATGGGGACTCCATGATGAGGCGGCATACTCTAAGACTGGCCTCACGTAGGCAGTGTAAAGAGCCCTAAATGCCTCCTTACTTAGGTTTCTGAATGATGTTCTAACTTTTGCCAGTGTAGAGTACGCAGCTGTCGTTATCCTATTTATATGTGCCTCAGGAGATAGATTAGGTGTTACGTCCACACCCAGGTCTCTTTCGCGCGTCGTCACAGGTAGGCTGTTCCCCTTCATTGTGTACTGTCCCTTTGGTCTCCTATCTCCTAGTCCCATTTCCATAACTTTACATTTGCTCGTGTTGAATTCCAGTAGCCATTTCTCTGACCATCTCTGCAACCTGTTCAGGTCCTCTTGGAGGATCCTGCAATCCTCATCTGTCACAACTCTTCTCATCAACTTTGCGTCATCCGCAAACATCGACATGTAGGACTCTACACCCGTAAACATGTCGTTAACATATACAAGAAATAGAATTGGTCCCAGCACCGATCCTTGTGGTACTCCACTTGTTACTGTTCGCCAGTCCGACTTCTCGCCCCTTACCGTAACTCTTTGGCTCCTTCCTGTTAGGTAGTTCCTTATCCATGCTAGGACCTTTCCCCCTACCCCCGCCTGCCTCTCGAGTTTGAATAGCAGTCTCATGTGCGGTACTGTATCAAAGGCTTTTTGGCAGTCCAGAAATATGCAGTCTGCCCAACCATCTCTGTCCTGTCTTATCCTCGTTATTTTATCATAGAATTCCAGAAGGTTTGTTAGGCACGATTTCCCTGTCCGGAACCCATGTTGATGCTTGTTCACAAACCTAATGTTCTCCAGGTGTGCAACCAGTCGTAGCCTAATTATTCTTTCCAGTATTTTACAGGGGATGCTTGTCAGTGATACAGGTCTATAGTTAAGTGCCTCCTCCCTATCGCCTTTCTTGAAGATGGGTGTGTGTGTGTGTGTGGTGTGTTTGGTGTGTGGTGTGTGTGTGTNATGTCCCGCAACTCTGATGAGCCTGTCGGTCACCCAGATGAATCACGGTGAACCCCTGGAAGAATGGTAGAAGTTGGTGTGGGACTACACTTCGTTTCAATTTAGCCAATACCTATGTTGACTTCAGTGCTACTCAACACGAGGAGCTGCCAATCACCGGGAAGCGGCCAGTCACGTAAATACAGAGACCTTGAGCACCACTACATTTTGTCCCCATTGCCTCAGAGACACTTGGTGCCTGGGGTAAAAGTGCTGCTAGCTTTTTTGAAGGAGTTGGGGTCTAAGCTAATCGAAACAACTAGAGACCCTAGAGCTGCCAGTTTTCTTTTTCAGCGCCTTAGTGTGGCAATCCAGAGAGGAAATGCTCACTGCATCCATGGTTCCTGCCTGCCATCTGAGGAGCTGGAGGAGCTTTTCAACTTGTGACAAGCAGCCTTGTACCCTGTATGTAATCAATATTGTAACTTTTTTTGTGTAATGACATTTTCAAATAAAGTTCGATAAACATACACACATACCAAAAGAATAGGGGTGGTAGGAGAAGAAAATATCAAAGTGTTCAGTGTGGATCCACAAGGTCTTCTCTGAGTACTCTTTATTTTCTTCTCCGAGGCTATGGGTCCCTACACTTGCACCAGAGGTGGTACCCCTTCTAGGTATATAATATATATATATATATATATATATATATACATATATAAATGGAAATGTTCGTTTGTAATGAACGAACATACATAATGAAAGACATATATATACAATATTACAGTGCAACACTCTAAGTTGCTACAACTCAGTAACTCTCCAATATCATATCCTGGCTTCACCAACTATCCATATCAGGCGGCGGCACAACTCTTGACTCACCGCTAACTAAACCCTATCTGCTTGAGACTAAAATACCTAGCACAACAATAATGCATCTTCAACCATGAAAGTATATGAAACTGCTTGGGGGCTGAAATACCTGGAACATCTACATAAGTATCCCCCAACAAAAGAAGAAATCAATCTCTCACCTTACACTGGGTCTTACATGCCAATAAGCATTCAAGCACTCCCCTTTTACAATAATGTGTCCATAAAGATTCTCTGTTCTGCTCCTAGAGACCAATGCATCAATGCATATATTAGACCCTCCAAAATATCAGGAAAGGCACTTCTGAAGTTCTCCCAATCTGCTGCACAACGAAGTCCTACTCCAAAATCAGTGACACTTCTCCACTGGTTCCCAAAGAAACATGTAGCTCTCCTACACTGCTTGAAGTTGAGCTCCTCACTATGGAGCTCTGCTTCACCTCAGAGATCAGCATACACTTCTTCCTATCCAGCCACGCAGTTCCTCCATTAACTGCTTCATCAGCCTCAAAGTTCCTCCATTAACGTCTTCCAGGACAAATCGCAGGAATCTGTGACGTGGGGCCCCCTCACGCCCTGGCACTCAACATGGCGCTCACACAGGCTGCCCACAAAATCGCTATAGGACTGCTTCACAAGGCTTCCTCCAGTCCTAACTTGAGTAACGGAGTCGCCCATCAGGCTCCACACAGAAACACTTGCTTACTTCCATCCTCTCGAAGGAGCATACAATTAGAGTTCCACAAAGACGCGACCAACACTCTCTTCCAGGCCGTCTCTAATATATCCAAATCACAGAAAAATGGTGTACTATGTCCCAAACAACTTCCTCACACTTGGGTTACAGAGGCACATAATGGGCTCAGGGACTGTGGGGTTCAGTCCCTGAGCCCATTATGTGCCTCTGTAACCCTTTCCACTAACGCCCACAAGATGGGTATCGGGTGCATAATAAATGAACTAAACTAACTAACTAACTTGCAAACAAGTAGCCTTCACTTCACTGCTAACACAGGGCACTATTTTCTTACATCTTCCAAGATATCAACAAAGTACGACCATCTCTGACGACTGCTGTGTCTCAAGTAACGTCATGACGTCCAGCTAGCGTCACGTCACGTCACCCAAAATATCGAGATGTCATTCCGTCACTTAAATTAGAAGCTCATTATCAGCTCCTATTCTTAAATTACTCACTTACGTTTATTATATATTTTCCTCCTCCGACCTCTTAATTTCTGCTCCGGAACGCAGAATAACTCACTGGGAAGACTCGTTCCACGAGGCTACATGGGGTTATAACAACACCCACTCCTAGTCTCAGCTACACCCACTCCTTGTCTCCTCCACACCCACTCCTAGTCTCCTTTACACCCACTCCTAGTCTCATCTACACCCACTCCTAGTCTCATCTACACCCACTCCTAGTCTCCTCTACACCCATTCCTAGTATCCTCCACACCCACTACTTTGCTCCTATATATATTTATGGTTCTTGACAAAATAAACATCAAATTAAACACAAAACAATGGATGTTAATTGGATAAGTTCAGATATGGTTAATATCTGATAATAAATAATGCTGGATAATATCCAGCTTTTGGTCAGTACTCGTATCGAAGCTATTATCTGTCCTCATATCCCAGCCTTTTGTCAGAACTCGTATTCCAGCTGTTAATGTCCTCATATCCCAGCTCCTGGTTAGTACTCATATCCTAGCTCTTGCTCTCCTCATATCCCAGCTCTTGGTAAGTACTCGTTTTCCATCGATCTGTCCTCATAACCCAGCTCTTGGTCAGAACTCGTATTCCAGCTCTTACTGTACTCTTATCCCAGATCTTGGTCTTTACTCATGTCGCAGCTCTTACTGTCTTCGTATCGCAGCTTTTAGTCAGTACTCGTATTCTTTTGGTTGAAATTTGGCTCTTCTGTCCCGCCACTCAACTGACAATCAAATGGTTTATAGATTCCTTGGCCTATTGGGCACTGTCATATCTTCATTTGAAACTATGAATGGAGTCTGCTTCCACCACATCACTGCAGGCTAATGCATTCCATCTGTTAACTACCCCGACACTGAAAAGGTCTTTCTAACGTCCCTGTGGATCATTTAGATAATAAATTTCCACCTGTGCCCTTTTGTTCGCGCACCACCTGAACTAAATAGTTTATCTACCATGTCAATTCCTCATAGAATTTTATCGTGGTGATCATGGCTCCCCTAACCCTTCTGTCTTCCAGTGTCGTGAGGTTTAGTTTCAGTAATCTTTCTTAGTAGCTGATTCCCCTCAGCTCGGAACTAGCCTGGTGGTACACCTCTGAACCTTTTCTAACTTCGTTTTGTGTTTGACTAGATGTGGACTCCACGTTGGAGGCGCACACCTCCAGTGTTGGTTTGACATAAGAGGGATACAAGGTTCTGAATGATTCCTTATACAAGTTTCTAAAAGTAGTTCTAACGTTTGCTAGCCTTGCATACGCCGCTGATGTTGTCCTATTGATGTGGGCTTCAGGGGAAAGGTCTGGCTTGATATCAACCCCCAAATCTTTATCTCTTCGTGGACTCATGAAGGATTTCTTCTCCCAACAAGTACCATGTGCTTGATCTCCTTCTCCCTACGAATATCTTCACCACTTTGCTCTTGTTCGAGTTAAACTCTAGTAGCCCTAGTTGGACCACTCCTTTAGTCTGTCCAGGTCATCTTGTACTATCTTGCTGTCCTCCTCTGTCTTAGTCCTCATAATTTTGGCATCATCAGCAAAATATATGGTTACAATGAGAGTATATCAATATACTCTCATTATAACCTGATATAAGCACAACATATTTTTTCCAGTGCCCTCTCTACGGCGTTGGAACCAATCGCAGTGGCGTTTGCCTTTCCAATGGAAACTTTAGGCGCCGTAAAGAAGGGGGGACCTGCTGCTTGGGTAACAGCTTCTCCTCCATATCAACCTACCCTGGCTTTGCGCCTTGGAGAGGCCACTCCAGACCGACATCCAAAGCACAACTCCACAGTCTCCTGAGACTGATGGATGCCTACTACTATATCAGTAAACAAAGTCATAAGGAGAGAATATCATCAGTATACATGATCATAATTAGAATATATCATCAGTTTACATGATCATAATGAGAGTATATCATCAGTATACATGATCATGATGAGAGTATATCACTAGTATACATGATCATAATGAGAGTATATCATCAGTATACATGATCATAATGAGAGTATATCATCAGTATACATGATCATAATGAGAGTATATCATCAGTATACATGATCATAATGAGAGTATATCATCAGTATACATGATGAAAATGAGAGTATATCATTAGTATACATGATCAAAATGAGAGTATATCATTAGTATACCTGACGTACAATATTTAATTAACAATAAACAACAACCACATAATATAATGGAATATTTACTTCACTATAGAAACATTTAAACTGTTACCAAAACAGTATACCTAAACCTTTTCTTTTCACTTTTAAAAGTACACTCACCAAAGCAGTGAGTAACAATTGTCTTAACAATTCAGCTAAAAGTAATTTTACACAAAAATATAGATTTTGGTCACAAAACACTACATCATCACACAAAACATATCTCACAGTAACAATTACTATACCCAACAATCCCCGGCTGTCCAAGTGGATGGGCACCAATCCTTTCTACCGTTCTATCCTAAATCATAATGCTCCTATCCCTCCAGGTGCTTTATAGTCGTCAACGGCTTAGTACTTTCTCCAGATAATATAGTAACCTATAAACAACACAACAATATATAGAATATTCCAACCTAACTATAAAAATATAATGTCTGATATTATGTTCAGCTTCCCGCAATATTACGTCTATTTTAGAAAAGAAACAGTTTAGTTTCTCATACCAGATCGTAACATAAAAATAGTTACCAAGCCAAAAGTCTAGACAGACAAAATTACTTCATCTCATAGAGGGTAAATGGATCATACCCAGCATGAGGTAAGGACCGGGTTTACCTGTCAGCTCAACAACAGCTCTTGGATAGCTTCCAAGCCTCTACAACGAGTATTGTGTATAACATTAGGGCTAGAAGAAATCCGTGATAGGTTTACATGGAAATGCGCACAAACGGAAATAAACACCTTAGAATTGATAAGAAAAGAGAAAATAATGAAAGAAATAGACTCAGAGAAATAAAACAAAATTAGAAAGAAAGCACAGAGATTAGAAAGATAAGAATATAAGGAACAGCGAAAAGAAGCACTGAGGGTGAGAAGAGAAGCGAATATGAGAGAAAGGGAGGAAGCGCTTACAGTGAAAAGAGAAGAGAAAAGGAGACACAGAGAGGAAGTGCTTAGAGTGAAAAGGGAAGAGAAAAGGAGACAGAGAGAGGAAGCGCTGAGAGTGAAAAAAGAAGAGAAAAAGAGACAAAGGGATGATGTGCTTAGAGTGAAAAGAGAAGAGAAAAGGAGACACAGAGAGGAAGTGCTTAGAGTGAAAAGGGAAGAGAAAAGGAGACAGAGATAGGAAGCGCTGAGAGTGAAAAAAGAAGAGAAAAAGAGACAAAGGGATGATGTGCTTAGAGTGAAAAGAGAAGAGAAAAAGAGAGAGAGAGGGAGGAAGCGCTAAGAGTGAAAAAAGAAGAGTAAAAGAGACAAAGGCAGGAAGCGCTTAGAGTGAAAAAGGACGAGAAAAAGAGAGAGAGAGAGAGGAAGTGCTGAGAGCGAAAAAATAAGAGAAAAATGACAGAGAGGAAGCACTGAGGGTGGACAGAGAAGTGAAAAAATTGAGAGAAACAAAAAAAGTGGAAAGAGAAGAGAAATACAGTGGAAGGTGTGAGAACGGAGACTGAGTATATGATAAATTAATATGATGAAATCATATTAATATATTTCTTTGGTTGATATTTTTTTTTTGATAGCGGATTGTATGAATTTAAAGTGAACTCTATGATATTAAATTCCCACAAATCGTTTCCTACACTAGCTGGTGGTTTATCTAACTATATTGTATATTAATCGAAATTATCGTGTGGTAGACATTCACTACAATGTTACTAGAGTTAGACTACAAATTAGTGAATGAAAACATAAGCCATCTGACTCGAAGGCTTCAATATTCTCTAAAGCAAGTTGGTATATAGCCAGACAATCACCTGGTCTCCCATCTTTGAGTAATGCCACATTAGTAACTCACTACTCAATTTACCTGCGGATGAGTTTACACCGTAAATTTTGCTACATATAAATTATTTAGTTATATGTATAATAATATAATCTGTAATAAAGATATGAGATTGTTGCTCACATTTTGATTATTGTTTATATACGGCACAACATAACAGTAAAATTACACACTGAAATAAGAGCTCTACAAATCATTTAGTATACTGTAATGATATACTGTCTTCCCTGGAAACGATGGTGTCGATTTGTGCTAACATGTTATACACATTAACTTTTTAGACAGCACAATTCTAACTGTCCTAGTCGCAGAACGTCATTTGTAGCTATGATCTCATGAATGAATGTCAACCTCTATTGTTTCAATTGTTCTTGCTGCCTTCTGACCATTGCAGGAAGCTGACACCACTCAAACTATCTTGCCTCTACCTCTCTAGAAACTCCTCTTGCTTCAGATATCACCGCTTTTAGCAGAATTCTTTCTTCTGGTGTGGGGGTTCTTTTTAAATGTTTTCTGAAGATTCTGACTCTGTGGTTTTGTTCTTTATCTTAATTAATATAGAACCAATAGTTCTTTCGTTTTGTGTTTCCTGGGATAATGTTTGGAATAGCTTTGTTAGCAGCAGCTGCAATGGTTGGCTTCCTGGAGATTGTTATCCTGTATGTTCAAATCCTCAGGTGCCGTATATATTGCATACCGTTTTTCAAGTTCCTCTTGGTATATATTCCAGTTTTTTTAAATTCCACCTAGGTTGTGCAGGTGGTGCAGGAGGTCGTTCAATGTTTAGTGTTGTGACAGTAGCATAGTGGTCACTGGTGATCATCGGGTCTACCTCTTACTTCGCCTGATGCCTGAGTGTTTTTGAGATTAATCTAGGGAATCTAGGATCTAGGGAACTTCATTGAATGTGAGTGCATTTCCCCCAGTGTTAAGAAGTGTAATTTAAGGTACTTCTCGCAGAGCTGCAGCTAAATGGCGCCCATCTGCAATGGCTGTCCCAGTCGCACCTAACTCTTGATGGTGACCATTAAAATCCCCAGCAACAATTACATTTTCGTGCGTCGCCATGGCAAGGGGGTGGTAGACGTTGTGTATGAGGAGCTCAATATTAGCCAAATTCACTGTTACTGCTAATACCTCTACTCCATCCCCACATGATTGTCTTCCGTTTGTTTGTACGGTATTATATAGTGCTGACATTCAGTTAATCTGAAGGACTTCGTGGTATGGAAAAAATTATTTAAAAACGATTATATCTGCTTTCGTACTGATTGCAGTTTCCTGAAGGGTGTGGTTTTTATTTCCAAGACCGTGTATGTTCCAGTGCAATATTCGTAACGACCAGACGACGGTTTCGGTTGGTGTTGCCTGTTCTAGTAGAACTCCTCTTCGGAATCGACGTCTATATTCTCCACCTCGCAAGTCGTGACGCTGCCAATCAGACTGCACTGATTGCTCATGGTCATCACCTGCATTGTTGGAATATGTGCATCCCTGTTTTCCATCACATTGCTCTTAGTATTGCTGCACATAGGAATGCATTGATTGCTCGTGACCGTCTCTTGTGTTGTCGGAATCTGTGCATCTCTGCTATCCAGTATTTCGCTGTTGATGACGCTGCATATCGAGCTGCATAGATTGTTCGTGCTCGCCACTTGTGATGTTGGAACCTGGGCATCTCTTCTGTTCAATACTTCATTGTGGGTGTTGTTGCATATCAGACTGCATTATCTGTTGATGTATGTCTCTTGTGTTGTATGATTCTGTTGATCTTAAGTGGTCACTGCTTCTTGCAGTTGCTTTTGTGAATGTTGATGATCTTATGTATTGACTACCCTGGTGGTGCTTCGACTGTGCTCATGGTGACCATCTCCTGCTGCTGGTGGTGTCCATCTCCTGCCTGCTGGTGGTGTCCATCTCCTGCCTGCTGGTGGTGACCATCTCCTGCCTGCTGGTGGTGACCATCTCCTGCCTGCTGGTGGTGACCATCTCCTGCCTGCTGGTGGTGTCTATCTCCTGCCTGCTGGTGGTGACCATCTCCTGCCTGCTGGTGGTACTGTTACATACCCCTATTGGATACGTATATAAATATCCAATAATTTCTATTTCCATGCATCATTACTTGTATGTGCTTATATATTATATCATTAATTGTATGTGTGTTTATATATTATGTCATTACTTGTATGCTTATATCAGTACTTGTATGTTCTTGTATGCTTATATCATACACTAGTGAGGCCACTCAAGACCGACAACCAGAGCGCAATTCTATAGTCTCCTGAGACTGTTGGATGCCTACTATATCATTACTTGTATGTACTTGTATGTTTGGTCCACCCACTGATCATTACCACAATATAACAATTGTTGTTATTTAATAATTATCACTCTTCCTTCTACTTGGTCTTGAAGGAGGGCGGCCTCGGGTGAAAAGGGGCTGTGACGATCCTTGTCTGGAACCCGTAGGTGCGGGACCGGGACGTCCACCTCCCGAGGGTCGTGCGGCCCAGGCTCTGCTTCAGGAGGCTGGGGTCGTTCATACCCTTGATGGGGTGGTTCTTCTCCGGCTCCGACCACGGCGGTCTCCAGGGCTGGAGGTCCCCGTGCCCTTCTTCACCACCTTCGAGGTCAACCCCGGAACTCACAGTTCCTGCGACGGCGCTGGAACCAATCGTATTGGCGTTTGCCTTCCATTGGAGACTTTCAGCGCCGTGGAGAGGGGGGACCTGCTGCCTGGGTAACAGCTTCTCCCCCGAATCAACCTACCCTGGCTTTGCGCCCTGGTGAGGCCACTCCAGACCGACAACCAGAGCGCAACTCCATAGTCTCCTGAGACTGATGGATGCCTACTACTACTACTATGTGCTGATATGTTATATTGTGGTAATGATCAGTGGGTGGACCAAACCGTGGAAACCGTTATGATTTTTTTGTGTGGTGGTCAGCGAGTCAGCTTCCCGTGAGGAAGTTATATTTTGCACTGATCAGCTGGTGGCAAAACCGTGTGAAACCGTTTTAGTTGTCCCTCTAGACGGCAATATCGTGGGACACTACTTCCTGCTATGATGTATGCAAATCTGTATGTATGTAAAATCTATGTAAATCTGATCATTCTTTAATTTAGTGATTACCTTATTCCCATTATATGACTCCATTTAAGTAAGATTTATATTAATTAAAAACTGTCACTCAAAATGTTGTGCAGAAGCGAGATCGGTTCCTGCCGTGAGAAATTATTCAGTAACTGTTTAGACACAGGAAGGATCATATCTAAGAGTTAAGTTCTGTTATATTATATCTATTATGTTCTGTTGTAGTATGTTAGTCTGTGGATGCATAATTTTATTTTGGTTTACATATGATTACCCATCTGTTGATTGATATATAATACTGATAATTAACTGAAGTATATTTCTAATACACATTTATTTTTATATGAGTGATTACCTATTCCTAAGGGTGTGATTAATTTTAATTCTTGCCTGTATAAACCATGAGATTATACTGGTGACAAACCTTGAGATTGCAGCATCGGTAAATGTCCCTAGACTACAATATTTTGTTGTTGTTACGTGTCACGAGCATTAATGTACGATTTGTAACAGTGACCATCTCCTGCCTGCTGGGGTGTCCATCTCCTGTCTACTGGTAATGTTCGTCTGTGCTCATTGTGTCCATCTCCTGTCTGCTGGTTGTGCTCGACTGTGCTAATAGTGTCCCAATCCTCTCTGCTGGTGGTGTACGACTCTGCTCATGGTGACTGTTGTGGTATGTCAGTCAAGGACCCCCCTCCCCCCACATAAATATATTTTATGGTGAGATCCCGGTCAGTGCCCTCCATTTCACTGTTAAGAGACACGGACACATATTAATATATTACACCACATATTAATGTAATATAATATATTACATATTAATATATTACATATTAATATATCACATATTATCACATATATCACAGATAATATATCACATATTAATATATTACAACCACATATTAATGTAATGAGGGAGTAACCTTCAGCATCACTGGAAAACATAACCTGGCTAATATCAATCAGTTGTTCTAGGGGAGTGAAAGGCTAGCAAAAAATAGTCCAGTTTACTGGGCATTAATATAAATCCACATAACATTAATAATTAAAACATTCTACTAAACTCACACACTGTTATTTCATCCAGCTTCTCATCAGCTGGGCATGATCACCAAAACAGGTCTGGATACTGCATCAATAAAAACTAGCTGACACCAGGCTCTATCCTGTAATATGATGATGATGTGTGTTGGTCGTTCTTCCTTTTGGACAACCAACCCAAAATTCCGTAGAGTTCTTATTTTTACCAGGAGATCACACTGGGTGCTTCTGGCGCTTGGAGAGGGGCTCAATGTCACACGTTTAGGGGATGCGGCTCCAACACTAGCCTCGCTGTCACGTGCACACTCCCACTCGAGCCGCCGTGACTCCCCACTCTCTCCTTATTTGGTATGATCTCCTCAATCCCCTTTTTTATTATTACTCCGTACTTTCCTGTCCACAACTATGGTTCTTGGTTCTTTCTCTCTCTCTCTCTCTCTTTTCTACTTTCTGGGAAGCCTCACTAGGACAAGGGCAAACATCGGCAAATTTGAATACATTTAGTGGACAAGGCACATGCACATTACATACACACATATAATAATATGAATCCTACACTCTATACTATTGTAGTCAGGTTGCACTTCAATACCATCAGGCCTCTGTCATCTGCCTATCAAGTGGTAGTTTAATTGTTGTCTCACCACCTATACCACCAGCCTCACCAAGTAGGTCAAGTCTCATAAGACAATATTGCATTATCAGCAAAAGAATATATATAATACATACAAGGAAAACCAGCCTATGACTGCAATAACATAAATATCCGTATAAATATTCCTTGATAAACAACAATGATCAATCAATCACCCTATCAGTCCTAGAAGACACATGTATGTCTCTGTGGGTAATCCAGCCTACGGTTGTAACTCAATACTTCAGTATAAGTACTCCTTGGCATAAAAATGGCAAACAATCACTCACCTTTCACTGCATCTTGCACGCTAATGACAACCAAACACTCTACCAACTCACTACAAGTAGTCAACAAGAACTTCCCTTCCACATCTGGAAGTTCACTACCCTTACATCATCAGGTTCTTCCGGGTTTATCTACCAGGATCCTCCGCAGCTCTTCCAGGCTGCTACACCATGAAGTTTTCCTTGAGCAACAATGATACTTTACCACTGGTATCACAAAAGCGTGTGAAACTTCATTCCACTGCTCCTCTTCTCACAGCCTGAGGACCTGTTCCTCCACAGAGCTCAGTACCTTCTACAACCTTGGAGTCTCATCAACTACTCCCTCTCTGCTGGCTTCAAAGTTCACAGCAACTCCTTTCCCAGACAAACCTGCAACCTATCGACAAGTCAATAAAAATGTTTCCCTATACACACATCAACAAAATAAACCACACAATTAATGTTTCCACCCAACACCTCTCTCTGCTTTCTACATGCTGCGAGTGTGGACTCCCCCGTTTGGGCTGGTCCATCCTCCGCCTCCCGCTGAGCGGTTCCGCCGCCTGCCGTGGCAGGGCAGCTACTGTGCCAGGAGCTGGGCTCCCTCTAACAGGAGCTCACACGGAGCACGGCTTCCCCTCACGATGTCTGGTGCTCAAGTGAGCTCAAGGTCCTTTCAAGCGAGCCTCACACCTCCAGCAATCTCTCTACATCTCATGTCAAGTCATTTACTTATTTTCTTATTTACTGCCCATATTCTTAAATTGTTATCAAATCCAACCAATTATTTTACGTATGCATCTTCGTGTCTTTATTTCTTTGACCTTCTAGTCAGGTCAGACCTGATTGAATAAATTCTTAAAGGGGAGACTCGTTTTTTCAGCTACCTGGGATTAAAGAATTAACCATGATATAAAAGTATGTACACAAAGAATTTGTATTAATAAGATATGGTAACACTAGCATGAGTCGATATATCAAAGGGCGGGAGAGGGGAGGGGGGGTTGGTTAAGGGAGGATTCAAGATTTCGGCTAACCGTTAATACATATGTATATAAGAATACAAAATAAAGTAAATATATATACAACACGTGTATCAAAAGTTTGTATAGGTAGTACACATTTCACAGTGCCATAATCTCAGTAAGGGGGCAATAGATTCCAATTTGCCCAATAAAGCAATAAATGAAAAATCGTTAGATTTCAAACTTTTTTTGTAAGTTGTATATGAAAAGTGTTTCATCTGGTCCAAGTTTCAGCATCGTAGCATAAATAGGAAGGTAGAAAAACAATATTGAAGTAGGTGTCAAAATTATTCCAAAATGGCAAAAAAAAGTGTCAACTAAAATCATATCTATGACTCTTTGCTATCACAGTAGCATATATTAAAAAAAAATTATAATTAGTTTATTTGGAAAAAAAATTAAGTTAAACAAAAAAAATTGTTTTTTTTTTTCAAAAAATATATTTTTGTTTTTTCATCGGACGATTTGCATGAAACTTATATACCTGACTGCACGTAAGCCTTTCCATAAGAGTGCCAATTTTGGAGAAAATTGGTTGATGTCAACCTCAGCCACAGATTTTAGAACCTTAGACTTTATTATTTGCTGTTTTTTTTTTTGAATTAACATAAACGTTCAATTAACTTTTTCATTTTTTATTCAATTTACATGCAGCTAACACAGTATATGTAGATTGCATGTCTCTAAATGTTGGAGATAGCTTTTTGCTCTAAGTTCATTTATTGATTTTATAATAGCAATAAACATGCCATATTTGTATAATTTTTGGGGGGACTTTGAAAATTTGTATTAGGAAAACTAAAGATGTTTTGGAAAATATCTATCTCAAGATCCAAAATCACTGAAGCATTAGAGGAAAAACATAATGCAGATGTCGTGTACACAGATTTTGCAAAGGCATTCGACATATTTGACCATGGAGTGATTGCACACAAAATGAGGTCAATGGGTATAACTGGTAAAGTAGGATGCTGGATACTCAATTTCCTGTCGAACAGAACACAAAGAGTAACAGTCAATCAAGTAAAATCGAGTCCGAGCGCAGTTAAGGCTCTGTACCTCAAGGTACAGAATCCATGCACCACTCCTGTTCCTTATTCTCATATCAGATATAGACAAAAACACAAGTCACAGCTTCGTGTCATCCTTTGCAGTTGATACAAAAATCAACATGAAAATTACCTCTGCTGAAGACATTGATAAACCACAGACAGATATTAACAAAGTTTTCGACTGGGCAGTAGAAAATAACGTGATGTTTAACGTTGATAAATTCCAGGTACTCAGATACGGCAAAAATGAGGATCTTAAACATAATACAGAGTACAAAACACAGTCGAATCTGCCCATAGTAGGAAAACAGCATGTCAAGGATTTGGGAATAATGATGTCCGACGACCTAACGTTTAGGGAGCATAACCAAGCAAGTATTGCGTCAGCCAGAAAAATGATAGGATGGATTACGAGAACCTTCAAGTCCAGAGATCCCATCACAATGGTTCTACTCTTCAAATCACTTGTGTTGTCCCGTCTTGAGTACTGCTCAGTACTCACTTCCCCCTTCAGAGCAGGAGAGATTGCTGAAATTGAGGGAATACAGACAACATATATGGCACGCATAGACGAGATAAAGCACCTAAATTATTGGGATCGTCTCAAAGCTCTCTAAATGTACTCACTAGAAAGGAGACGAGAGAGATACCAAATAATATACACATGGAAAATACTGGAGGGACAGGTCCCAAATCTGCACAGTAAAATAACAACGTACTGGAGTGAACGACATGGAAGAAAATGCAGAATAGAACCAGTGAAGAGCAGAGGTGCCATGAGCACAATCAGAGAGCACTGTATGAACATCAGAGGTCCACGGTTGTTCAACGTCCTACCAGGGAGCCTCAGAAATATTACAGGAACAACCGTGGACATCTTCAAGAGGAAACTAGATTGTTTCCTTCAAGGAGTGCGGGACCAACCAGGCTGTGGTGGGTATGTGGGCCTGCGGGCCGCTTAAAGCAACAGCCTGATGGACCAAACTCTCACAAGTCAGCCTGGTTTGCAAACAGGGAGGACAACGGCATCGAGCCAGTCCTCAGGGACTGACGATGACTTCCAGATCCGATTATACAGACTCAGTAAATACTGAGACGTGCATGGAGGGAGATGGAGAAGCATCTCATAATGAATACCATCGGAGCTCGCTGCCGTGGAACCGCAGAGGGCCAGGGCACCTTACCTTGAGTTTACCTTGAGGTGCTTCCGGGGATTAGCGTCCCCGCGGCCCGGTCGTCGACCAGGCCTCCTGGTTGCTGGACTGATCAACCAGGCTGTTGGACGTGGCTGCTCACAGCCTGACGTATGAGTCACAGCCTGGTTGATCAGGTGTCCTCAGGTATCAGGCAGAACGAAGTTCAGAGAGAGAGAAGGGATCGTTATAAAGAAGTCCAAGACGAGTGCAGAAATCGAAAGGACGAGATTCAAGGACAGGTTTACGAAGAAGGAAAGATTGGGGAAGATGAAGACCAGAGCTAACAGAAGAAAAGTGGGAACCCAGTTCGGTAGCGACCTGCAGCGGGTCCGCCACAAGAGTACCACGGAGGTGAAGGACTGGTCAAACATCAGTAACGAACTTACCCGCTATCTTGCAGATACGCTTCCAGATCTGTGGCAGAGGATTTTCGGACATAATGGTGGAGACATAAGATGCCCAACATTCACGTTTAGCCGTACGGATGGCCCTACGGGCCACCACACTTGTCTTCCGAAATAAAAGAAAAGAATCGGCCGTCTGCCACTGGCGGTGCCTCTTCCAGGCTGCACGCTTACAGCGGACAGCCCGAGCACAGTCTGCATTCCACCAGGGAATGCACTTCCGTGGACCCCGAGAGGAAGAGCGAGGAATAGAGTGAAGGGCAGCGTTGAAGACAGTGTCATGAAAAATGAGGAGAGAGCGAGGGAGAGGCAGAAGGGAGACGTCAGAGAGAGCAGCACTGAGGGTAAATAGGTTCCAGTCCGCTTTAGCAAACTGCCACCCAGGGAAGGAGATTGGAGGGCGAAAAGAGAAAGGAAACAAGGATGGGGAAATGGTCACTGCCCTGGAGGTCATCAAGAACCTGCCACATGAAATCTAAGTAAAGAGAGACGAGCAAAGAGACAGATCAAGACAGGAAAGGGTAAGAGTTCGAGAGTCCAAATGCGTGGGCTCACCAGAATTCAGAAGAGACAAGGAAGAAGAGAGGATAAACGACTCAAGAAGGCGACCTGGGGTGTTCGTCAGAACATCACCCCAAAGAGAATGACGACAATTGAAATCACCCAGCAGGAGCGCAGGATCCGGCAAGGAGTCCTGTAGGTGTTTCAGATCAGGAAGAGAAAGCGGGACTCTCGGTGGGAGATAAATGGAACAAACGGTGTACCATTTCCCCACAAAGATACGAGCAGCAAAACAATGGAGAGGCGAAGGAAAAAGTAAGGGGACAAAGGGAACATCAGAGCGAATCAAGAGAGCAGAAGAGTTAGGAGCCCCAGCATGAGCTGGGGGGGGGGGGGAAGGAATAGCCACAAAAGCGACCTGGTTGAGCACCAAGCATCGGCTTCTGGAGACAGACACAGAGGGGCAAAAATCGCGAAATCAGAAGTTGGACTTCAGGGTTATTACTCCAATTTCCTTGAACGTTCCATTGAAGAAGAGACATCGACGAGAAGAGAAAGAACAACAACAGAGAACAAGGAAGAAACAAAGGCAAAAGAGCAACATTGCACGTTAAAGAAGATCAGGGTCGGGATTAGGGTCAGCAAAGCAAAGTCAGGGTTAGGGGGCATGGGTAAACTGAGCAAAGACGGAGGGGAAGGAAGCGGGAGAACAGACCAGAGGCGGACGGGCGGGGTTCGGAGGAGGAGGAGGAGGAGGAGGAGAAGGAGGAAGAGTGTAATGGGGGGGGGTAGAGAAATAAAGGGTAAGTAGGAAGTGAGTAGGATAAGTAGAAGAAGTAGAAGGGTAGATAGGTAGAAGTAGGAAAGTAGATAGTAGAAGTAGAAGAGTAGATAGTAGAAGAGAAGGGTAGATAGTAGAAGAAGAAATGCTAGAAATTAGAAGAAGTGAGAAATTATAGAAAATGCTGCCACCATCCATTCTAGATCATTACATACAAGACAAGGAATGGAACTTGTCTGTATCTCAATATTCAGAAAGTGTGTTATCATTAGGTCATTATTAGTATGTTCCATCTTTATCATGTATTCATTAAAATCATGGAACCAGTAACCGCAGAGACTTTCTTATCTCAACTCCAAAATCTCTAGGGAACAAAGTGAAAGACAAATTAAACAATAAATTCATCAATTATATTTTCACATGATAAGTATCATAATTTAAGCAATTAAAATGTTCAAGATTAATCTTTCAAAGTGAGTCATCATCCAGAAATTCGAGAACCCTACAACTGACTGCCCCGGATCGTCACCCAACACTTGTAAACACGACCAAGTCACCTTAATGTTCAACTCACCAAGTGTCTGAGTTTCCGTTGGATAGAGAGAGGGGAGGAGGTCTGTAGTTGACAGAGACTGTCCCGCCTCGCCGGCTGACAGCCCCTGGCTAGGCTGTCCTTAGTTCTGCTCCGCTGGCTGTTCTCCTGTCTTTTGCTCTGCTTCTCCTCCTGAATCGATAGCTCTCCGAGTATATATTGGGAGACCTAGTAACTAACTCCGCCCCCAAGTAGATAGCCTCCGGCACTCTATCAAGCCACTCCTTAAACGTCGGCATGTTTGAAGGCTATTAGGCTACGATTATAAGATTAGCGGGAGCCAGGTGAGATCTGCATGATCTGACGTCAGGTCAATTGGTGGACATTAACACTTAGAGGTGAGATCCAGGCCGGACAAGCTGATGTCTCTCGAAATCCTTGTCTGTGACTCATATATCTCCATGTATGTATCAAATAAAACTAAACCAAACACCTTTACAGTGTTACAAGAGGAAGACAACCGAGAGGAGCAGTCTAGGACAGCAGTAGGAAGAGAGGAGCGTACCTCAGCATGGGCAGCAACCAACAGGGAAACGGGGGCCAAACAAACCTCCATAGCAGGAACAGGAGGCACAACCACCGAAATGGGAGGGGAAGGAGCGAAAGAGTCAGAAGTAGGGGCCGAGGAAGAAAGCAAAGCATTCTTACCCGCCGGGGAGGAGGAAGGAGAGGAGCCAGGCTTACGCTTCTGACTTAAAAAGAGACAGGTGTCCCAGCAACTACGTACTGGGCAACGAATTCCAGCGTCTCAACAGGAGAAGCTGAACGAGAGCACACACGACGGCCGTTAGGAGAGCGATGGACATCAGCCCGCACCGACAGGCAGCGGGGAGAGTCAATAGACGGAGGAAAAGGATAGGAAGGAGGATCGGAGGGAGACGAGGAAGAAGACACAGGAGACATGACAGACCGGGTAGAAAGAAGGGGAACCCCAGACAGAGGACCAGGAGGGGGACCCTTCGGACAGAACTCAAAGGAACAGAGAATGGGGCAGTGGGCGTATCAAGGTCCAAGGCCCGGAAACGGTTGCGAGTCTGAGGAAGGTGGGAAGGACGAGGAGAGGAAGAGAGCACCACGCGAGCATAAGAGACGTTAGTATAAGGCGGGAGCCGGCGAACCTGATGCCTCGCCTAAGGAAAAGATAAACGACCTAGTTAGTACACTTCACATATATAATTTTTTTTTAAGTATCTGTTAAAACTTTGTGTAGGAAGATGGTTTCAACAAATTGTAAGAAACAAAAATATGAATATGAAAACAATTTCTTTTCCACAGTGAGAGAAAGTGCAATGCACTCACAGTTAAAGGAGGTAGACCTATGTGCCTGTTCCGCCAAGTGCCACGCAGTCATTACAAAGCCAGTAATATGAAATGCCACTATGAAACTAATCACAAAAACTTTTCATGTCATTATCCACCTAAACAAGTGTGACGGTAATCGAGTTGGAAATGGTGGTCGGCAGTCTTCCAACTAGCAGTTCTCATTGCTGGGCCACATATAATATAAAAAAAAGAAAAGTAAAAAAAAAGAGAAAAAAAAAGAATGACTGCGTGATTTGGTAATCTGTGGTAAGGTTGTAAAGACGAAAAGCAAAAATAAAAAATATGGATTTTAATAACAATAAGAAAACACAAATTGAAATAAATGCAAAAACTTGGCTTACTGGCAAAACAATAAACAATATAAACATGAAAATAGATTACGTTAATGGGGAGGAGAATTGACATACAAAAGTAAGTAAAATATGAATGCTGGAATATATGCACTAACTATGAACCTCTACTTGACCACACAGAGTGAGTCACTTAGGAGTTCACAGCTTGCGAGCACACAATATTCTGGCTGGCAGAAACGTAAGGGACTCCAACAATAACTGGTGAGGTCTTGTGATTGGCGGGGACCCGGAGTGGAGTGTTGGTTGGCGGCCAATGAGGAAGCTGGATGGTCGCAGTCGCTAGTTAGGCCGTTGGCGCGTCGACCAGGTGCAGCAGTGGGGGGGAAGGAGGGAGTTGCTGGTACGTGTGGCGAGCTTATAATACGTTTAGCCACACAAAACGTATCATTTATGTGGATGAGGACAGGAGTGATTCGCAGAAATGGCAGGCTAAATCTCTGATAAGAGATTATCGTCACACAAGACTTAAAGAAAATTTTTAAATGAGTTAGAATCATAAATAAATAGTCAGAAGCCAGGGTGTTAGACCCAAATAACAAAACTTCATCACCTAGTAGCACGAACTCACTCCAGTTTCACACCACACTAGAGAGGCGCATCTCTCAGATCGGTGCTCATGTTGCAGGCATAATGCAAAACTATTTAACAATTCGTTGCATTAAAAGAAACAAATGGTGGAGGGTAGAAATAGCCTAAGCTACTTTATCCCTTTTCAATTTCTTTCTTTATTATGCACCCCATACCCATCAGTGGGCGGTGGTGTAAAGGATTACAGAGGCACATAATCGGTTCAGGAACTGAACCCTCTAGTTCGTTTAGCTAAGCAAATAACAATCTTTTGACGCTAGTTACAAAATTATTAATGTTATATATACATGTACACACTCATATACATATATACATACACATACATATTTAATCACCAACACAAATACACACATCAATAATCTTTTGTGTCACAACTGATTCAACAAGAGGCTCACAACAGTCACTATACAAGGCACTTTACATCTATGATGAGTCGCACAGTTACTAGACTTGCTGCACACCCACCCAACTGGGCGGCAGCTTTACAGCCATGTGCATGCATTACTTACAGTAAGTAAATTTTGGATACGTCGCTAAGATTTCGGGCAGCACATCATTATGAATGAAATACTTACACATTTTTTGGACGCTATTGATGGTGTTATCTCTAAATTCCGAGATTTTTCACATTCCATTCCTTTGATATGTATTTTATTTTCTCAATAAAAGTAATTGAACAACTGGTGGTGAAGACATTAAAAATGCACTTGATAGAACCATAAGAAATGAAGATCTTCCACTAAATAAACTCATCAGTGTTGCAACAGACAAATCACCTGCAACAATTTAAAAACTGCATGCATGAATAAATATTATTGCATTTAATATGCATTTATTTAAATTTATATAACAATTTTGTAACGAAACGTGTATATAACAATAATAACGTAAGTGTACATGTGAGCGTAACATAACTGGCATGCCGCTGGGGATGCCAATTACGTTACGGCTGGCTTGGGCCAGTATCCGGGTTTTTGCTGTTATAACCTCTTCTTCTATACACAACTTCAAGTCGGTGGTACGTTTCCAAGAAACGTACACAGTCCGCACAGACAGTCCAAGAAACTGTCTATTCCAAGTAGGAGTAGTGCAATGAATAAAGAGGGGAATAAACAATACCCAATTACACCTTCACCAATAAATTAACACCTTCACCACTATATATATTATAATAAAGTATTATAACATGTATTTATAGTGTCTCTCACTCAGTACACAATACATCGGCAGTGTTCATCAAATCACATTGAATCCACTTTCCAGGTACACGTCGTCCACACCTAATGGCAAACACCGGCGAGTTCACCTTCTTCAACTTGGGCCAGACCACGCACACCGTATCTTCACGATATGCCAATACCCCACCTCCACTTTCCAGATACACACTGGCAGAGGGTTTCAGCAACACACTGATAGGGTTCTCAAACAATTACATACAGGGGTAGCTAGCACCCTGGCAGAAGTCTCTAGCAGCTCGCTAGCAGTACTTCATAACAGACGCACCACTGTTAACGCTTAACTTTTTCTCTCCAATCCCGGGTACGTCAGCCCACCCAACACTGCACAAACCAGCAGCTAACACACTGCAATAACCGACGGTGGCCACTTTGTACTCTCACAGGACCAAGTCAAGAGTTCTTGGTCTGCCCAAGGTGAATTGCCCTCATCAGTCTAATCGCCTCCTTATGTCATCTCTGTGAACATAAAACATCATTAGCTAGACAGACAGTATACTGGGTGACCCTAGGATAATACCCTTCCACCTGGGAATTAAAATTGTTGCTTGTAGCCACAACTTAGATGGTGTTGATCTTGATTCGACATCCACCAGAGGTCATTCCCATCAATCCCTCCTTCTAACTGAAACAGGAAACCGGAGCCTCTCACCGATGCCACGCCACCACCAACAGATGGCGTTGTCTGCATTGCACCCAATATCTGGGAGTTGGAGTGCAGATTCATAGATGGCACATTAATCACCACTCCATATTCCGGAGACGGTGTTGATACCGTAACATTCAGCATTTCTCTTGTTAGGGTGATGTCATGGGCTTGTCTCCTATGATTTATCGGATTGGGTGTTGCCGATGCTGATGCCGATGCTGACAATCCGATGCTGGGGGCATCGGATTGACGATGACAGGTCAAACGCGTCGTGAACTTGGTCGACGTCATACCTATGTACGTAGATTGAAGGATACATCCTTCTTGGGGGCAGGTGTACATGTATACTACGTTTGACTGCTGGAAAGGGTTCTCCGTCGGCTTCGGACTGTTTTTAATAAGGAGGACGGTACTCTTTTTTTTTATAGAATATGATTAGGTCTATGTTTTGACGAGGAGTAGTGCTTTTTACTCCTTTCCGAATTATTTCTTTCATTATTCTTTCTTCTTTTTTATGTTCACTCTGCATAATTGATTTGTAATATAATTTTATTGGAGGTGTTGTGGTGTCTGTTCTAGATTCAGGATTGTACCATCGGTCCAGGTGTCTTCCTATAGTAGTGTTTATTTCTGTGTTGCTATATACATTGTTCATCAACACCTGAGTTATTCTTTCAAACTCCCTACTCACGTTGTTCTATTCAGAGCAGTGGGTAAGCACTCGACGAATATAAGCATTGAGAACACTGGCTATGTATCTCTGGCAGCACTCATTCCTACCGTTTAGGCATAGTCCTATGTTGGTAGGCTCAACATATACACTGGTGCTTAAAGAGGTTCCTGTTTTTGTTATTAGTACATCCAGAAATGGCAGACTGTTATTTTCACTATTTTCGTGTGTAAAATGGAGAACTGACTCTCTCTCTTGATGGCTTTTTACATCAATTAGTTCATCTGATTCTTTTACTATGACGAATATGTCATCTACATAACGGCAGTATACAATTGGTTTTTGCCTACTACTAAAGACTATCTTTGATGGTTCCCATGTAAAAATTAGCGAATAGCACTTCTAAGGAGGAGCCCATTGCTACTTCGTCTATTTGTAGATATATGTCACCTTGCAGACTGATGAAAGGGGCTTCCTTTGTACATGCCTCGAGAAGGCTCTTCAAGTTTGGCTCGGGTATCTCTAATTTGGGGGTGCTCTCGTCTCTGTATACTCTGTCCAGTATCATTTCTATGGTGGTGTCGACTGGGACTTTGGTAAATATTGATTCGACGTCCAGGGAAAGCAATAATTCCATCGGGCTGTGTAGTTTTGATTAATTCTAGGAAATCTGCTGATCATTGTACACTATGGTTGCTTGGAGTACATGGAGATAGGAGTTCGTTAAGTTTTTTGCCAGATAATTGATTGATAAAGATCAAGTCACTCAAGAGGTGACACGGGCATGAATAGCCCGTAAGTGGTACAATTCTTTGGTCAGTAAATCTATTCAGTGTTCTGAGGTCGCATTTAATCGTCAGGTTGCTATCGCGGGGGAGGATACTGCTTGACAGTCTTTATGAGGGTGTCCAGCTGCTGGCCACCCACGGGAGACATCTCCTGTCCACGAGGCTAACCATAGCCCGTGCTTCTTGCCCAGCTCCTGTGCCAGGTAAGTTACGGGCTCACCATAGCCTGTGCTACTTGGAACTTGTTCCGAGTAGCTGAATCTATAACAACAACAACAACATGCTGGCCACCTTTTTTTTTACCAGTAGAGTAATGGTGTTGATGGCTTCAGGGTGGTTACTGCAAAATTCAGGGACTCTTAAAGCTCTTTTAAGGTCGTTGATTGCTTCATGTTCCAGGTGATAGTAAAGTAGTGGCTTTTCTGTGACAGTTTGGCAGAAGATGCATTCTCTCTGTCGGGGTTCACCAATCTAACAGTTGCATCTGTAACCTAGACGTAGCCTATCAAACCGAACTACTATTTCCCTGTGGATTCCTTTTGGGATATTTAACCTTTCTAATTTGGTTGCCTGAAGATACCATATTGCAGAGGGCGAACCTTCTGCTACTCTCTGGTGTAGGTAGGCTTTGTTGAGGTGTGAGTTTTTTTTGGTGATGATGTTTCTTATGTTCTCTAGGCTTAGTTGGATTGTTTTATGTATCACTGAATGACGAGTTGCCAATTTAGCAAATTCACCGGCTTTCTCATTTAATGGGATTCCAACATGGGATGGGATCCAGTTTAAGGTTATGTTGAGTCCTTTGCCTTTAGCGACTGCTCCAAGATACAAAATGGTGGAAATTATTTCCACGTTGTCTTTCAACTGCTTTTTTCCTACTATTTGAAGTGCAGCTTTGAAGTCTGTATGTATAATTGCATTTTAAATATTTTGTGCAATCAGATATGCGAATGCCTGTTGTATGGTAAACAGCTCAATTTGGGTTGATAATACTGATCCCCCTAGTATCCAATATGTCAGTTCAACGGCTTTCTCGAGGTGCAGGAATATCAGCATTCTTGGTCTGTCATTCAAGTGGGCTAACAGAGTTGTAAGACATTCCACTGTGCCAACCCCTCTTCTATAGGCATACATATCATGGTGCAGTTTAGACATTTTCCACTCAAGTCTGTTGAGTGCCATTCTCTCAGCCGTCTTGGTAGCACAGCTTTTGAGGGAGATGAGCCTGAGATTTGCTGCATCTTTGGGTTTTGAGATCGACATTATGTCTGCCCTATTCCAATCTGTAGGTCTAGTTTTAGAAGTCCAGGCTAAAAAAAATAACCTTAGGTATGCGGCATCATCCTCTGGGCCGAGGTTTCTAATCATTTTACAGGTTATTTTGTCGTCTACATGGGATGTATCATTGGAGTTTTTCTTAGCCCGATTGAGCTCATTCAGTGTGAAAGGGGCATTGGTGTCAGAGACTTCTGCACATGCTGTAAGGATTCTGTACCACCTTTCTTCGTCTAATCATGCCTGCACTGTTAATACATCTGGTGGAACTGATTGCTGGCTGATCTTTCTGCAAACCTGGTTGCCAGTCATTCGACTTAATGATGCGGGTCTTTAGGGTGTACTCACCTAGTTGTACTCACCTAGTTGTGCTTGCGGGGGTTGAGCTCTGGCTCTTTGGTCCCGCCTCTCAACCGTCAATCAACAGGTGTACAGTTTCCTGAGCCTAATGGGCTCTATCATATCTACACTTGAAACTGTGTATGGAGTCAGCCTCCACCACATCGCTTCCTAATGCATTCCATTTGTCAACCACTCTGACACTAAAAAAGTTCTTTCTAATATCTCTGTGGCTCATTTGGGCACTCAGTTTCCACCTGTGTCCCCTAGTGCGTGTGCCCCTTGTGTTAAACAGCCTATCTTTATCAACCCTGTCGATTCCCCTGAGAATCTTGAATGTGGTGATCATGTCCCCCCTAACTCTTCTGTCTTCCAACGAAGTGAGGTTTAATTCCTGCAGTCGCTCCTCGTAGCTCATACCTCTCAGCTCAGGTACTAGTCTGGTGGCAAACCTTTGAACCTTTTCCAGTTTAGTCTTATGCTTGACTAGATAGGGACTCCATGCTGGAGCCGCATACTCCAGGATTGGTCTGACATATGTGGTATATAATGTTTTGAAAGATTCCTTACACAAGTTTCTAAAGGCCGTTCTTATGTTAGCCAACCTGGCATATGCTGCTGATGTTATCCTCTTGATATGAGCTTCAGGGGACAGGTCTGGCGTGATATCAACCCCCAGGTCTTTCTCTCTCTCTGACTCTTGAAGTATTTCATCTCCCAAATGAAAGGTGTGGAGCTTTAGGTGTTTTATTTTCTTTGGCCCGGTGGATTTGCTGCCACATCTCTCCAAGAGAGGTGTGTTCATTCAGATGTGAACAACATTCCAGCCACTTTTGTTCTTTTATTAGCCTAGTCTCTCGATGCACATGTTCCTTGACCTCACAAAGTCAGGTTCTATTGTGGTCACTTGGCTGCTTTTTGTATAGCTTCTTTGTGCTGTTGACTCTATGGTTGAGTTCTATGACACGTTCGCAATAGTACCAGTGACCATGTGGTGTCTAGTGGACTGTTTTTTCAATGGGATTGAGTGGTTGGCTGCACTTTGAATTGCTCTGACAAAATCTTGTTCTGCCTGATTAATGTCTTCAGAAACATCATAGTTTCTTTGCAACTCTGAAATGATATTTTGAAATCAGTCCCAGTTTGTTAAAGCAAAGTTCCAGACTTCAGATGGAGGTGGAGGTGGCGTGGGTAGATGAAACTTAAGATCAATTTGGACCCCATAGTGGTCGCTTGTGAGTGTGGGCTCAACTGACCATGTTGCTGCATCTCTTAGGGAGGCTGAAACAAAGGTAAGGTTTAATCTACCTCCTTGGATGTGGGTGGGTTCATGCTTGTTTAGGATTTGGATTTCTGGTAGCTGGTCTAGTAGATGTGCATGTGAGTGCCGACCTCATTTGTTGTGTTCGAGCCCAGTGCCAATCGTTTATGAACATTAAAATCACCACAAATGATTGTGTTTGAAGTAGTCGCGTGTCCAAATAATACTGAGAGATCCATTTCAGCATGTCGAGACCTGTAAACATTAAACACTTCAAGTTTGTCGTGTCTAAGCTCAATGGATACTCCCATTATCTCTGTCCCTGCTCCACAATCGGATGGGCTGGTTATTGTCTTGGAGATCAGGTCACATTTTACATAGATTGCACATCCCCTGGATTGCCCGATGACCCATGGAAGGAAGAAGCCTCGATAGCCTGAGATTTTAGGTTCTAGTCCGGCTCGAAGCAGGCTCTCCTGTAGTATCAGGATGTCTATGCCTTTGATTACTGCGTTACATTGCAAGTGTTGCAAGTTTGTGCACAGCCCTGGCGCATTCCTTTCCAGGGTCTTTAGTCCTCTAGGTTGTTAGAATTTGCTGATATTACCGTGGTATCCATGGGATCTGAAGAACCAGCCATGGAAGTTGAAACTGGAGTTGAGGATCATGGTGGAACGGAAATTGACTCATCAAGGTCGCTTTTAGACGTACTGGATTCTATCTGCTTTTTAGGAGAGTGTCTCCTGCCCTGCGTTCTTGAAGGTGGGGATATTGTTCTTTCAAATTTCTTGATCTTGTACTCAATTGTCTTCTGAGTCTCTGTGGTTTGCTTAATACCGTGTATCGACACCAAACTTTCGACCAATTCCGTGACCAAGGTTTTAAGCATTGGCCAGAGAGCGTCCAGTTGTGCGGAAACACTATTTACTGCTGTGCAGGTTTGGGACCTGTTTACTCTTTGATTCTTCTCAGTGGAACTTTGACACTGGAATTGACACTCCTACCATTATTGCCCCAGTGTGCTGACTGGATGCAATGGGCGGGCGACTGCTTTGAACTACTTTCTTGAGGCCACCAGTCATCCCTTTTTCATGGATGGAGGCCTTCATACCCTTCACCAAGGCCGGTGGTGAAGGGTCATGTGCCCCCTCTTCCTGGTTTGGTCTTGGTAGACTCCACGCGGGTTTTGTGGGTACGGGAGCTGGTATTTGTTATGGTCGGGGCTTTGGCTCTGCTGTAGGCGTGGTGGGTGTGGGGGGGGGGTTCGTTTGAAGCCTTTGGGGCATCTTAAGTTCCAGGCGTGATGTGCCTTGGAACAATTTGGGCCCTTTGCTTGGACGGGTGGTTCGCCTTGTGTTTATCAAGGCATATTTTTGTCTCGTGGGGCTGGCTGCAGACTCCACATTTCTCTGGGCGTTAGCAACCGTTCTTGTGATGTTTAAATCTCTGACATCTTAAGCATCTAAGGGGTTCTGGGGTGTAAGGCCTGTGTTGGACCACGCCCCAAATTCCAAGGTCACGTTTCTCCGGGATCCGTCCTCTTAATGTTAGGAAGACTTGTTAGATTTCTTGCTTCATGGTCTTTACCTGGCATCTTTCTGCTGACACCACACAATTCAGCTTTTCGAGATGAGCTAGGGCCATGTACAAGGGATAGTGGAGGACAATGATTTTTCTTATTTTGTCCTCTGGCTTCAGTTCGTCATATTTTCTGTAATTTTTAAGAATCGTTACAGCTATCTCGTCTTTGGGCCTCAGAATATATTCGCCTCTGTGGTTTGGCTTTGCTCTGATCTGGAGCTGGGGGTACTCAGATAGAGTTCAGTACGTCTGAAAGCGACCTTGATGAGTCAGTTTCAGTTCCACCATGATCCTCAACTCCAGTTTCAACTTCCATGGCGGGTTTTTCAGACCCCATGGATACCACGGTAATATCAGCAAATTCCAACAACCTAGAGGACTAAAGACCCTTCAATGGAATGCGAAAGGGCTGTGTACAAACTTGCATCACTTGCAATGCAAAGCAGCAACGAAACCATAGACATCCTGATACTACAGGAGAGCCTGTTTCGAGCCGGATTAGAACCTAAAATCTCAGGCTATCGAGGCTTCTTCCTTCCATGGAGGGATTGCAACCTATGTAAAATGTGACCTGATCTCCATGTCCATAACCAGCCCATCCGATTGTGGACTAGCGACAGAGATAATGGGAGTATCCATTGAGCTTAGACACGACAAACTTGATGTGTTTAATGTTTACAGGTCTCCACATACTGAAATGGATTTCTCAGTGTTATTTGGACACGCGACAACATCAAACACAATCAATTGCGGTGATTTTAATGTTAATAATCGATTGGCACTGGGCTCGAACACAACAAATGAGGCCGGCACTCACATGCACATCTACTAGACCAGCTACCAGAAATCCAAATCCTAAACAAGAATGAACCCACCCACGTCCAGGGAGGTAGATTAAACCTTACCTTCGTTTCAGCCTCCCTAAGAGATGCAGCAACATGGTCAGTTGAGCCCACACTCACAAGCGACCACTATGGGGTCCAAATTGATCTTAAGTTAGATCTACCCACGCCACCTCCACCTCCATCTGAAGTCTGGAACTTTGCTTTAACAAACTGGGACCGATTTCAAAATATCATTTCAGAGTTGCAAAGAAACTATGATGTTTCTGAAGACATTAATCAGGCAGAACAAGATTATGTCAGAGCAATTCAAAGTGCAGCCAACCACTCAATCCCATTGAAAAACAGTCCACCAGACACCACAAAGATCTCTGGTACTATTGCGAACGTGTCATAGAACTCAACCATAGAGTCAACAGCACAAGGAAGCTATACAAAAAGCAGCCAAGTGACCACAATAGAACCTGACTTTGTGAGGTCAAGGAACATGTGCATCGAGAGACTAGGCTAATAAAAGAACAAAAGTGGCTGGAATGGTGTTCACATCTGAATGAACACACCTCTCTTGGAGAGATGTGGCAGCAAATCCACCGGGCCAAAGAAAATAAAACACCTAAAGCTCCACACCCTAAAGACCCGCATCATTAAGTCGAATGACTGGCAACCAGGTTTGCAGAAAGAGCAGCCAGCAATCAGTTCCACCAGATGTATTAACAGTGCAGGCATGATTAGACGAAGAAAGGTGGTACAGAATCCTTACAGCATGTGCAGAAGTCTCTGACACTAATGCCCCTTTCACACTGAATGAGCACAATCGGGCTAAGAAAAACTCCAATGATACATCCCATGTAGACGACAAAATAACCTGTAAAATGATTAGAAACCTCGGCCCAGAGGATGATGCCGCATACCTAAGGTTATTTTTTTTAGCCTGGACTTCTAAAACTAGACCTACAGCTTGGAATAGGGCAGACATAATGTCGATCCCAAAACCCAAAGATCCAGCATATCTCAGGCTCATCTCTCTCAAAAGTTGTGCTACCAAGACGGCTGAGAGAATGGCACTCAACAGACTTGAGTGGAAAATGCCTAAACTGCACCATGATATGTATGCCTATAGAAGAGGGGTTGGCACAGTGGAATGTCTTACAACTCTGTTAGCCCACTTGAATGACAGACCAAGAATGCTGATATTCCTGCACCTTGAGAAAGCTTTTGAACTGGCTAGCGCCCCAGCGATTCTCTGCTGTCTCATTGACAAAGAGGTCAAAGGCAACCTGCTCTCCTGGACCAAAAACGGTCTCATAAACAGAGAAGCAAGAGTAAAAAACTTCATGGCACAGTCTCTGAATACAAAAGATATGAAAATGGTACACCGGAAGGAGATATTTTCAGCTCCCTTCTCTTCGACTGTTTAATGGAAAGAATAATGAGGTTGAGATTCCCACATCACTGCAATGTATTCCTCCACATACTGCAGAACTTACTTCCTTTCTAGAATAACCTCCTTCGTGGCCTCGGTTGTAAATACCACTTTACGAGTCGGTTTCTGCCCTTGTTGTTGTGTGTGTGTATGTGTGTGTATACTCACCTATTTGTGCTTGCAGGATCGAGCATTGACTCTTGGATCCACCTCACACATGGATATGTGTGTGTGTGTACTCACCTATTTGTGCTTGCGGGGGTTGAGCTTTGGCTCTTTGGTCCCGCCTCTCAACTGTAAATCAACTAAAAATGTGTGTGTGTGTGTGTGTGTGTGTGTGTGTGTGTGTGTGTGTGTGTGTGTGTGTGTGTGTGTGTGTGTGCTCACCTAGTTGTGCTTGCGGGGGTTGAGCTCCGGCTCTTTGGTCCCGCCTCTCAACCGTCAATCAACAGGTGTACAGGTTCCTGAGTCTATTGGGCTCTATCATATCTACACTTGAAACTGTGTATGGAGTCAGCCTCCACCACATTACTTCCTAATGCATTCCATTTGTCAACCAATCTGACACTAAAAAAATTCTTTCTAATGTCTATGTGGCTCATTTGGGCACTCAGTTTCCACCTGTGTCCCCTAGTGCGTGTGCCCCTTGTGTAAAATAGCCTGTCTTTATCAACCCTGTCGATTCCCTTGAGAATCTTGAATGTGGTGATCATGTCCCCCCTAACTCTTCTGTCTTCCTACGAAGTGAGGTTTGATTCCTGTAGTCTCTCCTCGTAGCTCATACCTCTCAGCTCGGGTACTAGTCTGGTGGCAAACCTTTGAACCTTTTCCAGTTTAGTTTTATGCTTGACTTGTTATGGACTCCATGCTGGAGCCACATACTCCAGGATTGGTCTGACATATGTGGTATATAATGTTCTGAAAGATTCCTTACACAAGTTTCTAAAGGCCGTTCTTATGTTAGCCAACCTGGCATATGCTGCTGATGTTATCCTCTTGTTATGAGCTTTAGGGGATAGGTCTGGCGTGATATCCACCCCCAGGTCTTTCTCTCTCTCTGACTCTTAAAGTATTTCATCTCCCAAATGATACCTTGTATCTGGTCTCCTGCTTCCTACCCCTATCTTCATTACATTATATTTGCTTGGGTTAAACTCTAACAACCGTTCGACCATTCCTGCAGCTTGTCCAGGTCCTCTTGAAGTCTCAAGCTGTCCTCCTCTGTCTCAATCCTTCTCATTATTTTGGCGTCGTCAGCAAACATTGAGAGGGAATGAGTCTATACCCTCTGGGAGATCATTTACGTATATCAGAAACAGGATAGGTCCGAGTACAGAGCCCTGTGAGCCTCCACTGGTGACTTCACGCCATTCTGAGGTCTCACCCCTCACTGTAACTCTCTGCTTCCTATTGCTTAGGTACTCCCTTATTCACTGGAGCGCCCTATCAGTTACTCCTGCCTGTTTCTCCAGCTTATGCTACAACCTTTTATGGGGTACTGTGTCAAAGGCTTTCCAACAGTCCAAAAAAATGCAGTCCGCCCACCCTTCTCTTTCTTGCTTAATCTTGTCACCTGATCGTAGAATTCTATCAAGCCTGTAAGGCAAGATTTACCCTCCCTGAACCCATCTTGATGGGTTGTCACGAAGTCTCTTCTCTCCAGATGTGCTACTAGTTTTTTCAAATCTTCTCCATCACCTTGCATGGCATAAAGTTAAGGACACTGGCCTGTAGTTCAGTGTCTCTTGTCTTCACCCTTTTGTATANTTACAATAATGTGTCCATAAAGATTCTCTGTTCTGCTCCTAGAGACCAATGCATCAATGCATATACTTAGACCCTCCAAAATATCAGGAAAGGCACTTCTGAAGTTCTCCCAATCTGCTGCACAACGAAGTCCTACTCCAAAATCAGTGACACTTCTCCACTGGTTCCCAAAGAACATGTAGCTCTCCTACACTGCTTGAAGTTGAGCTCCTCACTATGGAGCTCTGCTTCACCTCAGAGATCAGCATACACTTCTTCCTATCCAGCCACGCAGTTCCTCCATTAACTGCTTCATCAGCCTCAAAGTTCCTCCATTAACGTCTTCCAGGACAAATCGCAGGAATCTGTGACGTGGGGCCCCCTCACGCCCTGGCACTCAACATGGCGCTCACACAGGCTGCCCACAAAATCGCTATAGGACTGCTTCACAAGGCTTCCTCCAGTCCTAACTTGAGTAACGGAGTCGCCCATCAGGCTCCACACAGAAACACTTGCTTACTTCCATCCTCTCGAAGGAGCATACAATTAGAGTTCCACAAAGACGCGACCAACACTCTCTTCCAGGCCGTCTCTAATATATCCAAATCACAGAAAAATGGTGTACTATGTCCCAAACAACTTCCTCACACTTGGGTTACAGAGGCACATAATGGGCTCAGGGACTGTGGGGTTCAGTCCCTGAGCCCATTATGTGCCTCTGTAACCCTTTCCACTAACGCCCACAAGATGGGTATGGGGTGCATAATAAATGAACTAAACTAACTAACTAACTTGCAAACAAGTAGCCTTCACTTCACTGCTAACACAGGGCACTATTTTCTTACATCTTCCAAGATATCAACAAAGTACGACCATCTCTGACGACTGCTGTGTCTCAAGTAACGTCATGACGTCCAGCTAGCGTCACGTCACGTCACCCAAAATATCGAGATGTCATTCCATGTCACTTAAATTAGAAGCTCATTATCAGCTCTTATTCTTAAATTACTCACTTACGTTTATTATATATTTTCCTCCTCCGACCTCTTAATTTCTGCTCCGGAACGCAGAATAACTCACTGGGAAGACTCGTTCCACGAGGCTACATGGGGTTATAACAACACCCACTCCTAGTCTCATCTACACCCACTCCTTGTCTCCTCCACACCCACTCCTAGTCTCCTTTACACCCACTCCTAGTCTCATCTACACCCACTCCTAGTCTCATCTACACCCACTCCTAGTCTCCTCTACACCCATTCCTAGTATCCTCCACACCCACTACTTTGCTCCTATATATATTTATGGTTCTTGACACAATAAACGTCAAATTAAACACAAAACAATGGATGTTAATTGGATAAGTTCAGATATGGTTAATATCTGATAATAAATAATGCTGGATAATATCCAGCTTTTGGTCAGTACTCGTATCGAAGCTATTATCTGTCCTCATATCCCAGCCTTTTGTCAGAACTCGTATTCCAGCTGTTAATGTTCTCATATCCCAGCTCCTGGTTAGTACTCATATTCTAGCTCTTGCTCTCCTCATATCCCAGCTCCTGGTTAGTACTCATATCCTAGCTCTTGCTCTCCTCATATCCCAGCTCTTGGTAAGTACTCGTTTTCCATCGATCTGTCCTCATAACCCAGCTCTTGGTCAGAACTCGTATTCCAGCTCTTACTGTACTCTTATCCCAGATCTTGGTCTTTACTCATGTCGCAGCTCTTACTGTCTTCGTATCCCAGCTTTTAGTCAGTACTCGTATTCTTTTGGTTGAAATTTGGCTCTTCTGTCCCGCCACTCAACTGACAATCAAATGGTTTATAGATTCCTTGGCCTATTGGGCACTGTCATATCTTCATTTGAAACTTTGAATGGAGTCTGCTTCCACCACATCACTGCAGGCTAATGCATTCCATCTGTTAACTACCCCGACACTGAAAAGGTCTTTCTAACGTCCCTGTGGAACATTTATATAATAAATTTCCACCTGTGCCCTTTTGTTCGCGCACCACCTGAACTAAATAGTTTATCTACCATGTCAATTCCTCATAGCAGTTTATCGTGGTAATCATGGCTCCCCCTAACCCTTCTGTCTTCCAGTGTCGTGAGGTTTAGTTTCAGTAATCTTTCTTCGTAGCTGATTCCCCTCAGCTCGAGAACTAGCCTGGTGGTATACCTCTGAACCTTTTCTAACTTCGTTTTGTGTTTGACTAGATGTGGACTCCACGTTGGAGGCGCACACTCCAGTGTTGGTTTGACATAAGAGGGATACAAGGTTCTGAATGATTCCTTACACAAGTTTCTAAAAGTAGTTCTAACGTTTGCTAGCCTTGCATACGCCGCTGATGTTGTCCTATTGATGTGGGCTTCAGGGGAAAGGTCTGGCTTGATATCAACCCCCAGATCTTTATCTCTTCGTGGACTCATGAAGGATTTCTTCTCCCAACAAGTACCATGTGCTTGCTCTCCTGCTCCCTACGAATATCTTCACCACTTTGCTCTTGTTCGAGTTAAACTCTAGTAGCCCTAGTTGGACCACTCCTTTAGTCTGTCCAGGTCATCTTGTACTATCTTGCTGTCCTCCTCTGTCTTAGTCCTCATAATTTTGGCATCATCAGCAAAATATATGGTTACAATGAGAGTATATCAATATACTCTCATTATAACCTGATATAAGCGCAACATATTTTTTCCAGTGCCCTCTCTACGGCGCTGGAACCAATCGCAGTGGCGTTTGCCTTTCTAATGGAAACTTTAGGCGCCGTAAAGAAGGGGGGACCTGCTGCTTGGGTAACAGCTTCTCCTCCATATCAACCTACCCTGGCTTTGCGCCTTGGAGAGGCCACTCCAGACCGACATCCAAAGCACAACTCCACAGTCTCCTGAGACTGATGGATGCCTACTACTATATCAGTAAACAAAGTCATAAGGAGAGAATATCATCAGTATACATGATCATAATTAGAATATATCATCAGTTTACATGATCATAATGAGAGTATATCATCAGTATACATGATCATGATGAGAGTATATCACTAGTATACATGATCATAATGAGAGTATATCATCAGTATACATGATCATAATGAGAGTATATCATCAGTATACATGATCATAATGAGAGTATATCATCAGTATACATGATCATAATGAGAGTATATCATCAGTATACATGATCAAAATGAGAGTATATCATTAGTATACATGATCAAAATGAGAGTATATCATTAGTATACCTGACGTACAATATTTAATTAACAATAAACAACAACCACATAATATAATGGAATATTTACTTCACTATAGAAACATTTAAACTGTTACCAAAACAGTATACCTAAACCTTTTCTTTTCACTTTTAAAAGTACACTCACCAAAGCAGTGAGTAACAATTGTCTTAACAATTCAGCTAAAAGTAATTTTACACAAAAATATAGATTTTGGTCACAAAACACTACATCATCACACAAAACATATCTCACAGTAACAATTACTATACCCAACAATCCCCGGCTGTCCAAGTGGATGGGCACCAATCCTTTCTACCGTTCTATCCTAAATCATAATGCTCCTATCCCTTCCAGGTGCTTTATAGTCGTCAACGGCTTAGTACTTTCTCCAGATAATATAGTAACCTATAAACAACACAACAATATATAGAATATTCCAACCTAACTATAAAAATATAATGTCTGATATTATGTTCAGCTTCCCGCAATATTACGTCTATTTTAGAAAAGAAACAGTTTAGTTTCTCATACCAGATCGTAACATAAAAATAGTTACCAAGCCAAAAGTCTAGACAGACAAAATTACTTCATCTCATAGAGGGTAAATGGATCATACCCAGCATGAGGTCGGGACCGGGTTTACCTGTCACCTCAACAACAGCTCTTGGATAGCTTCCAAGCCTCTACAACGAGTATTGTGTATAACATTAGGGCTAGAAGAAATCCGTGACAGGTTTACCTGGAAATGCGCACAAACGGAAATAAACACCTTAGAATTGATAAGAAAAGAGAAAATAATGAAAGAAATAGACTCAGAGAAACAAAACAAAATTAGAAAGGAAGCACAGATATTAGAAAGATAAGAATATAAGGAACAGCGAAAAGAAGCACTGAGGGTGAGAAGAGAAGCGAAAATGAGACAAAGGGAGGAAGCGCTTACAGTGAAAAGAGAAGAGAAAAAGAGACAAAGGGATGATGTGCTTAGAGTGAAAAGAGAAGAGAAAAGGAGAAAGAGAGAGGAAGCGCTGAGAGTGAAAAAAAGAAGAGAAAAGAGACAAAGGGATGATGCGCTTAGAGTGAAAAGAGAAGAGAAAAGAGAGAGAGGGAGGAAGCGCTAAGACTGAAAAAAGAAGAGTAAAAGAGACAAAGACAGGAAGCGCTTAGAGTGAAAAGGAAAGAGAAAAAGAGACAGAGGCATGAAGCGCTTAGAGTGAAAAGGGAAGAGAAAAAGAGAGAGAGAGAGAGGAAGTGCTGAGAGTGAAAAAATAAGAGAAAAATGACAGAGAGGAAGCACTGAGGGTGGACAGAGAAGTGAAAAAATTGAGAGAAACAAAATAAGTGGAAAGAGAAGAGAAAAACAGTGGAAGGTGTGAGAATGGAGACTGAGTATATCATAAATTAATATGATGAAATCATATTAATATATTTCTTTGGTTAATTTATTTATTTTGATAGCGGATTGTATGAATTTAAAGTGAACTGTAGTATATTAAATTCCCACAAATCGTTTTCTACACTAGCTGGTGGTTTATCTAACTATATTGTCTATTAATCGAAATTATCGTGTGGTAGACATTCACTACAATGTTACTAAAGTTAGACTACAAATTAGTGAATGAAAACATAAGCCTTTATCTGACTCGAAGGCTTCAATATTCTGTAGAGCAAGTTGGTATATAGCCAGACAATCACCTGGTCTCCCATCTTTGAGTAATGCCACATTAGTAACTTCACTACTCAATTTACCTGCGGATGAATTTACACCGTAAATTTTGCTACATATAAAT
>WNGS01092210.1:839291-857222 GCA_020271785.1 Procambarus virginalis
TATATATATAATATATATATATTTCTAAATATACATACATATATACACGACAAGCTTGAATGGTCCCAAGTCAATGTATCAGATAAACTCTTCCACGTCAAGGGTTCGAACCTCTGTTGAGGAACGGGAGCAGCATCAGACAACAGTATCGCTGAGGAGCGAGAGCAGCAACAGACAACAGTACCGTTGAGGAGCGAGAGCAGCAACAGACAACAGTAATGTTGAGGAGCGAGAGCAGCAACAAACGGAAGTACCGTTGAGGAGCGAGAGCAGCAACAGGCAACAATACCGTTGAGGAGCGAGAGCAGCAACAGACAACAGTACCGTTGAGGAGCGAGAGCAGCAATAAACGGAAGTACCGTTGAGGAGCGAGAGCAGCAACAAACGGAAGTACCGTTAAGGAGCGAGAGCAGCAACAGACAACAGTACCGTTGAGGAGCAAGAGCAGCAACAGACAACAATACCGTTGAGGAGCGAGAGCAGCAACAGACAACAGTACCGTTGAGGAGCGAGAGCAGCAACAGACAACAGTACCGTTGAGGAGCGAGAGCAGCAACAGACAACAGTACCGTTGAGGAGCGAGAGCAGCAACAGACAACAGTACCGTTGAGGAGCGAGAGCAGCAACAGACAACAGTACCGTTGAGAAGCGGAGGCAGTAGGAACCTTGCTCACTAGGACTCCCTTACCAATACTGCCCCTCTACTGTAACTGTGCCTGGCCCAGGAGCTGAATTTCGGTCCTGCCAGCTGTGTGAGGCAGGAGGTGTGAGCTGCCTCTCAGCCCTCCCAGACCACGTAAAACCATGCCTTATAGAGTTAGCGTTCAGCTGAGGCAGCGCTCCAGATTGTTCTCACCTTCAGGGCAAGAAGGTTCAGGAGTATATTTTGCGCCGCCACCTTGGGCGTGCTCTTTTGTGTAGACTCCTCGCCTGGGACCCCTGGCGTGCTCTTTTGTATAGACTCCTCGCCTGGGACCCCGGGCGTGCTCTTTTGTGTAGACTCTTCGCCTGGGACCCCGGGCGTGCTCTTTTGTGTAGACTCTTCGCCTGGGACCCGGGCGTGCTCTTTTGTATAGACTCCTCGCCTGGGACCCCGGGCGTGCTCTTTTGTATAGACTCCTCGCCTGGGACCCCGGGCGTGCTCTTTTGTATAGACTCCTCGCCTGGGACCCTGGGCGTGCTCTTTTGTATAGACTCCTCGCCTGGGACCCCGGGCGTGCTCTTTTGTGTAGACTCTTCGCCTAGGACCCTGGGCATGCTCTTTTGTGTAGACTCCTCGCCTGGGACCCCGGGCATGCTCTTTTGTGTAGACTCCTCGCCTGGGACCCCGGGCATGCTCTTTTGTGTGACTCCTCGCTTGGGACCCCGGGCGTGCTCTTTTGTGTAGACTCCTCGCTTGGGACCCTGGGCGTGCTCTTTTGTGTAGACTCTTCGCCTAGGACCCTGGGCATGCTCTTTTGTGTAGACTCTTCGCCTGGGACCCTGGGCATGCTCTTTTGTGTAGACTCTTCGCCTAGGACCCTGGGCGTGCTCTTTTGTGTAGACTCTTCGCCTAGGACCCTGGGCGTGCTCTTTTGTGTAGACTCTTCGCCTGGGACCCTGGGCGTGCTCTTTTGTGTAGACTCTTCGCCTAGGACCCTGGGCGTGCTCTTTTGTGTAGACTCCTCGCCTGGGACCCGGGCGTGCTCTTTTGTGTAGACTCCTCGCCTGGGACCCCGGGCGTGCTCTTTTGTGTAGACTCTTCGCCTAGGACCCCGGGCGTGCTCTTTTGTGTAGACTCCTCGCCTGGGACCCCGGGCGTGCTCTTTTGTGTAGACTCTTCGCCTAGGACCCCGGGCGTGCTCTTTGTGTAGACACCTCGCCTGGGACCCTGGGCGTGCTCTTTGTGTAGACACCTCGCCTGGGACCCAGGGCGTGCTCTTTGTGTATACTCCTCGCCTGGGATACTGTGTGTATGGACTCACCGGCCATATCGGCCCTGAAGCTCCAGCAGGGTGGAGCTTCAGCTCTTGGAACCAGCTTTTTCTGCCGTCGGCCGTCTAATACAATAACTCTCACCCTATGCATCATCTGGTATGTCTACTAATAGAGTGGGGAAGGAATTGGGTTCTGTTGCCTTTTCGTCGAGTTGTTTTCCATGATACTCTAACAGTTATGGACATTCTTCTCATCTCTAGCTTCCATTCTAAGCCTCGCGTTCAGTTGGTTTAAATTGTAAACTTTTTCACCTTTTCCTCTCTGGCAATTCTTCTGTTTAACATGTCTCGATATTGTTTCCATTTCTCTTTTCTTACAGCGTTAGGTAAGGTCCTTTATTTGTTCTCCGTTTTCCATCTTTTGCACTTCCAGGCCCAACATCTTAGCAAATTTGCAACTAATTACAAAGTTTTAATATATGCTGTTTGATTCGGGAACTCTAAATCGATATTGCATACTCTATCTCTGGTCTCACGTAGGTGCCATACAATATTATGAAATCCTCTGTATTACCATTCCTGGTCTGTCACCCGCCGATGCCTCCCAAGCCAGCGGCTGACCTCCCTCATGATGCCTCCCAAGCCAGCGGCTGACCTCCCTCTTGATACCTCCCAAGCCAGCGGCTGACCTCCCTCTTGATACCTCCCAAGCCAGCGGCTGACCTCCCTCTTGATACCTCCCAAGCCAGCGGCTGACCTCCCTCTTGATACCTCCCAAGCCAGCGGCTGACCTCCCTCATGATACCTCCCAAGCCAGCGGCTGACCTCCCTCATGATACCTCCCAAGCCAGCGGCTGACCTCCCTCTTGATACCTCCCAAGCCAGCGGCTGACCTCCCTCTTGATACCTCCCAAGCCAGCGGCTGACCTCCCTCTTGATACCTCCCAAGCCAGCGGCTGACCTCCCTCTTGATACCTCCCAAGCCAGCGGCTGACCTCCCTCATGATACCTCCCAAGCCAGCGGCTGACCTCCCTCTTGATACCTCCCAAGCCAGCGGCTGACCTCCCTCATGATACCTCCCAAGCCAGCGGCTGACCTCCCTCTTGATACCTCCCAAGCCAGCGGCTGACCTCCCTCTTGATACCTCCCAAGCCAGCGGCTGACCTCCCTCTTGATACCTCCCAAGCCAGCGGCTGACCTCCCTCTTGATACGTCCCAAGCCAGCGGCTGACCTCCCTCTTGATACCTCCCAAGCCAGCGGCTGACCTCCCTCATGATACCTCCCAAGCCAGCGGCTGACCTCCCTCATGATACCTCCCAAGACAGCGGCTGACCTCCCTCATGATGCCTCCCAAGACAGCGGCTGACCTCCCTCATGATGCCTCCCAAGACAGCAGCTGACCTCCCTCTTGATACCTCCCAAGCCAGCGGCTGACCTCCCTCTTGATACCTCCCAAGCCAGCGGCTGACCTCCCTCTTGATACGTCCCAAGCCAGCGGCTGACCTCCCTCTTGATACCTCCCAAGCCAGCGGCTGACCTCCCTCATGATACCTCCCAAGACAGCGGCTGACCTCCCTCATGATGCCTCCCAAGACAGCGGCTGACCTCCCTCATGATGCCTCCCAAGACAGCAGCTGACCTCCCTCTTGATACCTCCCAAGACAGCGGCTGACCTCCCTCTTGATACCTCCCAAGACAGCGGCTGACCTCCCTCTTGATACCTCCCAAGACAGCGGCTGACCTCCCTCTTGATACCTCCCAAGACAGCGGCTGACCTCCCTCATGATACCTCCCAAGACTGCGGCTGACCTCCCTCATGAAGCAACCGAACACAGCCTTTTAATTCCTGGGCATCTCTTTGCCGTTTGATGAATATAAGTGATTAGGTGTAAGGAAATGTTCCCAAATATCTTACTCTGCTAGGAAATCTAACTCGGGTCCAATTGGTTGTGAGCCGAGTACATCAATGGCCATGTTACAAGTCCCACTGTAGTTGAACTTTGTTTGAAGCCTTTGAGGTAAGACTTGGCGGTCATGTCTACTTCTATGTGTTCTCTGCGATGTAATCTCTGGGAGAGGGTTCATTGTGGACCGTCCTGCAGGTCTACAGTTTCCTGTCTTCACCTACTTACTAATATGTTAATTCCTGTAACAAGCTTGTGAACATAACCAACCCGTCTTGGTCTCCCGGGAGTATTCCGCAGTCTGCCTCATATAAAATTTTTATTTATAAAATTTAACAAGTGGGGCTTTGTCCCTCAATGTCTAGGTCATTAACATGGGTATGGCATTATGTGTTCTACAGTAAATTATTATGTAGATCCTAGATGCTTGATACACTGTCCCTGTCCACCCTCCGCCGCTCACTGTGAATACATCCTATCTGTGAAATATTTTATTAACTAGTTCAGTGCTCTCCCGCCTGCTTCTCATGTACGTGTAGTAGCGTCTATATCAAAAGGGTGTCAAGAGTTTGTTAAGTGCATAAATATATAGCGTGACAATCATTCTCTACCCTGTCTTATTGTCACCCATTCGTCCTAGGAATACAGGAGGGTCGCACAGCACACTTTCCCTTCGCTAAAGCTGCGTTAGTGATTATTTACAAAGCTTATTGCATTTAACGATCATTTTTAAATTATTCTGTAAGGTATCTTGAGGGATATGTTTCTAATTTGCATGTAATTCATTCCCTTTTTTCTGTCCCCTTGCTTGCATATTCATAACTTAACCATTGCTACTAATGCAGTCAAGATTGCTAGACGTAGCAGACAGGTGCAGGCGATGAGTCACAGTAACGTGGCTAAAGTATTTTGACCAGACCACATACTAGAAGGTGAAGGGACTACGACTTTTCGGTCCGTCCTGGACCATTCTCAAATCGATTGTGAGACAATCGACTTGAGAATGGCCCAGGACGGACTGAAACGTCGTCGTCCCTTCACCTTCTAGTATGTGGTCTGGTCAACGTAGCAGACAGGTCCTCTCAGGTCCTCAGTAGCGTCATTCAGTCTTAATGATATTACGTTAATGGTATATTCGTCTAGTATCTCAAGTAGCCTCACTGCCTTCTCTGATGTTTCCTTAATATCTGTCAATCTTTCGTACGACAAGAGCTGTCCCAGCTGTCATAATAATCAAAAGGAAGTTTGCATAGTGTTGATCGCAAATTCCATTGTCATTATTCTGATGGTCTTGCTCCCTTCTTGTTTTGCTTGACCTTTTTTCTATACTATGGCTTTGAAGCAACTTCGGTTACTTTTTGGCCTTGGATGTAATGTCACTTATAAAATAATTGTACGACTATCTTTTGCTGTCTATGTACTCATTAATTACTCCGGTTTATAGGTTTCGGTTCACGTCTGTCTTCTCTTTTCTTGTATTCCCTCCATTGCTTCTTTTCTGTTTTGCTTCTTAACATTGTCTGATAAATAATTTGTTGCTATTTTCCTCACTCCTTTGTTTCATAATTACTAATATGTACATCTTGTCAGCCTTTGCACATCTCCAATTAACTCTTATTTTAACAATCCTGCTCCAAAAGGTTTTCTTCATATTGTACTTTTCTCAGTTACTCTCGTATTAAGACTTATTTCATTTTCTAGAAGCTAATCTCGTTTTCTTGTTCTCATGGAAAGAACACAATAGTTATTGGCTTCAACAGAAATTTCCTGATTAATGTTCTCAGTATCGTCGCTCTGGGTGATTACTAGACCCAGAAGATTAGATAAATTTCCTACCTTTTGCTCGAATCATATTGTATGTGTTTTATTACAACGTTTTATCACATCGTTTTCCACCTATTTTTCACCCCATGTTTCTTCCCCATTATGGAGGTGCTGTAATTCACAATAATCTTCAAGTTATTGAATCTCCAATTACTTGCAATTTTACTCACACTTTTATGTGCTATTGTTGACGGGCATTCTGAAGGGATTGGAGGGATAGGAGTAGGACTGATTGGAGGAATATTTTAAATGGTATATCTAAGGAGATGAGCTGTATGATTCGTAGTCATGGCAGAATGTGCAAAATAGTTATGATGAAAAAATGGTGAACAATAGGTAATATTCGTGACAATTATTTAAATTTTCATGGCTCAAGGCTTATCAACACCGTCTAAGTTCATGCGGATATTATTAACAGATTTTCACTGGTGTTCAAGAGGGAGTTTGATAAGCAGCCTCAAAAAGTGTCTGATCATCCAGGGTATGGTTCAAATGTTCGCTTACTGGTCAATAGCGTCCAGTTGTCTGGTTAGCTAAAGAGTCTATCACGAGCTCTGGTCAGAAACTCTGGTCTGTTCGATGGGGCACACGGATCCTTGGAATTATTTCAGAATTCGATCAGTGGGTGAGATTGGGGTAGGGATAGTATTTGGGCAAGAGGTATATGCTAGGGAGTGGGGCCTTTTCACATCAATTGGAGTACAAAAAGGGAAATGGGTGGTGGCAGGAGAGAGATGTGATAACCATAGGTTGTGTGATTTACTTTGTGGTAAGCAGTCCGTAATAACATTTCCCCAATTCGAAAATGAGTAATTCTCAATAAATTCTCATAGTTAGAGTATGTGGCTTTAGCATTTTTGCCGGTAATATGTAATTGTAAGATAGCTTATGATAAATGATGCGTTTGAAATATCGATTAAGAAATTGATGAGTTCCTAGCAAATAATCAGAGGGTCATAACTTTTATGTTATATTGCAAGAGTTGTGAAGACATAGTTAAAGTTGAAAATAATTTCCATAAAAACAGAACCAGTTATTATCACAACTCTTCATATAATATTGATGTTTATTTACATGCAAATAGGAGTTGCAAAGTTGTAAAAAGTTGTAAAAAGAAACATAAGGAAAATCGAGAAAATTCGTGTTAGAATTATTAATCTTACCTTTTCGGTCATATTTAATAACATATGTCTACAGGAAAGACTGCTACCAAAATATACTAATATATATATATATATATATATATATATATATATATATATATATATATATATATATATATATATATATATATATATATATATATATATATATATATATTATATCTATATAAATAAAAATGGATATGTTCGTTTCTTCAAATCGCTAATCTCCGAAAGTTCTTCACCAATTGCTTTGAAATTTTCACACATCGTTCCATTCGCATCCGAGCAGGTTTTTTATATACATATATTAGATGTCACGTCTGTGACGGTAAAAAAAACATGCTTTTTCTGAAAACTGTGTTTTTCAAGTGTTTTTTATGTGAGGGAAATCTTCGAAACCTCTTTACCGATGGCTTTCAAATTTTGAGACATCGTTGCATACGAAAAGGTGCATCTTGATATATATTTACTATATACATGCCTCATCTGTGACAGAAAAAACATGCTTTGGTTTTTTTAAATAGCGCCATCTGTTGGACGCAAAATCAGCACATGCTGTAATCTTCGAAAGTTTTCCACCGATTGCTTTGAAATTTTGACACAGCATTACATTCGATAGGCGCATCATTTTATATACCTACTTTATAGATGCCACCCTTGTGACAGGTAAAAACATGCGTTTTTCAAAAACAGCGCCATCTGTTGCACATAATAGCAACATGCACCCTCTACTACATATGTCACAATTCCATTTCAATGTTTCCGATTGCATTGATAAATTTTCTTTTCTTAGATTCCTTTTTATTCTATTTTTATGAATTATTTTGTGTGACATTGTGTTGGAATTGAACTGTGTTGTTTACCATATCGTTCATTTTGTAGGTATAAGTACAGATGCGACACCTGTGACAGGTAAAACTATGCTTAGCTTGAAAACAGTGCCATTTACTATGGCATGTAAGAGCAACACACATGCCATAGTAAATATATTACAATTCTATTTCAATGTTTCTGATTGCACTGATAAATTGAATTTACATAGATTTTAATTTATTTATATTTTTATTTAATTATTTTGTGAGAATTGCATTGGAATTGAGCTGTGTTGTTTACCATACCATTCATTTCGTGAGTAGTTTATTTGTTTATTTTTAATATTTTCATTCAATTTTTTCTGTTTTTCTTATATTTCAGTGATGGGAACATCAGATCACTAGATATTTCCAATTTTAAATTGAATTTTCATAGATTTTTATTTGTTTATATTTCGATTTAATTATTTTGTTTGAATTGCATTGAAATTGAGCTGTATTGTTTACCAGATCGTTCATTTCGTGAATATAGTTTATTTTTTTTATTTTTTCATATTTTCATTCAATTTTGTAACTGTTTTTCTTATATTTCAGTGATAGAAACATCAGATCACTTGATGTTCCCAATTTTCTGATGGGAACATCAGACCATTTGGGAAGGCATTGGACGAGGGAATGGGGAATGGTGGGGATGACGAGGGGGACGGAAGTGAGAGATGGTGGGGAGGACGAGGGATAAGGAAGGAGGTAATGGTGGCGAAAGACGAGGGGATGGGGTGAGTTTGGGATGGTGGGGGACGAGGGGATGGGGGAATGGAGAATGGTGGGGAGGACAAAGGGACAGGATAGTGGGACATAGTGAAAAGGAAGAGGGGATGGTGGAGTAGGGAATGGTGGGGACGACGAGGGGGACGGTGGAGTGGGGAATAGTTGGGCGAGCGAGATGGGTGAGGGGGGAATGATGGAGAGGACTGGAGTAGAGGGAAGGTTGCAGTGGCTCAGCAATGCACATGCGCTGCTGAGCCACAGCAACGCGTGACCGGGTACTGCTAGTATATAAATAAAAATGGAAATGTTCGTTTGTTCAAAATCACTAATTTCAGAAGGTTCTTCACCGATTGCCTTGAAATTTTCACACAACGTTTCATTCACATCCGAGCGGGTTTTTATATACATTGTGACAGTAATCTCTTTCAAGAGAGATTCAGCCTGCTCCTTCCTACATTGCATTACTTCTATACTTCTGCAACATCATGATACCACATTCAAGAAGAGTATATAAGTGGAATAACAGACGTCTCTACAGGGGGTACACTACCCTGCTCTCACTCTCCTCACCCCCCTCCCTCACTGTCGGTGCACCACCTCGTTGATCACCAAATGACCACTTCAAACCAACACTCTCCCCATTAGTGAATTAGTGACTTCACGCGACTCCAGCGCCATCTTCATCGCCTATATAAAGTCTCGCATGAGCAGTTGGCCTTAGAATATTCTTGTGTTCTCGAGCTGACGCTTCTATCTAAGCATACGTCCTGAATATTAATAGAGGTTTCAGCCAGCCCACTATTCTCAGCACCTTTAACTAATTTTTGTCTTACTTATTGTAGAGTAACGTAATCATTATTTTATTTTATATTGTGTCTTGTCTTTGTATATATTTTGATCCGCACTGTACATAGCCAAGGGATTATCTTTATTTTGTTTATATTTGTTTAAAGTAAATTAAAGCTCATTATTTATAAGATTTGCTTTGCGTGTTTTTCCCTTTCACTTTACCACAGGAGACAACCACCAAGCAGTCAACATTTTTGTTTCTTTTTTTTTAATGTGATTGGCATTTACACCAGCCATAGAAAAGACTGCCTTAACACCTACATTTCTCGTCACATTAATGGGGGCCTGTCCGGGAGTTGTCTTCACAATAAGGTTTGTCTTGGAAGAACTACTCAGGTACTGATACTAGACCAATCATTTCAATTTGTGGTAAGTGTACTTGGCTTTGTTACACGTTGCTTTTTCAATAATTTCATAATTTTCAATAATTTTTATGGTGCTGTGTATTTTGTGCTTTCCGAGTGTAACATTTTATGAGTGTTGGATGATTGTGGATTACCTGGTGGCCACAGTCACTCTCTTAATTGGTTATTCATCCCTCGGTGTTATTACTCGTATAATCCACCTTATTCTCGTCCCTAGAATATTTCTCATTTATGGCAGATCACCCCTTTGGTACCCTGGTACTTTGGTTTGTCTTCAGGACACGTACCCTATCTTCAGTAATCCGACCGGAGGAGGATGTAGAGGGCCATAGTTCCTCTCGCACGACTACGCTGTTTAGTTGGGACCTCAACAGCAGTTCTCGTCACCAGTTGACACTCGCGCCTCTACACGTCGGTCAGATATTATGATACTTACACAGGTAGGGAATTGGCATTCTTTTCCAGAGCACAAAGAACGCTAATTCTGTAAGTGTCATCTAGTTTAGTAGGAAACCCCTTGCTTCTGTCCTATAGAGACCCGGCAAGGTATCCCTACGTTGTGGACTATCTCTCACTTTTGATACTATCAAAGTTTCATTTATTTTTGTAGGATTTTCTTTCCCTTATTCTCGTATATAGAATGCCAGGTACAAGATTTCCCTGCATTTTGATTATTTAATCACTCAACATCTAATATTAACGTTAATTGTTTTCACATTAACGAATGAATTCCCACAGGATAGTCACCAGGTGCCACGTCATCCTGTTACTGATAGTCATAATACCACAGGAATATTCTCTGTGCATCTGTTTGATATTTCAAAATGTTTCATCTCTCAGCATTATGTAGTGATTCAGCAAATGAAGTAGGCAAATTAATTAGTGCCAAGAAGACAGAATTACAAACTCTAGCACATGAGTACCATCTAGATGTTCCCCATGGAGCCACCAAAAGTGACTTCTATAACCTTATCCTTGACCACCTCTTAGATAATGGAAGTATAGACTCTGATTCTCACGAAAACTATTCCATTACAAACCGGCATACTATAGCAGCTATGAAGTTAAAGTTAGAACTAGCGAAAGAACAACGACAACTTGTCACCCTAGAACGTGAACGCCAGAAAGAACTTGCCACCCTAGAACGTGAACGCCAGAAAGAACTTGCCACCCTAGTACGTGAACGCCAGAAAGAACTTGCCACCCTAGAACGTGAATGCCAGAAAGAAGCTCTACAATTCAAGGAACAAGAGGATGCCCTAAAGGAACACGAGGCTGCCAGGCATAAAGCAGAACTAGAGTTCGAGTACGACCTTGTGAAGAAAAAGGCCGAATTTCAACTAGTAGCCGCAGAAAAACAAGCTGACATCATTGTAGAACAGAAAAGAAAGGAAGTCGAATTGGAAAGGACACGCCAACCACAATAAACAGCCAGTCCTCAATTAAACTTTAGCATCTCCCAGGCAAGTAAGTTAATGCCACCATTTGTTGAGACAGAGATAGATGTGTTTTTCACTACTTTTGAGGCCCTAGCTAAAAAACTTAGCTGGTCTGAAAATAAGTGGTCTATACTTCTCAGAGTGCATTTCACAGGTAGAGCTGCAGTTACTCTCAGTACCTTAGCGTCTGAGAATGACTACAATATCCTAAAGCAAGCTGTTCTAGACGCCTACCTTCTCACCACCGAAAGCTACAGACGAAAATTCCGTGATTATCTAAAAGCAAGTGACACCACCTATTTAGAATTTGCCAATACTAAGAAAAGATATTTCATGAAATGGCTGGAAGCAGCCCATGTTTCTACATTTTCAGACCTCGTCAACCTCATTCTAGTCGAGGAATTCTTTCGACGTGTTCCTGCTTCCATCCGTCTTCATTTAACAGACAAAGAGGAGACCGACCTCATCAGAAGTGCGAAGTCGGCTGACACTTACAGTCTTATACACAGGTTAACAGCTGACACATCTTCCAGTAAAAAGTCTTGGTCTAATTATGACAAAGTGAGTACCAAGCGAACTCTCAATTATATTGTAGGTATTGCAAGCTCTATGGACATACCACAGATAAATATGGATAAGCCCAATACAAAGGCTATAGTGAAACTCCTAAACCCAAACCGACTCCTCCTAAGTCCGGTAAGCCTGTGATGAATATTAGTGTTCATGTTACTGATCTTTCTCTCTTCAGCAAACACCTATACCCTGGAACTGTCTCTGCCAACAGTGCAGATTCGGAGGGATGTTTCAAAGTGAAGATCTTGAGGGACACAGCTGCTCTTCAGTCTATAATTTTGAAATCGGCTATGCCTAACAACACCTACACCGGGGAGACGGTCCTTATCACTGACCTCACTGCTACCACTCCGTATCCACTCACCAGAGTCCACCTGGATTGTCCTTTCGTACAAGGTGAAGTCCAAGTCGCCATCCGGGAAAAGCCTTTTCTCATGTCAGGGGTACAACTTCTCCTGGGCAACGACTTGGCCGAAGATCTACAACCTTCCAACTTGATCATCATGGACAAACCCCCAGGTATGTGACTCTGTTGTGGAAAACCCCATCCTGAAGTATATTCCAGCAGAGGTCCAAGAAAGTGATGAAGTCTCTCCTCCGGTTTTGGTGACAACCCGTGTGCAAGCTGCACGCCCGCAACCAGCTGACTCTGCTTCAACAGCTGTCCCTCAAGACCATCAGAATCTGCCAACGAATCTCACTATGCTGGAGTTCCGTAAGTTGCAGAGGGAGGCTCCCTCATTAACACCATTATTCTTCCGGGCTGAGACTCAATCTGATAGTATTCCTGGGTTCTTTATATAAAGCCAATTGCTCTACCGGAGGTACCGACCCAGTAAACTAACGGAGGATGACGATTGGGCTAATGTCGACCAACTAGTAGTTCCCACCAGCCTACGGCCCGATATTCTACACCTGGCCCATGGAGCGCTTTTTCACTACGGTTTTAATAAAACCTATCACGCCATCAGACAAGACTATTACTGGCCAAGTATGATTAAGGATGTAAAACTTATGTAAAACAGTGTCATACATGTCAGATGGCAGGAAAACCCAACATCTCTATTCCCAAAGCTCCTTTATTCCTATCCCGGTGCCTTCGGAACCCTTTCACAGACTCATCATAGACTGTGTTGGTCCTTTACCCCGGACCAGTTCTGGCAACGCTTATATACTAACCATCCTGTGTCCAACCACCAGATACCCCATACCAATTCCTGTAAAGAACGTTACGGGTGTTACTGTGGTGAAGCAGCTGTTGAAGATCTTTACACAATATGGATTTCCTCGGGAGATTCAAAGTGACTGTGGCACCAACTTCACCAGTGATCTCTTCAAGAAGACACTGAAAGAATTCAACATTACTCAGGTATTGTCCAGTCACTATCATCCTGCTTCACAGGGTTCTCTTGAACGTAGTCACCAAACTATAAAATCACTCCTTAAGAAATTTTGCAATGAAACTATGAAAGACTGGGATAAACAACTTGACATCATCATGTGCATTTTCAGAAGTCTCCCAAATGAGTCTCTAGCAGTGTCTCCTTATGAGATGCTCTACGGACGTAAGTGCTGTACTCCTCTTAAAGCTTTTAAAGACTCTCCACGTAATGCCATCTTCAGTGACTCTTTGTATGTGCCCCAGTTTCTTCAAAACTTTAATCACATTCTAGAGCGAGTGCATAAATTTGCCAACGATAATTTATTAACAGCTCAAGATAGGGGGAAGACTCATTTTGACAAACACAGTGAAATCAGGAAACTTAAACAGGAGACTTCGTTTCAGCATATTTTCCGATCCCTGGTTCTCCATTGCAAAATAAGTTTTCAGGACCTTACCGCATCAAGGAGTGCAGAAACAACCACAACTACGTTCTTGAGACTCCAGATAGGCGGCGGAGGACGCAGTTGTGCCACGTCAATCTTTTGAAGAAGTATAAAGGTACACCCCCCACTGTGTTAGTATCTCTCTCCACCTTTCAATATCCATACCTCCACAGTGAGACCTTCCCTGCTTCTCCTCCCGAAAGCACTAACTCTGAGTCAGTGCCTTCCAACTCGGAAATTCTTACAGACCTTCCTAAATATTTGCAGGACTGTAACAGGGCTCGGATAACATCATAGCAGATGCCCTCTCCAGAGTCTACGAGGTAGAGGCAGCTACTCCTACCACTCTATCGTCTAATGAAGTAACTTAACCCGTAAGAGCAGGCTTCGGGGAAGAGCTGTGACAGTAATCTCTTTTAAGAGAGATTTAGCCTGCTCCTTCCTACATCGCGTTACTTCTATGCTTCTGCAACATCATGATACCACATTCAAGAATAGTATATAAGTGGAATAACAGACGTCTCTACAGGGGGTACACTACCCTACTCTCACTCTCCTCCCCCCTCCCTCACTATCGGCGCACCACCTCGTGGATCACCAAATGACCACTTCAAACCAACACTCTCCCCATTAGTGAATCAGCGACTTCATGCGACTCCAGCGCCATCTGCATCGCCTATATAAAGTCTCGCACGAGCAGTTGGCCTCAGAATAATCCTGTGCTCCCGAGCTGATGCGTCTATCTGACCATACTTCCTGTATATTAGTTGAGGTTTCAGCCAGCCCACTATTTTCAGCACCTTTAACTAATTTTTGTCATGCTTATTGTAGAGTAACGTAATCATTATTTATTATATATTGTGTTTTGTCTTTGTATATATTTTGATCCGCACTGTACATAGCCAAGGGATTATCTTAATTTGTTTATATTTATTTAAAGTAAATTAAAGTTCATTATTTATAAGATTGGTTTTGTGTGTTTTCCCTTTCACTTTACCAAAGGAGACAACCACCAAGCAGTCAACCTTTTTGTTTCTTTTTTTTTAATGTGATTGGCATTTACACCAGCCATGGAGAAGACTGCCTTAACACCTACATTTCTCGTCACAACATACTATATAGATGTCACGTCTGTGACGGGAAAAAACATGCTTTTTTTGAAAAAGTGTGTTTTCATGTTTTTTTCATGTGAGGGAAATCTTCGAAAACCACTTTACCGATAGCTTTAAATTTTGTCACAACATTGCATTCGAAAAGGCGCGTGTTTTTATATGCGTACCACATGCATGCCTCACCTGTGACAGGAAAACACTGCTTTTTTGAAAAAAGCACCATCAGTTAGACGTAAGAGCAACACACACTGTAATCTCTAAAAATTCTTCACCAATGACACAACGTTCCATTTGAATATGTGCGTGTTTTTATATACTGACTATATAGACTATATAGATAAAAAAACATGCGTTTTTGAAAAATAGCGCCATCTGTTGCACATAAAAGCAACTCACGCTATACTAAATATGTTACGATTCCATTTCAGTGTTTCCGATTACATTGATAAATTTAATTTTGATCAATTTCAATTTATTTACATTTTGATTTAATTATTTTGTCTGACATTGCGTTCAAATTGAGCTGTGTTGTGTACCATTTCTTAAGTATAAGTATAGATGCCACACCTGTCACAGGTAAAATCATTCATTTTTTATGAAACAGCGGCATCTGTTGCATGTAACAGCAACACACGCAATACTTAAATTAATATGCTATGATTCGATTTCAATGTTTCTGATTGCATTGACAAATTGAATTTTCATAGATTTCAATTGATTTTCTTATTTATTTAATTTTTTGTGAGTAAGAACGTTGTTTTGGAATTAAGTTGTGTTGTTTACCATACTGTTCATTTCCTGAGTATAGTTTATTTTTGTATTTTTTCATTGTTTTCATTTCGTTTTTTTAACTGTTTGTCTATTTCAGTGATGGGAACATTAGAGCACTTGATGTTCCCATTTTTCTGATGGGAACATCAGATCGTTTGAGAATGCATCGAACGAGGGAGTGGAGAATGGTGGGGATGACAAGGGAACAGGAGTAGGGATGGTGGGGAGGAAGAGGGACAAGGGGAGGGGGTAATAGTGGGGAGCGTGAGGGGGAAGGGGCAGTTGGGGATGGAGGGGACGAGGGGACAGCGGAATGGAGAATGGTGGGGAGGACAAGGGGACAGAGGAGTAGGGGTGGTGGAAAGGACAAGGGGACGGGGGAAGGGGGGGAATGGTAGTGAGGACGAGGGGATGGGGGAGTGGGAGATTGTGGGGAGGAGGTACATAACCCTGTACCGCTGGGCTCACCACCGTCCCCTCACCAGCAATTGCTGCACTCACACATACAGAACCAACGTCAAGACGGCTGGAAGAGAGAACACCACCCTTTGCCACCACCCCCACTGGAGCGTCCTGGGGCCTGAGAGGTGGAAAATAAACCTCACGGAAGATATTGACCTTGTTCCACTGGACGCTGCCACCTTCCCATACTGGCTAAACAACTGGGTCAACAGCTCATTCGGCATTTCAAACGGAGCTCCACGCACTACCATATACGTTGTTTTAATATACACTTAGATTTACCACTCGCACTGTGCCAGCTCTGACAGACATAGGGAAGGAGTGTCCCTCACAGCAGTCGATGAACTCCTGGAACAATCTCTGCTGCAGAAATTGTACCCTCACATAGCGGTCACAAAGGAGCTGAATGCCCATCACATCTGCCGGGTTTACAAGAAGCTCCTCCACCAACACCACCCCGCCTGCCATATGATCCACCGATGTCGAAAATTCCAGACCAGCTTAACAAGAGGTAAAGACGTCCAAATCTTGAAGCAAAACTGTACCACACAGGGCGCGGAACAAGCACCAAACCACCGACTCCATGCAAAGCTCATCGACTGAGAACCAAAACAGAAGCACATCCGCACCCTCTGGCGGCCAGCAGCAAACTCCTATTTGTATGTAAATAAACATCAAATATTATATGTAATATTATAAGGAGTTATTATATATTATAAGGAATTTGTTGACTTACTGCGGGGAACACGGGCCACAGGGATAAGAGCCTCGTTAGACGTAGAATCACTGTTTACCAACGTGCCTGTGGATGAAACAATCTGGATGATAGTGGACCGAGTGTATCGTGATCCGGCCTGTACTCCTCTTGACATGCCAGAAAATATCCTGAGGAAACTACTCCAAGCTTGTACTAAGGAGGCACCCTTCTTGAGCCCGGATGGGCACATGTATAAGCAAGTAGATGGGGTCGCCATGGGTTCTCCCCTAGGTGTCCTGTTCGCGAACTTCTACATGGGTACTATCGAGAAAAAAATCTTAGTCGACTTGAACTTGAAACCGGCCATATACTGCAAGTATGTTGACGACATTTTCACACAGGTACCTGATGTCAGACATCTGCAGGAGCTGAAAGAGGAGAGTTTGAGCAGAATTCTGTGTTGCATTTCACTTATGAGATGGAGAAGGATGGGAAGCTGCCCTTTCTAGATGTAACATTAATGGAAAGGAGCGGAGGTTTCCACACTGCAGTCTACACTAAGGAAACAAACAGGAATGTGCCTAAATGCCAACAGTGACTGCCCAGACAGGTACAAGAGGAGTGTTGTTAACGCTTATGTCGACCGTGCTCTCAGCCACAGCTCAGAATGGAAGCAAGTCGACGAAGAACTCTGTAGAGTAATACAGGTCCTAGTCAACAATGGCTTCTCCAATGGTTTCATTGAAGACATCATAAGAAGGAAAGTGAAACGCCATGCAACCTCTGAAGAGACAACTAATACAACACCTATACCCTATTAGACTATTTTACAGGAACTTCTTCTCCACAGCTCATAAAACGGAGGAAAGGGTCCTGAAAGATATTGTTAATAGAAATGTTATCCCTACAGACAAAAATCAGAAGATACAACTAACGATTTACTATAAAACCAAAAAAACGGCCAGCCTACTCATGAGAAACTCTCCAGACACGGAGCAGAACGCTCTAAAAGAGACAAACGTCGTCTATGCCTTCAAATGCCCTCTTGGGGACTGTAAGCCCCAAAAAACTCAGTATATAGGCAAGACAACAACATCTCTTTCCAGGCGTTTAACGATGCATAAGCAACAGGGCTCCATTAAGGAACATATAATCTCTTCCCACAACCAAACCATCACCAGAGAAATCTTAGTAAACAACACAAAAATCATCGATGGACACAGCGACAGCAGGCGGCTTGACATCTGCGAGGCACTACACATCAAGAAGTCAACACCAGCAATCAACAGCCAATTAATGCACAACTATATTCTACCCACTTCAAGACTCCGCTCCAATATAGAAGCATCAAGAAATATGGGCCAATAGGCCCTCTGCAGTTACTTCCATCCTTCCCTTTAGCTTATACCCTGTTCTATACCCGTTCTTACCCGTTCTGGCTTGTGTTGAAAATTTGTTTTCACCT
>WNGS01092210.1:861930-876353 GCA_020271785.1 Procambarus virginalis
TATATATATATATATATATATATATATATATATATAAAGTATATATAGATATGCTCGTTTGTTCAAAATCGCTAATCTCCGAAAGTTCTTCACCAATTGCTTTGAAATTTCACACATCGTTCCATTCGCATCCGAGCAGGTTTTTATATACATATATACATGCTATATAGATGTCTGTGACGGTAAAAAAAAACATGCTTTTTCTGAAAAACTGTGTTTTTCATGTGAGGGAAATCTTCGAAACCTCTTTAGCGATGGCTTTCAAATTTTGAGACATCGTTGCATTCGAATAGGTGTATCTTTATATATATCTACTATATACATGCCTCATCTGTGACAGGAAAAAACATGCTTTTTTTTTTAATGGTGCCATCTATTCACATAAGAGCAGCACATGCTGTAATCTTTAAAAGTTCTTCACCGATTGCTTTGAAATTTTGACACAACGTCGCATTCGAATATGCGCATCATTTTATATACCTACTATATAGATGCGTTTTTCAAAAACAGCGCCATCTGTTGCACATAATAGCAACATGCACCCTCTACTACATATGTCACAAATTCCATTTTAATGTTTCCGATTGCATTGATAATTTTCTTTCTTAGATTCCTTTTAATTTTATTTTTTCATTGAATTATTTTGTCATTGTGTCATTGTGTTCGAATTGAAATGTGTTTTTACCATATTGTTCATTTTGTAAGTATAAATATAGATGCGACACCTGTGACAGGTAAAACTATGCTTAGCTTGAAAAATAGCGCCATCTGTTGCATGGCAGAGCAACACACATGAGATAGTAAATATATTACAATTCCATTTCAATGTTTCTGATTGCACTGATAAATTGATTTTTCATAGATTTTTATTTATTTTTATTTCGATTAATTATTTTGTGAGAATTGCGTTGGAATTCAGCTGTGTTGTTTACTATGCCGTTCAATTTGTGAGTATAGTTTATTTGTTTATTTTTTCATATTTTATTTAATTTTTTTTCTGTTTTTCTTATATTTCAGTGATGGGAACATCAGATCACTTGATGTTCCCATCACTGAAAGATCAGATCACTGATGTTCCCATCATCCCATCTTGATGTTTTTAAAATGAATTTTCATAGATTTTGATTAGTTTTTATTTTGATTTAATTATTTTGTTTGAATTGCGTTGAAATTGAGCTGTATTGTTTACCAGATCGTTCATTTCGTGAAGATAGTTTATTTTTTTTTATTTTTTTCATATTTTCATTCAATTTTGTAACTGTTTTTCTTATATTTCAGTGATAGAAACATCAGATCACTTGATGTTCCCAATTTTCTGATGGGAACATCAGACCATTGGGAAGGCATCGGACGAGGGAATGGGAATGGTGGGGATGACGAGGGGGACGGAAGTGAGAGATGGTGGGGAGGACGAGGGGATAAGGAAGGAGGTAATGGTGGCGAAAGACGAGGGGATATGGGAGTTTGGGATGGTGGGGGACGAGGGGATGGGGGAATGGAGAATGGTGGGAGGACAAAGGGACAGGATAGTGGGACATGGTGGAAAGGAAGAAGGGATGGTGGAGTGGAGAATGGTGGGGAGGACGAGGGGACGGTGGAGTGGGGAATAGTTGGGCGGGCGTGGAGATGGGTGAGGGGGGAATGATGGAGAGGACTGGAGGAAGGTTGCAGTGGCTCATCAATGCACAAGCGTTGCTGAGCCACAGCAACGCGTGACCGGGTTATCTTCAGGTTATCTTGAGATGATTTCGTTTTTTTTAGTGTCCCCGTGGCCCAGTCCTCAACCAGGCATCCACCCCAGGAAGCAGCCCGTGACAGCTGACTAACACCCAGGTACCTATTTTACTGCTTAGTAACAGGGGCATAGGGTGAAAGAAACTCTGCCCATTGTTTCTCGCCGGCGCCTGGGATCGAACCCAGGACCACAGGATCACAAGTCCAGCGTGCTGTCCGCTCGGCCGACAGTCTCCCCTCCCCGGGTACTGCTAGTATATAAATAAAAATGGAAATGTTCGTTTGTTCAAAATCGCTAATCTCAGAAAGTTCTTCACCGATTGCCTTGAAATTTTAACACAACGTTCCATTCGCATCCGAGCGGATTTGTATATACATTGTGACAGTAATCTCTTTCAAGAGAGATTCAGCCTGCTCCTTCCTACATCGCGTTACTTCTATACTTCTGCAACATCATGATACCACATTCAAGAATAGTATTTAAGTGGAATAACAGACGTCTCTACAGGGGGTACACAAGCCTACTATCACTCTCCTCACCCCCCTCCCTCACTGTCGGCGCACCACCTTGTCGATCACCAAACGACCACTTCAAACCAACTCTCTCCCGTTAGTGAATCAGCGACTTCACGCGACTCCAGCACCATCTGCATCGCGTATATGATGGTCTCGCATGAGCAGTTGGCCTCAGAATATTCTTGTGCTCTCGAGCTGATGCTTCTATCTAAGCATACGTCCTGTATATTAGTAGAGGATTCAGCCAGCCCACTATTATTCTCAGCACCTTTAACTAATTTTTGTCTTGCTTTTTGTAGAGTAACGTAATCATTATTTTATTTTATATTGTGTTTTGTCTTTGTATATATTTTGATCCGCACTGCACATAGCCAAAAAATTATCTTTATTTTGTTTATATTTGTATAAAGTAAATTAATGTTCGTTATTTATAAGATTTGTTTTGCGTGTTTTTCCCTTTCATTTTACCACAGGAGACAACCGCCAAGCAGTCAACATTTTTGTTTCTTTTTTTTTAATGTGATTGTCATTTACACCAGCTATACAGAAGACTGCCTTAACACCTACATTTCTCGTCACATTAATGGGGGCCCGTCCGGGAGTTGTCTTCACAATAAGGTTTGTCTTGGAAGAACTACTCAGGTACTGATACTAGACCAATCATTTCAATTTGTGGTAAGTGTACTTGGCTTTGTTACACGTTGCTTTTTCAATAATTTCATAATTTTCAATAATTTTTATGGTGCTGTGTATTTTGTGCTTTCTGAGTGTAACATTTTATAAGTGTTGGATGATTGTGGATTACCTGGTGGCCACAGTCACTCTCTTAATTGGTTATTCATCGCTCGGTGTTATTACTCGTGTAATCCACCTTATTCTCGTCCCTAGAATATTTCTCATTTATGGCAGATCACCCCTTTGGTACCCTGGTACTTTGGTTTGTCTTCAGGACACGTACCCTATCTTCAGTAATCCGACCGGAGGAGGATGTAGAGGGCCATAGTTCCTCTCGCACAGACTACGCTGTTTAGTTGGGACCTCAACAGCAGTTCTCGTCCCCAGTTGACACTCGCGCCTCTACACGTCGGTCAGATATTATGATACTTACACAGGTAGGGAATTGGCATTCTTTTCCAGAGCATAAAGAACGCTAATTCTGTAAGTGTCATCTAGTTAAGTAGGAAATCCCTTGCTTCTGTCCTATAGAGACCCAGCAAGGTATCCCTACGTTATGGACTACCTCTCACTTTTGAAACTATCAAACTTTCATTTATTTTAGTAGGATTTTCTTGCCCTTATTCTCGTATATAGAGTGCTGGGTACAAGATTTCCCTGCATTTTGATTATTGAATCACTTAATTAACATCTAATATTGACGTTAATTGTTTTCACATTAACGATTGAATTCCCACAGGATAGTCACCAGTTGCCACGTCATCCTGTTACTGACTCTTATAATACCACAGGTATATTCTCTGTACATCTGTTTGATATCTCAAAATGTTTCGTCTCTCAGCATTTCGTAGTGATCCAGCAAATGAAGTAGGTAACTTAATTAGTGCCAAGAAGACAGAATTACAAACTCTAGCACATGAGTACCACCTAGATGTTCCCCATAGAGCCACCAAAAGTTACTTGCATAACCTTATCCTTGACCACCTCTTAGATAATGGAAGTATAGACTCTGATTCTCACGAAAACTATTCCATTACAGACCGGCATACTATTGCAGCTATGCAGTTAAAGTTTTAACTAGCGAAAGAACAACGACAACTTGCCACCCTAGAACGTGAACGCCAGACAGAACTTGCCACCCTAGAACGTGAACGCCAGAAAGAACTTGCCATCCTAGAACATGAATGCCAGAAAGAAGCTCTACAATTCAAGGAACAAGAGGATGCCCTAAAGGAACACGAGGCTGCCAGGCATAAAGCAGAACTAGAGTTCGAGTACGACCTTGCGAAGAAAAAGGCCGAATTTCAACTAGTAGCCGCAGAAAAACAAGCTGACATCATTGTAGAACAGAAAAGAAAGGAAGTGGAATTGGAAAGGACACGCCAACCATAATAAACAGTCAGTCCTCCAGTAAGCTTTAGCATCTCCCAGGCAAATAAGTTAATGCCACCATTCGTTGAGACAGAGATAGATGTGTTTTTCACTACTTTTGAGGCCCTAGCTAAAAAACTTGGCTGGCCTGAAGATCAGTGGTCTATACTTCTCAGAGTGCATCTCACAGGTAGAGCTGCAGTTACTCTCAGTACCTTAGCGTCTGAGAATGACTACAATATCCTAAAGCAAGCCGTTCTAGACGCCTACCTTCTCTCCACCGAAAGCTACAGACGAAAATTCCGTGATTATCTAAAGGCAAGTGACACCACCTATTTAGAATTTGCAATACTAAGGAAAGATATTTCATGAAATGGCTGGAAGCAGCCCATGTTTCTACATTTTCAGAACTCGTCAACCTCATTCTAGTCGAGGAATTCTTTCGACGTGTTCCTGCTTCCATCCGTCTTCACTTGGTATACAAAGAGGAGACCGACCTCATCAGATGTGCGAAGTCGGCTGACACCTACAGTCTTATACACAGGTTAACAGCTGACACATCTTCCAGTAAGAAGTCTTGGTCTAATTATGACAAAGTGAGTACCAATCAAGCGAACTCTCAATTATATTGTAAGTATTGCAAGCTCTATGGACATACCATAGATAAAAGTGGAAAAGCCCAATACAAAGGCTATAGTGAAACTCCTAAACCCAAACCGACTCCTCCTAAGTTCGGTAATCCTGTGATGAATATTGGTGTTCCTGTTAATGATCTTTCTCTCTTCAGCAAACACATATACCATGGAACTGTCTCTGCCAACAGTACAGATTTGGACGGATGTTTCAAAGTGAAGATCTTGAGGGACACAGCTGCTCTTCAGTCTATAATTTTGAAATCGGCTGTGCCTAACATCACCTACACCGGGGAGACGGTCCTTATCACTGACCTCACTGCTATCACTCCGTTTCCACTCGCCAGTCCACCTGGACTGTTCTTTCGTACAAGGTGAAGTCCAAGTCGCCATCCGGGAAAAGCCTTTTCCCATGTCAGGGGTACAACTTTTACTGGGCAACGACTTGGCCGAAGATCTACAAACTTCCAACTTGATCTTCATGGACAAACCCCAGGTATGTGACTCTGTCGTGGAAAACCCCATCCTGAAGTATATTCCAGCAGAGGTCCAAGAAAGTGATGAAGTCTCTCCTCCGGTTTTGGTGACAACCCGTGTGCAAGCTGCACGCCCGCAACCAGCTGACTCTGCTTCAACAGCTGTCCCTCAAGACCATCAGAATCTGCCACCGAATCTCACTATGCTGGAGTTCCGTAAGTTGCAGAGGGAGGATCCCTCATTAGCACCATTATTCTTCCAGGCCAAGACTCAAACTGATAGTATTCCTGGTTTCTTTATAGAAAACCATTTGCTCTACTGCAGGTACCGACCCAGTAAACTAACGGAGGATGACGGTTGGGCTAATGTCAACCAACTAGTAGTTCCCACCAGCATACGGCCCGATATTCTACACCTGGCCCATGGAGCGCTTTCTCACTACGGTTTTAATAAAACCTATCACGCCATCAGGCAAGACTATTACTGGCCAGGTATGATTAAGGATGTAAAAACTTATGTACAACAGTGTCATACATGTCAGATGGCAGGAAAACCCAACATCTCTATTCCCAAAGCTTCTTTTATTCCTATCCCGGTGCCTTCGGAACCCTTTCACAGACTCATCATAGATTGTGTTGGTCCTTTATCCCGGACCAGTTCTGGCAACGCTTATATACTAACATCCTGTGTCCAACCACCAGATTCCCATGCCAGTTCCTGTAAAGAACGTTACGGGTGTTACTGTGGTGAAGCAACTGTTGAAGATCTTTACACAATATGGATTTCCTCGGGAGATTCAAAGTGACTGTGGCACCAACTTCACCAGTGATCTCTTCAAGAAGACACTGGAAGAATTCAACATTACTCAGGTATTGTCCAGCCCTTATCATCCTGCTTCTCAGGGTTCTCTTGAACGTAGTCACCAAACTATAAAATCACTCCTTAAGAAATTTGCAAATGAAACTATGAAAGACTGGGATAAACAACTTGACATCATGATGTGCATTTTCAGAAGTCTCCCAAATGAGTCTCTAGGAGTGTCTCCTTATGAGATGCTCTACGGACGTAAGTGCTGTACTCCTCTTAAAGCTTTTAAAGACTCTCTACGTAATGCCACCTTCAGTGACTCTTTGTATGTGCCCCAGTTTCTTCAAAACTTAAGCCACATTCTAGAGCAAGTGCATAAATTTGCCAATGATAATTTATTAACAGCTCAAGATAGGATGAAGACTCATTTTGACAAACACAGTGAAATCAGGAAATTTAAAGCTGGAGACTTCGTTTTAGGATATTTTCCGTTCCCTGGTTCTCCATTGCAAAATAAGTTTTCAGGACCTTACCGCATCAAGGATTGCAGAAACAACCACAACTACGCTCTTGAGACTCCAGATAGGCGGCGGAGGACCCAGTTGTGCCACGTCAATCTTTTGAAGAAGTATAAAGGTACACCCCCCACTGTGTTAGTATCTCTCTCCACCTTTCAATATCCATACCTCCACAGTGAGACCTTCCTTGCTTCTCCTCCCGAAAGCACTAACTCTGACTCAGTGCCTTCCAACTCGGAAATTATTACAGACCTTCCTAAATATTTGCAGGACTGTAAAAGGGCTCGGATAACATCATAGCAGACGCCCTCTCCAGAGTCTACTCTGCTACTCAGAGTAGCAGAGTAGAGGCAGCTACTCCTACGACTCTACCGTCTAATGAATTAACTTAACCCGTAAGAGCAGGCTTCGGAAGAGAGCTGTGACAGTAATCTCTTTCAAGAGAGATTTAGCCTCCTCCTTCCTACATCGCGTTACTTCTATACTTCTGCAACATCATGATACCACATTCAAGAATAGTATTTAAGTGGAATAACAGACGTCTCCACAGGGGGGTACACTACCCTACTCTCACTCTCCTCACCCCCCTCCCTCACTGTCGGCGCACCACCTCGTTGATCACCAAACGACCACTTCAAACCAACACTCTCCCCATTAGTGAATCAGCGCCATCTGCATCGCCTATATAAAGTCTCGCACAAGCAGTTGGCCTCCGAATTTTCTTGTGCTCTCGAGCTGACACTTCTATCTAAGCATACGTCCTGTATATTAGTAGAGGTTTCAGCCAGCCCACTATTCTCAGCACCTTTAACTAATTTTTGTCTCGCTTATTGTAGAGTAACATAATCATTATTTTATTTTATATTGTGTTTTGCCTTTGCATATATTTTGATCTGCACTGTACATAGCCAAGGGATTATCTTTATTTTGTTTATATTTGTTTAAAGTAAATTAAAGTTCATTATTTATAAGAATTGTTTTGAGTGTTTTTCCCTTTCACTTTACCACAGGAGACAACCGCCAAGCAGTCAACATTTTTGTTTCTTTTTTTTTTAATGTGATTGGCAGTTACACCAGCCATAGAGAAGACTGCCTTAACACCTACATTTCTCGTCACAACATACTATATAGATGCCACGTCTGTGATGGGAAAAGCATGCTTTTTTTGAAAAACTGTGTTTTTCATGTTTTTTTCATGCGAGGGAAATCTTCGAAAACCACTTTACCAATAGCTTTGAAATTTTGTCGCAACATTGCATTCGAAAAGGCGCGTGTTTTTACATGCCTACCATATGCATGCCTCACCTGTGGCAGGAAAACACTTGCTTTTTTGAAAAACAGCACCATCTGTTAGACATAATAGCAACACACGCTGTAATCTCTGAAAATTCTTCACCAATGACTTTGAAATTTTGACACTACATTCCATTCGAATATGTGCGTGTTTTTATATACTGACTACATAGATGCCACACCTGTGTTAAGAATATACATGCGTTTTTGAAAAACAGCGCCATCTGTTGCACATAATAGCATCTCATGCTATACTAAATATGTTATGATTCCATTTCAGTGTTTCCGATTACATTGATAAATTTAATTTTGATCAATTTCAATTTATTTACATTTTGATTTAATTATTTTGTCTGACATTGCGTTGAAATTGAGCTGTGTTGTGTACCATTTCGTAATTATAAGTATAGATGCCACACCTGTGACAGGTAGGATCATTCATTTTTTAAGAAACAGCTGCATCGGTTGCATGTAAGAGCAACACACGCAATACTTAATTTAATGTGCTATGATTCGATTTCAATGTTACTGATTGCATTGACAAATCGAATTTTCATAGATTTCAATTGATTTTCTTTTTTATTTAATTTTTGTGAGTAAGAACGTTGCATTGGAATTGAGTTGTGTTGTTTACCATACTGTTCATTTCCTGAGTATAGTTTATTTTTGTATTTTTTCATTGTTTTTCATTTCGTTTTTTTAACTGTTTGTCTATTTCAGTGATGGGAACATTAGAGCATTTGATGTTCCCATTTTTCTGATGGGAACATCAGATCACTTGAGAATGCATCGTACGAGGTAGTGGGAATGGTTGGGAGGAAGAGGGGACAGGTGAGTGAGGAATGGTTTGGAGGATGAGGGGACAGGGCAGGGGGGATTGTGGGGAGGACGGGTAGATAGGGGAAGGTTGCTGAGCCACAGCAACTCGTGGCCTGGTACAGCTAGTATATATATACATATTTTCAGCCACCTTCAGGGAGACCCAGAAAATCAACAAGTACAGAGACCTAGAACGGTGTTACAGGTTCGTGCCGATAGGCTCTGAGACTCTGGGCGCCTGTGGTAAATGTACACTTAAGTTTTTAAAGGAGGTGGGTGAGGAACTCATTGGGAAATAGAGACCCACGAGCGGCCAGTTTTCTGTTCCAGCGCCTCAGTGTCGCAGTTCAGAGGGGAAATGAGTGCTTTATCCTGGGTACGCACCCAACCTCCGAGGAGCTGGACGAGGTCTTCGAACGCCGATTTTTATATTGTTTATACTAATATGTGTGTGTTCTCTCTCTCTCTCTCTCTGTATATATATATATATATATTATATATATATATATATATATATATATACATATATATATATATATATATATATATATATATACATACATATATATATATATATATATATGATAGATGTTCCCTTCGGGAATCTTAATTTTAAAATAAATAGGAAAACCAGGGATATACTGAACATCTTGTTTCAGATTCTTTACTTTAAAATGCATAACGTTTCGAATACTTCTTGTATTCATCATCAGATCTAAAAGAAAAAATAGAAATCACAATCAAATAACTGGTAAACAAAGAACTCATACTGAATATAACTGCCTATCAAAGAAAGGAAAATTATTAAAAAACAAAACACTTAAGCTTACTTAAAGTGATCAATACAAATAAAACTTATTAACTGTCACATAGATAAAAGCTAATTCAAAAAACATTAAATTACAACAAGAATTTTATAACTACTACAACAAACCATACTATTAAACTTACGTGAAGTGATCAACTGGAAGTGAGACTTGATAGCTACCACATAGATACTAAACACTATAACAAATATTCATATCATGACTACAAATCTACAAAAAATGTATATAAAATACAAACAGAATAAGCGACAATTATAAAATACTAATCAAAATCGTATAAAAACTCAAATATTAAATAAAACTAAATAACAAAAAATGTATATGTATCCTAAATAAAAAGATTATAATAATGTACAATGTCAAGACTTGAAATAAGTAAGAAAAGGCAAAAACATGGTAGACTAAAACAAAATTATAATAAAATTAAACTACCAGAATGAACTATAAAGCAAATTACAGGGCCTACTGTGCACTACACAGTGTACAATTGAACAGCCGAAAGGTTGCTATTTAACAAAGGCCGCAGCTCCTTTATATATAAGGATTCCATTACTCTCAAATCTGACTGGCCATTTATACAAGTGTCCAAAATTTTAAAATCAGATTCCAGCAGAGAATGATTAAACTCATAACAATGGTTTCTAATCTCCGAAAATGCTGGTTTAGACAATGGTAATCCAGTCCTAAAAGAAACTCCCCGGTGCTCAAGTATCCTAATCTTAAAGTTCCGAATGGAACTCCCGATATATCCAGCATTACAGCTGGAACAATTATACATATATACGATATTAGAGCACAGGGGGGTAGGCACTTTATCTTTAAATTTAAAATAAGAGCCTATGGTATTAGTGTTGACAAAAATAAATCTAAAGTCTACTTGAGGATAACAATGCTGCAACATTTTCCTCAAACGACTCCTTACAGAAAAACTAATAGTGCCATAAAATGGTAATTTAATATATTTAATATCCCTTTCTACTGTAGTAATCCTACACGATGGGTGAAACTTCTTATTTAAGAAATTCCTTATAAAGGTATAAATCATATGTAAAGGATAACCATTGTTTGAAAAAAATTTCACAAGAAAATTGATTTCTTGATCAAAGTTATTCCAATTTGAACATAAAACAAAGGCCCTATTCAGTAGAGTATTAATTGCGTTTTTCTTAAAAATATCAGGAACAAAAGAATTAAAATTTAAACCTAACCCAGTAAAAGTTGGTTTTCTAAAAACATTAGTGTTGAACCCATTAAGGTTGTTCACTTTGACATCAAGAAACGATAATGAATTATCCACTTCACGCTCCGCAGTGAAACGTATATTACTATGTTGTGCATTAAGATACTCTCTAAATTTCTCAATATGACATTGGTCCCTAAATAACAAAAAAGTGTCATCTACATATCTCCTGTACAAGACTGGTTTAAAGGCCAAAGGACATTTATCAAGCCAATTTGTTTCATGAAAACTCAAAAACGCATTAGCAAGTGCAGGACCTAAGGGAGACCCCATTGCTACTCCATCGATTTGTTTATAATATTTATTATTAAACATAAAGACAGAGTCTTTAACCGCTAATTCTAACAACCGTCTGAATATTTTACTACAAAACCCAGACACTAAATTAGTGTCAGCAAATAGCTGATTTATACAAATATCAATGGTTTCCAACAGAGGAATATTAGTAAAAAGTGATTCAACATCGAAACTGGCCATTATAGTTGGGAACTCAAAATTTAAAGAGGAAAGTTCCTTTACAAAATCCTGAGAATTTCTCACAGTAAATTCATTATGCGTTAATGGTTCTAATAATGGAACCAGAAACTTTGCCAGTTTATAATTAAAAGTGCCAATCGCTGATAAAATAGGACGAATCGGTATACCCGTTTTATGAACTTTAGGTAACCCATATAAGATGCCTGGCTTAGAGCCAGTTGCAAGCAATTTTGTATAATCAAAAAGACAGTCTTTCAGACCTCTTAAAACTCTATTTAGTTTATCCTCACATTTTAAAATATACGAAAAGGGGTCTATATCAACAAACTTAAATTTAGAGGGGTCTTCTAACAACCTTTCAACCTTATTTACATAGTCTAACTTGTCCAAAACCACTATACCCCTACCTTTATCTGGTCTAGTAATACAAATGCTCCTATCCTTCTTTAAGCCAATAATACAATCCAATTTTCTTTTGTCAAATGGGGGAATGTAGATTTATATTTACCAAAATCATTAAATACTTCATGTGCTAAGGAAGAAACAGTACTGATGATACTGGTCCAACTATAATTTGTACCAGTCCTTAGGGTACAAGTTTTCAATGTATTACATAACCGCTCAAAACCTAAAAAATGATTAACAAATTTAGGTTTTTTAAATCTACATTCCCCCATTTGACAAAAGAAAATTGGATTGTATTATTGGCTTAAAGAAAGATAAGAGCATTTGTATCACTAGACCAGATAAAGGTAGGGGTATAGTGGTTTTGGACAAGTTAGACTATGTAAATAAGGTTGAAAGGTTGTTAGAAGACCCCTCTAAATTTAAGTTTGTTGATATAGACCCCTTTTCGTATATTTTAAAATGTGAAGATAAACTAAATAGTTTTAAGAGGTCTGAAAGACTGTCTTTTTGAATATACAAAATTGCTTGCAACTGGCTCTAAGCCAGGCATCTTATATGGGTTACCTAAAGTTCATAAAACGGGTATACCGATTCGTCCTATTTTATCAGCGATTGGCACTTTTAATTATAAACTGGCAAAGTTTCTGGTTCCATTATTAGAACCATTAACGCATAATGAATTTACTGTGAGAAATTCTCAGGATTTTGTAAAGGAACTTTCCTCTTTAAATTTTGAGTTCCCAACTATAATGGCCAGTTTCGATGTTGAATCACTTTTTACTAATATTCCTCTGTTGGAAACCATTGATATTTGTATAAATCAGCTATTTGCTGACACTAATTTAGTGTCTGGGTTTTGTAGTAAAATATTCAGACGGTTGTTAGAATTAGCGGTTAAAGACTCTGTCTTTATGTTTAATAATAAATATTATAAACAAATCGATGGAGTAGCAATGGGGTCTCCCTTAGGTCCTGCACTTGCTAATGCGTTTTTGAGTTTTCATGAAACAAATTGGCTTGATAAATGTCCTTTGGCCTTTAAACCAGTTTGTACAGGAGATATGTAGATGACACTTTTTGTTATTTAGGGACCAATGTCATATTGAGAAATTTAGAGAGTATCTTAATGCACAACATAGTAATATACGTTTCACTGCGGAGCGTGAAGTGGATAATTCATTATCGTTTCTTGATGTCAAAGTGAACAACCTTAATGGGTTTAACACTAATGTTTTTAGAAAACCAACTTTTACTGGGTTAGGTTTAAATTTTAATTCTTTTGTTCCTGATATCTTTAAGAAAAATGCTATTAATACTGTACTGAATAGGGCCTTTGTTTTATGTTCAAATTGGAATAACTTTGATCAAGAATTCAATTTTCTTGTGAAATTTTTTTCAAACAATGGTTATCCTTTACATATGATTTATACCTTTATAAGGAATTTCTTAAATAAGAAGTTTCACCCATCGTGTAGGATTACTACAGTAGAAAGGGATATTAAATATATTAAATTACCATTTTATGGCACTATTAGTTTTTCTGTAAGGAGTCGTTTGAGGAAAATGTTGCAGCATTGTTATCCTCAAGTAGACTTTAGATTTATTTTTGTCAACACTAATACCATAGGCTCTTATTTTAAATTTAAAGATAAAGTGCCTACCCCCCTGTGCTCTAATATCGTATATATGTATAATTGTTCCAGCTGTAATGCTGGATATATCGGGAGTTCCATTCGGAACTTTAAGATTAGGATACTTGAGCACCGGGGAGTTTCTTTTAGGACTGGATTACCATTGTCTAAACCAGCATTTTCGGAGATTAGAAACCATTGTTATGAGTTTAATCATTCTCTGCTGGAATCTGATTTTAAAATTTTGGACACTTGTATAAATGGCCAGTCAGATTTGAGAGTAATGGAATCCTTGTATATAAAGGAGCTGCGGCCTTTGTTAAATAGCAACCTTTCGGCTGTTCAATTGTACACTGTGTAGTGCACAGTAGGCCCTGTAATTTGCTTTATAGTTCATTCTGGTAGTTTAATTTTATTATAATTTTGTTTTAGTCTACCATGTTGTTGCCTTTTCTTACTTATTTCAAGTCTTGACATTGTACATTATTTTAATCTTTTTATTTAGGATACATAATACATTTTTGTTATTTAGTTTTATTTAATATTTGAGTTTTTATAGATTTTGATTAGTATTTTATAATTGTCGCTTATTCTGTTTGTATTTTATATACTTTTTGTAGATTGTAGTCATGATATAAATATTGTTATAGTGTTTAGTATCTATGTGGTAGCTATCAAGTCTCACTTCAATTGATCATTTCACGTAAGTTTAATAGTATGGTTTGTTGTAGTAGTTATAAAATTCTTGTTGTAATTTAATTTTTTTTTGAATTAGCTTTTATCTATGTGACAGTTAATAAGTTTTATTGTATTGATCACTTTATGTATGCTTAAGTGTTTGTTTTTAATAATTTTCCTTTCTTGATAGGCAGTTATATTCAGGTATGAGTTCTTTGTTTACCAGTTTATTTGATTGTGATTTGTATTTTTTCTTTTAGTTCTGATGATGAATACAAGAAGTTTCGAACGTTATGCATTTTAAAGTAAAGAATCTGAAA
>WNGS01092210.1:876453-893176 GCA_020271785.1 Procambarus virginalis
ACAACATACAAAAAAAGAAGGGCGTGGTAGAGACGAAAAGAAGTAGTAGTTGGTGAGAACCCAAGATCTTCTCTGAATGCTATTTGTTTTCTTCGAGGATATGGGGCCCTGCAATTGCACCAGAGGTGGTACCCCGAATTATCTATATTATATATATAGATATAGTAGAGATATATTTATCTCTATATATATAATATATATATATACATATATATCTAAGCCACATACTGGCATGAACCACAAGAGAAGAAGTAACAATCTTAGACAACACCCACCATGGGACTCGAACCCGAACGCACAACTATCTTCCAATAGCTGCCATAACTAGTATGCCTTACCCACTACACCAAGGTCAGCCCCTAAAAAGAGATAGAGACTTCGAAGTATACCTCAAATATATCCACTCACACGGGAGCCAGATTAGTGAGGGGGTATCTCAAGCATTTTACATCAAGCCACGGTCAATGTGGGAGAACTCGTGTCTATGCTATAAGCACATACTTGCTGAACCACAACTCGACGCTTAACAATCTTTAGACAACACCACCAGTGGGACTCGAACCAGAAAGCCACAACTATCTTCCAATAGCTGCATAAACGAGGATGCCTTAACCCACTACACCAAGTCAGACCCCTAAAGAGATAGAGACTTCGAAGTATTTACCTCAAATACTCCCACCTCCCAAGGGCGCAGATTAGTGAGGGGGTACTCTAGCATTTTTCATCCAGCCACTGTCAATGTGGGAGAACTCGTGTCTATGCTATAAGCTACATACTTGCATGAACCACAGAGAAGATTAACAAATCTTTAGACGATCACCCACCAGTGGGACTCGAACCAGAGAAAGCAAAACTATCTTCCAATAGCTGCCATAACTAGTATGCCTTACCCACTACACCAAGTCAGACACCTAAAAGAGATAGAGACTTCGAAGTATTTACCTCAAAATTATCTCCACACCTCCCCTAAGGGCGTCCAGATTAGTGAGGGGTTAATCCAGCATTTTTCCATCAAGCCACTGTCAATGTTGGAGAGCTCGTGTCTATGCTGTAAGCTCATACTTGCATGAACTACAAGAGGAGAGAAGATTAACCATCTTCTTGTCGGACAAATCTAGGGCCCACCAGGGGAACTCGAACCCAGAAAGCACAACCATCTACCAATAGTGCATAACTAGTATGCCTTAACCCCACTACACCAAGTCAGAACCCTAAAAGAGATAGTCCCACACCAGACCATAGTTTCGGTCTGGACAGTCATACCTCAAGAAAAGATATACAATCATCCGGCATGCCGGGCCTCCACCGCCCAGTCCAGTGAGGGGTCCAAACATTTGATATCAGATCGAAGCATCCGTGCACCCAACAGTGTTCAGCGGCGACACTGCAGTGCATCTAGGTCCTATAAGCCTATACCTGCATGCACCACAAGAGAAGATAACAAATCCTTTAGACAAGGTACTACCCACCTAGGATGGGGATCGAATCCTAGGGAGGAAGCATAAACCTATCGTTCAATAGATGCCCTACCTAGTCATGCCGGACCCACTACAAACAAGTCAGACCCCTACAAAGAGATAGAGGAGCCTTAGAAGTATTTACCTCAAATATCTCCACCTCCCAAGGGCGCCAGATTAGTGAAGGATTACTCAAGCATTTTTTCTCAAGCCACTGTCAATGTGGGAGAACTCTTGTCTATGCTATAAGCACATACTTTGCTTGAACCAAGAGTGAAGATTAACAATCATATCAGTCGGAGATCAGGCCCAGCCAGAGGGGGTGTACTCGGGCCTACCCAGAAAGCACACTATCTTCCAATAGCTGCCATAACTATATGCCTTAACCCTAACACACCAAGTCCAGAACCCTTAAAAGAGATAGAGACTTCCGAAGTATTTACCTCAAATATCTCCACCTCCCAAGGCGCCAGATTAGTGAGGGGTTCTCCAGCATTTTTCATCAGCCACTGTCAATGTGGGAGAACTCGTGTCTATGCTATAGCACATACTTGCATGAACCACAAGAGAAGATTAACAATCTTTAGACAACACCCACCAGTGGACTCGAACCCAGAAAGCACAACTATCTTCCAATAGCTGCCATAACTAGTATGCCTTAACCCACTACACCAAGTCAGAACCTTAAAAGAGAGAGACTTCGAAGTATTTACCTCAAATATCTCCACCTCCCAAGGGCCCAGATTAGTGAGGGGTTACTCAAGCATTTTTCATCAAGCCACTGTCAATGTGGGAGAACTCGTGTCTATGCTATAAGCACATACTTGCATGAACCACAAGAGAAGATTAACAATCTTTAGACAACACCCACCAGTGGGACATCGAACCCAGAAAGCACAACTATCTTCCAATAGCTGCCATAACTAGTATGCCTTAACCCACTACACAGTCAGACCCTTAAAAGAGATAGAGACTTCGAAGTATTTACCTCAAATATCTCCACCTCCCAAGGGCGCCAGATTAGTGAGGGGTTACTCAAGCATTTTCATCAAGCCACTGTGTCAATGTGGAGAACTCGTGTCTATGCTATAAGCACATACTTGCATGAACACAAGAAAGATTAACAATCTTTAGACAACACCCACCAGTGGGACTCGAACCCAGAAAGCCACTATCTTCCAATAGCTGCCATAACTAGTATGCCTTAACCCACTACACCAAGTCAGACCCTTTAAAGAGATAGAGACTTCGAAGTATTTACCTCAAATATCTCCACCTCCCAAGGGCGCCAGATTAGTGAGGGGTTACTCAGCATTTTTCATCAAGCCACTGTCATGTGGGAGAACTCGTGTCTATGCTATAAGCACATACTTGCATGAACCACAAGAGAAGATTAACAATCTTTAGACAACACCCACCAGTGGGACTCGAACCCAGAAGCACAACTATCTTCCAATAGCTGCCATACGTATGCCTTAACCACTACACCCAGTCAGACCCTTAAAAGAGATAGAACTTCGAAGTATTTACTTACTCAAATATCTCCACACCTCCCAAGGGCGCCAGATTAGTGAGGGGTTACTCAAGCATTTTTCATCAAGCCACTGTCAATGTGGGAGAACTCGTGTCTATGCTATAAGCACATACTTGCATGAACCACAAGAGAAGATAACAATCTTTAGACAACACCCCCCAGTGGGACTCGAACCCAGAAAGCACAACTATCTTCCAATAGCTGCCATAACTAGTATGCCTTAACCCCTACACCAAGTCAGACCCTTAAAAGAGATAGAGACTTCGAAGTATTTACCTCAAATATCTCCACCTCCCAAGGCGCCAGATTAGTGAGGGGTTACTCAAGCATTTTTCATCAAGCCACTGTCAATGTGGGAGAACTCGTGTTCTATGCTATAAGCACATACTTGCATGAACCACAAGAGAAGATTAACAATCTTTAGACAACACCCACCAGTGGGACTCGAACCCAGAAAGCACAACTATCTTCCAATAGCTGCCATAACTAGTATGCCTTAACCCACTACACCAGTCAGACCCTTAAAAGAGATAGAGACTTCGAAGTATTTACCTCAAATCTCCACCTCCCAAGGGCGCCAGATTAGTGAGGGGTTACTCAAGCATTTTTCATCAAGCCACTGTCAATGTGGGAGAACTCGTGTCTATGCTATAAGCACATACTTGCATGAACCACAAGAGAAGATTAACAATCTTTAGACAACACCCACCAGTGGGACTCGAACCCAGAAAGCACAACTATCTTCCAATAGCTGCCATAACTAGTATGCCTTAACCCACTACACAAGTCAGACCCTTAAAAGAGATAGAACTTCGAAGTATTTACCTCAAATATCTCCACCTCCCAAGGCGCCAGATTAGTGAGGGTTACTCAAGCATTTTTCATCAAGCCACTGTCAATGTGGGAGAACTCGTGTCTATGCTATAAGCACATACTTGCATGAACCACAAGAGAAGATTAACAATCTTTAGACAACACCCACCAGTGGGACTCGAACCCAGAAGCACAACTATCTTCCAATAGCTGCCATAACTAGTATGCCTTAACCCACTACACCAAGTCAGACCCAAAAGAGATAGAGACTTCGAAGTATTTACCTCAAATATCTCCACCTCCCAAGGGCGCCAGATTAGTGAGGGGTACTCAAGCATTTTTCATCAAGCCACTGTCAATGTGGGAGAACTCGTGTCTATGCTATAAGCACATACTTGCATGAACCACAAGAGAAGATTAACAATCTTTAGACAACACCCACCAGTGGGACTCGAACCCAGAAAGCACAACTATCTTCCAATAGCTGCCATAACTAGTATGCCTTCCCACCCCACACCAATCAGACCCTTAAAAGATAGAGACTTCGAAGTATTTACCTCAAATATCTCCACCTCCCAAGGGCGCCAGATTAGTGAGGGGTTACTCAAGCATTTTTCATCAAGCCACTGTCAATGTGGGAGAACTCGTGTCTATGCTATAAGCACATACTTGCATGAACCACAGAAGAGATTAACAATCTTTAGACAACACCCACCAGTGGGACTCGAACCCAGAAAGCACAACTATCTTCCAATAGCTGCCATAACTAGTATGCCTTAACCCACTACACCAAGTCAGACCCTTAAAAGATAGAGACTTCGAAGTATTTACCTCAAATATCTCCACCTCCCAGGGCGCCAGATTAGTGAGGGGTTACTCAAGCATTTTTCATCAAGCCACTGTCAATGTGGAGAACTCACCAATGCTTATCTAGTCCCACTGGTGGGTGGTTGTCTAAGATTGTTAATCTTCTCTGTGGTTCATGCAAGTATGTGCTTATAGCATAGACACGAGTTCTCCCACATTGACAGTGGCTTGATGAAAAATTCTTGAGTAACCCCTCACTATCTGGCGCCCTTGGGAGGTGGAGATATTTGAGGTAAATACTTCGAAGTCTCTATCTCTTTTAAGGTCTGACTTGGTGTAGTGGGTTAAGGCATACTAGTTATGGCAGCTATTGGAAGATAGTTGTGCTTTCTGGTTCGAGTCCCACTGGTGGTGTTTGTCTAAAGATTGTTAATCTTCTTTGTGGTTCATGCAGTATGTGCTTATAGCATAGACACGAGTTCTCCCACATTGACAGTGGCTTGATGAAAAATGCTTGAGTAACCCCTCACTACTGGCGCCCTTGGGAGGTGGAGATATTTGAGGTAAATCTTCGAAGTCTCTATCTCTTTTAAGGTCTGACTTGGTGTATGGTTAAGGCATACTAGTTATGGCAGCTATTGGAAGATAGTTGTGCTTTCTGGGTTCGAGTCCCACTGGTGGGTGTTGTCTAAAGATTGTTAATCTTCTCTTGTGGTTCATGCAAGTATGTGCTTATAGCATAGACACGAGTTCTCCCACATTGACAGTGGCTTGATGAAAAATGCTTGAGTAACCCCTCACTAATCTGGCGCCCTTGGGAGGTGGAGATATTTGAGGTAAATACTTCGAAGTCTCTATCTCTTTTAAGGGTCTGACTTGGTGTAGTGGGTTAAGGCATACTAGTTATGGCAGCTATTGGAAGATAGTTGTGCTTTCTGGGTTCGAGTCCCACTGGTGGGTGTTGTCTAAAGATTGTTAATCTTCTCTTGTGGTTCATGCAAGTATGTGCTTATAGCATAGACACGAGTTCTCCCACATTGACAGTGGCTTGATGAAAAATGCTTGAGTAACCCCTCACTAATCTGGCGCCCTTGGGAGGTGGAGATATTGAGGTAAATACTTCGAAGTCTCTATCTCTTTTAAGGGTCTGACTTGGTGTAGTGGGTTAAGGCATACTAGTTATGGCAGCTATTGGAAGATAGTTGTGCTTTCTGGGTTCGAGTCCCACTGGTGGGTGTTGTCTAAAGATTGTTAATCTTCTCTTGTGGTTCATGCAAGTATGTGCTTATAGCATAGACACGAGTTCTCCCACATTGACAGTGGCTTGATGAAAAATGCTTGAGTAACCCCTCACTAATCTGGCGCCCTTGGGAGGTGGAGATATTTGAGGTAAATACTTCGAAGTCTCTATCTCTTTTAAGGGTCTGACTTGGTGTAGTGGGTTAAGGCATACTAGTTATGGCAGCTATTGGAAGATAGTTGTGCTTTCTGGGTTCGAGTCCCACTGGTGGGTGTTGTCTAAAGATTGTTAATCTTCTCTTGTGGTTCATGCAAGTATGTGCTTATAGCATAGACACGAGTTCTCCCACATTGACAGTGGCTTGATGAAAAATGCTTGAGTAACCCCTCACTAATCTGGCGCCCTTGGGAGGTGGAGATATTTGAGGTAAATACTTCGAAGTCTCTATCTCTTTTAAGGGTCTGACTTGGTGTAGTGGGTTAAGGCATACTAGTTATGGCAGCTATTGGAAGATAGTTGTGCTTTCTGCGTTCGAGTCCCACTGGTGGGTGTTGTCTAAAGATTATATATATATATATATATATATATATATATATATATATATATATATATATATATATATATATATATATATATATATATATATATATATATATATATTGGTGTATACTGGCAGCAGGTTTTCTTTTAATCATGTCTCATTGAATATGACCGCATATTCTGTATTTACTATCTTCTGATTTTGGGCTTCTATCCCTCTAACTATTTTCTTAGCATCAGAGCTTAGCTGAAAGAGGAGTTCTCCAAAACTCATTTTCGCAATTTCAAGGTGAAGAAAAGAAGTGAATTACTATAGAATGTATTACACTTATTTATACAATTTGCACAACGTTTCGAACCTCCATGGTTCATTATCAAGTGAAAAGATTTTTCAGAACTGGTTGATTTGTACCCACACTGGGTCAGGTGATAAGACAATAAAGGTGAAAACATGGGCAATACATAAGGGATAAATGGGGGGGGGGTGAAACATAAGAACATAAGAATAGAGGTAATTGCAGTAGGGCTGTTACCTCATACGAGGCAGCTCCTATCTACATACAAAAATTAATCAGGTGTAATTGGCCTGTTATGTTGAACAGTGTCTTCCGTGTTGGCATCGTTATGTTCTGGCCTTGTCCTGACTCTCATGGTGGGTAGAGTAAATAGTTCCGTGATTTGGGTGTTCATGGTAGGTTCTATTCTTATGTGAATTGCTTCAAGAATTTGTAATCTTCTTGCATCTTGGGTTTTGTCTATTATACAGGTATTTTTATTCAACATTTCTCTTGTTAGGGTGATGTCATGGGCTTGTCTCATGTGATTCCTGGGGGCACCGGCTTGAAAATGGCATGTCAAACGCCTCGTCAGCTTGGTCGACGTCATACCTATGTACTTAGATTGAAGGTTACATCCTTCGTGGGGGCAAGTGTACATGTATACAATGCTTGACTGCTGTAGAGGGTTCTCCGTCGGCTTCGGGCTGTTTTTGATAAGGAGTTCGGAAGTCTTCTTGGTTTTGTAGAATATGATCAGGTCTACGTTTTGGTTAGGAGTAATGCTTTTTACTCCTTTACGGATTATTTCTTTCAGTATTCTTTCCTCTTTTATATGTTCACTGTGCATGGTTGATTTGTAATATAATTTTATTGGAGGTATTGTGGTTTCTCTTCTAGGTTCAGGATTATACCATCGGTCCAAGTGTCTTCTTATAGCAGCGTATATTTCAGCGTTGCTATATCCGTTGTTCACCAATAACTGAGTTACTCTGTCAAACTCTCTACTCACGTTGATCCATTTGGAGCAGTGGGTAAGCGCTCGACGAATATAAAAAAATCTGAAAGACATAACAATAAGAAAAGCCGACAAGACAGCAGCATATGTATTGATTCCTACACAAGAATACATGATCAAAATTAGCGACATCCTTTGTGATGACACCAAATCTCAATGAATCACGAGGAACCCTATGAAAGACCTTAAACGGAAAGTAAACAAAACAATTACAGCAATCAACGTAAAGAAAGGTAGTGTCCATTTCACTAAACTTCAAGGCGACTCTGGCTTAGGATCTGTCTATGGCATTGTTAAGACACACAAACCAGGTAACCCACTATGCCCAATAATGCCTCACCTGCGACAGAAAAAAAACATGCTGATTTTTTTAAAACAGCGCCATCTGTTGGATGTAAGAGCAACACACGCTGTAATCTCCGGAAGTTCTTCACCGATTGATTTGAAATTTTGACACAACGTTGCATTCGAATAGGCGCGTCTTTATATATACCTACTATATAGATACCATCCCTGTGACAGGTAAAAACATGTGTTTTTGAAAAACAGCGCCATCTGTTGCACATAACAGCAACATGCACGTTATACTAAATATGTCATGAAATCCATTTCAATGTTTCCGATTGCATTGATAAATTTTATTTTCAAAGATTTTGATTTATTTAATTTTTATTGAATTATTTTGTGTGACATTGTGTTGGAATTGAGCTGTGTTGTTTACCATATCGTTAATTTCGTAAGAATAAGTATAGATGCCACACCTGTGTCAGGTAAACCTATGCTTTTCTTGAAAAACAATGCCATCTGTTGCATGTAAGAGCAACACACATGCTATACTAAATGTTACAATTCCATTTCAATGTTTCTGATTGCATTAATAAATGAATTTTCATAGATTTTGAATAATTTGAATTTTTATTTAATTATTTTGTGTGAATTGCATTGGAATTAAGCTGTGATGTTTACCATACCGCTCATTTCGTGAGTACAGTTTATTTTTTTATTTTTTTCATATTTTCATTTCATTTTTTAACTGTTTTTATTATATTTCAGTGATGGGAACGTCAGATCACATGATGTTCCCAATTTTCTGATGGGAACAGCAGACCATTTGAGAAGGCATCGGACGAGGGAGTGGGGAATGGTGGGGATGATGAGGGGACAGTGGAGTGGGGAATGGTTGGTTCATGCAAGTATGTGCTTATAGCATAGACACGAGTTCTCCCACATTGACAGTGGCTTGATGAAAAATGCTTGAGTAACCCCTCACTAATCTGGCGCTCTTGGGAGGTGGAGATATTTGAGGTAAATACTTCGAAGTCTCTATCTCTTTTAAGGGTCTGACTTGGTGTAGTGGGTTAAGGCATACTAGTTATGGCAGCTATTGGAAGATAGTTGTGCTTTCTGGGTTCGAGTTCCACTGGTGGGTGTTGTCTAAAGATTGTTAATCTTCTCTTGTGGTTCATGCAAGTATGTGCTTATAGCATAGACACGAGTTCTCCCACATTGACAGTGGCTTGATGAAAAATGCTTGAGTAACCCCTCACTAATCTGGCGCCCATTGGGAGGTGGAGATATTTGAGGTAAATACTTCGAAGTCTCTATCTCTTTTAAGGGTCTGACTTGGTGTAGTGGGTTAAGGCATACTAGTTATGGCAGCTATTGGAAGATAGTTGTGCTTTCTGGGTTCGAGTCCCACTGGTGGGTGTTGTCTAAAGATTGTTAATCTTCTCTTGTGGTTCATGCAAGTATGTGCTTATAGCATAGACACGAGTTCTCCCACATTGACAGTGGCTTGATGAAAAATGCTTGAGTAACCCCTCACTAATCTGGCGCCCTTGGGAGGTGGAGATATTTGAGGTAAATACTTCGAAGTCTCTATCTCTTTTAAGGGTCTGACTTGGTGTAGTGGGTTAAGGCATACTAGTTATGGCAGCTATTGGAAGATAGTTGTGCTTTCTGGGTTCGAGTCCCACTGGTGGGTGTTGTCTAAAGATTGTTAATCTTCTCTTGTGGTTCATGCAAGTATGTGCTTATAGCATAGACACGAGTTCTCCCACATTGACAGTGGCTTGATGAAAAATGCTTGAGTAACCCCTCACTAATCTGGCGCCCTTGGGAGGTGGAGATATTTGAGGTAAATACTTCGAAGTCTCTATCTCTTTTAAGGGTCTGACTTGGTGTAGTGGGTTAAGGCATACTAGTTATGGCAGCTATTGGAAGATAGTTGTGCTTTCTGGGTTCGAGTCCCACTGGTGGGTGTTGTCTAAAGATTAATATATATCTATATATATATATATATAGTATATTATAATATATATATATNTATATATATATATATATATATATATATATATACATATGTATAATTATGGCAGCTATTGGAAGATAGTTGTGCTTTCTGGGTTCGAGTCCCACTGGTGGGTGTTGTCTAAAGATTGTTAATCTTCTCTTGTGGTTCATGCAAGTATGTGCTTATAGCATAGACACGAGTTCTCCCACATTGACAGTGGCTTGATGAAAAATGCTTGAGTAACCCCTCACTAATCTGGCGCCCTTAGGAGGTGGAGATATTTGAGGTAAATACTTCGAAGTCTCTATCTCTTTTAAGGGTCTGACTTGGTGTAGTGGGTTAAGGCATACTAGTTATGGCAGCTATTGGAAGATAGTTGTGGTTTCTGGGTTCGAGTCCCACTGGTGGGTGTTGTCTAAAGATTGGTAATCTTCTCTTGTGGTTCATGCAAGTATGTGCTTATATATATATATATATATATATATATATATATATATATATATATATATATATATATATATATATAATATATATATATATATATATATATACACTAGGGGTACCCGGCCACGAGTTGCTGTGACTTAGCAACGCATGTGCGTGCCTGAACCACAGCAACCTTTCCTGTCCTCCCCACCATTCCCCCCACCCCTCACCCGTCTCCTCGGCCTCCCAACCATTCCCGTCTTCATCCTTCCTACAATGCCCCACTCCACTGTCCCTTTGTCCTCCCCATCATTTTCCATTCCCCCATGCCTTCGTCCCCATCATCTCAAACTCCCCTCGTACTTCCCCCATTACTCCCTTCCTTGCCTCTTTGTCTTCCTCATTATCTCTCACATCCGTCTCCTCGTCATCCCCACCATTCTCCACTCCCTCGCACGATGCTTTCCCAAATGGTCTAATGTTGACATCAGAAAAGTGGGAACATCAAGTGATCAGATGTTCCCATCACTGAAATATAAGAAAAACAGTTAAAATATGAAATGAAAATATAAAAAAATATACAATTAAATATACTCACGAAATGAACATTATGGTAAACAACACAGTTCAATTCCAATGCAATTCACACAAAATAATTAAATGAAATTGAAAATAAATCAAAATCTATGAAAATTCAGTTTATCAATGCAATCAGAAACATTGAAATGGAATTGTAACATATCTAGTATAGCATGTGTGTTCCTCTTCCATGCAACAGATGGTACTGTTTTTCAAAAACAGCATAGTTTTACCTGTCACAGGTGTGGCATCTATACTTATACTTACGAAATGAATGGTATGGTAAACAACACAGCTCAATTCCAACACAATGTCACACAAAATAATTCAATAAAAAAATAAAATAAATCGAAATCTATGAAAATAAAATTTATCAATGCAATCGGAGACATTGAACTGGAATTCGTGACATATTTAGTATAGCGTGCACGTTGATATTATGTGCAACAGATGGCGCTGTTTTTCAAACCGCATGTTTTTACCTGTCACAGGGGTGGCATCTATATAGTAGGTATATATAAAGACACGCCTATTCGAATGCAACGTTGTGTCAAATTTCATAGCAATCGGTGAAGAACTTCCGGACATTACTGCATGTGTTGCTCTTACGTCCACCAGATGGCGCTGCTTTTAAAAACAAAAATGGTTTTTTGTCACAGGTGAGGCATGTATATAGTAGATATTTAAACAGCCTCGCCTATTCGAAAGCAACGTTTTGTCGAAATTTCAAAGCAATCGTTAAAGAATTTTCGAAGATTTTCCTAGCATGAAAAACACATGAAAAAACACAATTTTTTTCAGAAAAAGCATGTTTTTTTTACCGTCACAGACGTGACATCTATATAGTATGTATATAAAAACTTGCTCGGATGTGAATGGAACGTTGTGTGAAAATTTCAAAGCAATCGGTGAAGAACTTTCGGATATTAGCGTTATGCACAAACGAACATTCCCATTTATATATATATATATATATATATATATATATATATATATAATATATATATATATATATATATATATATATATATATATATATATATATATTATATTATATATATATATATATATATATATATATATATATATATATATATATATATATATATATATATATATATATATATTATATATATATTATATAGAAACACCCTGGAAGAAGGGAGAACCCTTTCTCAACCCAAGGGAGAACCCAAGGGAGAAACACCCTGCCATGGCTCCGCGTGGGGACGACATTGTACAAGTGGGGGCTACCGGAGCAGAACCTCTCTGGGTGGCTGAATCTGTGGTCCATAAAGCAGCCATGTCCCTTCCCAACAGGTCAGCAGGTGGGTTCACAGGACTAAAACCCATCCACCTCAAGCAAATGCTCAACCCTGCACTGGTGACATTGCAAAGAACCTCTTGGTGGAACTAACCAGATTCACCAACACATGTCTAGCTGGCAACATACCACCATCCATAAGACCTATTTTTTGGAGCATCCCTCTGCTCTAAAGAAAAAGGATGGAGGGATCAGGCCAATAGCTGTGGGCAATTCTCTCCGGCGTCTCGTCGCAAAGGCAGCTGCAAGAACAGTTAGTGATGCAGCGGCCAACATGCTGAAGCCAAAACAGCTTGGGTTGGCATTCCACAAGGGTGTGAGGCGGCAGCCCATGCAGCTCGAGCCTTCATCGCCAACATCACAGACGAAAAGGCCCTTATCAAGCTAGATTTCAAAAATGCCTTCAATTTGGTGAGGAGGCTGCTGTACTCCGTGCGGTTCATAGTCATTTCCCTTCCTCTACCCTTTCGTACATTCATGCTACAGTATGGATCTTATGCTACTTTTTGGCGAACATGAAATTGACTCGCGGGAAGGCGTCCAACAGGGTGACCCCCTTGCTCCTCTCCTTTTCTGCTTAGTCATCAAACAAGTCACAGAGGTCCTGTCCAGCGAGCTTAACATCTGGTTCTTGGATGATGCTTATCTTGAGATGATGGTTATCTTGAGATGATTTCGGGGCTTTTTTAGTGTCCCCGCGGCCCGGTCCTCGACCAGGACTCCACCCCCCAGGAAGCAGCCCGTGACAGCTAGCTAAAACCCAGGTACCTATTTTACTGCTAGGTAACAGGGGCATAGGGTGAAAGAAACTCTGCCCATTGTTTCTCGCCGGCGCCTGGGATCGAACCCAGGACCACAGGATCACAAGTCCCGCGTGCTGTCCGCTCGGCCGACCGGCTCCCGGGGTACCCTAGCTGGTTCCCAAGACTCCCTCCTGGAGGACATCAAAAAAATCCAGGAGCAAGGTGCAGTTTTAGGCCTCACCCTGAACCCTTCTAAATGTGAAATAATATGTTCCAACCAGGGCATCGTAGAGAGAATAGAGGGTCTTCTGCCAAACATCCATAAAACTAAACCTGAAGACAGCACACTCCTAGGAGCTCCCCTGGGGTTGAAAGCCATCGATGAGGTCCTTGATAAGAAAATCGCCGACCTTAAGAGGATGGATGGGAGGATTGAGGATATTGATGCTCATGATGCACTCTACCTCATCACCAGATGTCTGTCCCTTCCCAGGTAAACCTACTTTCTGAGGTGTTCACCATCTTACAGTAGCCAAAAACTAAGTGAGTATGACCGGTTACTGAAATCAATGCTAGAAAAAGCCTTTAACCTCTCTCTTGATGACCTGCAGTGGAAACAAGCCTCTCTTCCCGTAAGACTTGGGGGCCTCGGAGTTCGAACAGCAACGCAAATCGCTGTTCCAGCCTTCCTGTCCTCCTTATCAGCATCCGACGACCTTGTGAAGGAAATTCTACCTACCCACTTACATCAGCAGGCAGGTGTACATGATCCCAATTTTACACGCTGTGCCACAGAGTGGGCCTCTAGTGCAGGCCCATCACCTCAACCACCATCCCCAAAAGCCCACAGGCAATCCAGCTGGGATGGCCCCATTGTAGACAAAGTTGCTGCAGAGTGCCTGGATGCTGCATCAACACAACACGACATTGCTCGCCTCACAGCAGTAGCAGCCCCACATGCAGGGGATTTCCTGTTGGCAACCCCAATGTCGGCAACTGGCACGCGTCTCACACCACACGCCCTCCGAATTGCTGTGGCCCTCCGCCTTGCTGCCCCAATCCACACCAGATATAGGTGTATTTTCGGCGAGGTGGTGGCTGACGGGTACGGCCACCATGGCCTACTCTGCCAAGTACAGGAGGATGGCACTCGAGGCACAGTGAAGTTAACGACATCATCAAGAGGAGCCTCACCACGGCTGGATGCCCAGCTGAGAGAGAGCCTCGTTACCTAACGCCCCGTAACTCTGATGATCTTATTGGTCGCCCGGATGGTATCACAGTGAACCCCTGGAAGAATGGCAAGCAGTTGGTATGGGACTACACGTGCGTATCAACCCTGGCTAACACCTACATTGAACTCAGTGTTGCACAACCAGGTGGCGCTGCCACCCACAGGGAAGCAGCCAAATCCCGTAAGTATAGAGAACTGGATCACCACTACAATTTTGTCCCCATTGCTTCTGAGACACTCGGCGCCTGGGGTAAAAGTGCTACCAGTTTTTGAAGGAACTGGGTTCTAGGCTCATTGAAACAACAAGGGACCCTAGAGCTGCCAGCTTTCTTTTCCAGCGCCTCAGCGTGGCGATACAGAGGGGAAATGCGCACTGCATCCAGGGTTCCTGACCGCCATCTGAGGAGCTGGAGGAACTCGACAACTTATGATAACCATCTTTGTAACCTATATGTAACTCCTTTTTTGTAACAAAGTTCAAATAAAGCAAATATATGTGTACATACAAAAGAATGGGGTGGTAGGAGAAGAAAATATTAGTGTTCAGTGAGAAACCACAAGGTCTCCTCTGAATACGTTTTATTTTCTTCTCCGAGGCTATGGGTCCCCACATTGGCACCAGAGGTGGTACCCTCACAAACAAAATATATATATATATATATATATATATATATATATATATATATATATATATATATATATATATATATATGCGAACAAGCCTGAATGGTCCCCAGGACTATATGCGAATGAAAACTCACACCCCAGAAGTGACTCGAACCCATACTCCCAGGAGCAACGCAACTGGTATGTACAAGACGCCTTAAACCACTTGACCATCACGACCGGACAAAATGAGGTGATAGCCGAAGCTATTTGAACCACCTCACCGCCGGCACTCGGATGGTTATCTTGGGTATAGCATTTTACCAAATCACCTCATTCTTTGGGGCACACGTGAGGAACACAAATGCGAACAAGCCTGAATGGTCCCCAGGACTATATGCAAATGAAAACTCACACCCCAGAAGTGACTCGAACCCATACTCCCAGGAGCAACGCAACTGGTATGTACAAGACGCCTTAAACCACTTGACCATCACGACCGGACAAAATGAGGTGATAGCCGAAGCTATTTGAACCACCTCACCGCCGGCACTCAGATGGTTATCTTGGGCATAGCATTTTACCAAATCACCTCATTCTTTGGGGCACACGTGAGGAACACAAATGCGAACAAGCCTGAATGGTCCCCAGGACTATATGCGAATGAAAACTCACACCCCAGAAGTGACTCGAACCCATACTCCCAGGAGCAACGCAACTGGTATGTACAAGACGCCTTAAACCACTTGACCATCACGACCGGACAAAATGAGGTGATAGCCGAAGCTATTTGAACCACCTCACCGCCGGCACTCAGATGGTTATCTTGGGTATAGCATTTTACCAAATCACCACATTCTTTGGGGCACACGTGAGGAACACAAATGCGAACAAGCCTGAATGGTCCCCAGGACTATATGCGAATGAAAACTCACACCCCAGAAGTGACTCGAACCCATACTCCCAGGAGCAACGCAACTGGTATGTACAAGACGCCTTAAACCACTTGACCATCACGACCGGACAAAATGAGGTGATAGCCGAAGCTATTTGAACCACCTCACCGCCGGCACTCAGATGGTTATCTTGGGTATAGCATTTTACCAAATCACCTCATTCTTTGGGGCACACGTGAGGAACACAAATGCGAACAAGCCTGAATGGTCACCAGGACTATATGCGAATGAAAACTCACACCCCAGAAGTGACTCGAACCCATACTCCAAGGAGCAACGCAACTGGTATGTACAAGACGCCTTAAACCACTTGACCATCACGACCGGACAAAATGAGGTGATAGCCGAAGCTATTTGAACCACCTCACCGCCGGCACTTCGCTTCGTGATAGCTTCGGCTATCACCTCATTTTGTCCGGTTGTGATGGTCAAGTGGTTTAAGGTGTCTTGTATTAGGTGTCTGATTACAATGCATTAACAACAGGGCTCCATCAAGGAACATATAATCTTTTCTCACAACCAGACCATCACAAGAGAAATCTTAACAAACAACACTGAAATCATCGATAGATACAGCGATATCAGGAGGTTCGACATCTGCGAGGCACTACACAACAAAAAGTCAACACCAGCAATCTACAGCCAATTAATGCACAACAATATTCTACCCACTTCAAGACTCCGAACCAATATAGAAGCACCTAGAGGAACCATCATGGGCCAATAGGTCTTCTGCAGTTATTCCATTCTTATTGGGAACATTGGTTCGTGTTCTATCATGCGTAAAAAAATGTCACCTCTCCCAAACCTTTGTACCATATCACCTCACCCAATTGCGAGTATAAGTATGGACGTATTTTGCGTGTTTACAGGTTACA
>WNGS01092210.1:894176-907257 GCA_020271785.1 Procambarus virginalis
CACAAATACGTCAACATCAACCCTCATTACACCGTCTAACATACAATGTAGATGTAACAACTAAATTTGTGAATTCAAGAAATAATCTATTGTATAACACAGTATTAGTACGAGAAAAATGTTAATTACATTCGAAGCCGTGTTTTAAAATGGCGGTGATCTTGTTGTTACTGCAGCTCACACACTGTGTGTATCGTTTGCGTATGATGAACGTGTGACAATTTACTACAACAAGTATTTTATTACTATCTTATTCTTTATTTTACTATTTTTAGGATACATGAAACTTTCCAAATATATTTATACACAATAATATAGAAGGATGCTTGTCATAGTCCTTATATATTATGGAAAATACGATGCCATGAACGAAGTCAAGGTCAAGTCGAAGTCAAAGTCATTAATGGCTGAACGTATTAGTCATTTTTTTCTCACAAATGATATACATACATAGTTGATTTACAAAAATATTTGGATATATAGATAGAGCTAGTGCGTACAATACCTAAGCCACTATAGTACGCATACATTTCAGGCAACCGGGCAGTATATGTACCTTACTCAAATCTCTGAATATGTTAGATATTAAGTCCCTGCACATTCTCTCATTTGTATTTTATATATATAAAACGCTGAACTGTAATGTCAATCCTGACCTTAAAGCTTCCTAGAAGGTTGTAACAGATTCCATGAGCACCACCACAGAACACATACCTATTTGATATTCCAAGAGTACGACTTAGTCAAACTAGAAATGCTTTACAAATCAAGGACCTCGAATGTGGAATGACCTTCCCAATTATGTTAAAGACTGTACCTCTCTGAACCAGTTTAAGATAAAAACTAAGTACTACCTAATTACTCAATGTAACCTACCTAACCCCCAAATGTCAATCCATATCTTCTGTTTAAACATGCTGTTTTGTTGAACAAATTGTATTTTTACTCTTTTTCTGCCATGTTTCCCCCCCCCCCTTTTTCCCTTTTTTCTGTTGTTTTCTCAACACAATTTATACTTTAATTATGCGGATCAGGACATCACCTGATCAAACACATCAAACATCGTTTGACCACCATCAAACACCACATTTCGTGTTGTGTTTGACGCTCACTGATATGTTCCAGCGTTGTTTTATATTTGGTGCTATTCTATCTTACGCTTTGTTGCTCTTTTTCCTACGGGCTCATAGAACATTCTATTGCGAACCATTGACACAAAATTGAATGACGTACATAGAATAAAAATGTCAGGACAGTGAAATAATTATAACTTTCAAAGCTCTGTATCGCGCATGTGTTGTCACGTCACCAATACTGGGTAACGGTTCCACCACTTCCCACACTTTTGCGGGTGGGCCGCGACCATTTTTCTACATTTATATTCATATCATCGTGTTGGGAATTTCATTGCGAGTCCATTGATACCAAATTTAACGCTGTAGGACAAGTGTGGAAGTGATAACAATCCCAAGAGTAAAAACATCTTGTTGCTGTTGGGCGCTCACGGCCAGTCATCTACATAGTTATTTATTTGGTGCTGGTATCCCTATACCTTTTGTGACCTTTTTTTACTGATGTTCTTCTAGAGAATTTTATTGCGAACACGTTGGTATTAAATGAAATACGTAGCTCAAGAACTAAGGTCAGGAGAGTAAAAAGAGTATACACATTTTTGTTTTGACGCTTAAGGTTATTGTGACTCATCGCCTGCATAGAAACTGTAATTGTGGTTGATCTCGAACCCATTGATAATGTGACGACTTATACTGAATTTTGTAACTATATCATCAAGATTGTAACCAGTTTAGCTAAATGTATTGCGGGGTTCAGTCCCTAAGCCCATATATGTGCCTCTGTAACCATTTAGGTTACAGGGCAAAAACATAAGAACAAAGGTAACTGCAGAAGGCCTATTGGCCCATACCAGGCAGCTCCTATCTATAACAGATAAAAACTAAGTACTACCTAATTAACTCAATGTAACCTACCTAACCACCAAAATGTCAATCCATATCTTCTATTTTAAACAATGCTGTTTTGTTGACCAAATTGTATTTTTACTCTTTTTCTGCAATGTTCCCCCCCCCCTTTTTTTCAATTTTTTCTTATTTTTTCTCAACACAATTTATACTTTAATTATGCGGACCAGGACATCACCTGGAGTCCTGTTTGCCTAGCCGCTTCCGCAATGTGGACATAAAATGATGTCCTCAAAAAATATTTGTATAAAATTCAATTTTAATCCGATTTACTTTGGGTTTGTTTCAAACTGCGCGCCATGAGGTTGTCTTTCTCACCACTAGGCTGCATGGTACAATAAGTTCATGAAAGGTGTGGACCACTTCGATCAAATAGTATTACCATTTTACCAGGAAAACTCACAAGTGGACCAAAAAGACAACGTTTATTTCCTGCAAATGGCATTGCATAATGCCTTTGTTTTGTACAAATACAACACAACTGATCATGAGTGTCCCAAACGGGTTGCAGGTGGGTGACTTTAACCGTTTATACTGGTAATGCTTCCCCCATATCATGTATTATATGCATATGTCTGTTTAGGGAATTTTATTCCGATCAATGTACAACCAAAAATAACTGTGTGCAACAAGTATAAACTTGACAAACATAACAACAGTAAAAACATTTCGTGTGTGTTTGCCGCTCACTGATATGTTCCACGTTGTTTTATATTTGGTGCTATTCTAACTTACGCTTTGTTGTTTTTTTTTCCTACGGGCTCATAGAACATTCTATTGCGAACACATTGACACAAAAATGAATGACGTACATAGAATAATAATGTCACGACAGTGAAATAATTATAAACTTTCAAATCTCTGTATCACACGTGTGTCGTAGCATCACTGATACTCGGTAACAGTTCCACCATTTCCCACACTCTTGCGGGTGGGCCGCGACCATTTTTCTACATTTATATTCATATCATCGTGTTGGGAATTTCATTGCGAGTCCATTGATACCAAATTTAACGCTGTAGGACAAGTGTGGAAGTGATAACAATCCCAAGAGTAAAAACATCTTGTTGCTGTTGGGCGCTCACGGCCAGTCATCTACATAGTTATTTATTTGGTGCTGGTATCCCTATACCTTTTGTGACCTTTTTTTACTGATGTTCTTCTAGAGAATTTTATTGCGAACACGTTGGTATTAAAATGAAATACGTAGCTCAAGAACTAAGGTCAGGAGAGTAAAAGAGTATACACATTTTTGTTTTGACGCTTAAGGTTATTGTGACTCATCGCCTGCATAGAAACTGTAATTGTGGTTGATCTCGAACCCATTGATAATGTGACGACTTATACTGAATTTTGTAACTATATCATCAAGATTGTAACCAGTTTAGCTAAATGTATTGCGGGGTTCAGTCCCTAAGCCCATATATGTGCCTCTGTAACCATTTAGGTTACAGGGCAAAAACATAAGAACAAAGGTAACTGCAGAAGGCCTATTGGCCCATACCAGGCAGCTCCTATCTATAACAGATAAAAACTAAGTACTACCTAATTAACTCAATGTAACCTACCTAACCACCAAAATGTCAATCCATATCTTCTATTTTAAACAATGCTGTTTTGTTGACCAAATTGTATTTTTACTCTTTTTCTGCAATGTTCCCCCCCCCCCTTTTTTTCAATTTTTTCTTATTTTTTCTCAACACAATTTATACTTTAATTATGCGGACCAGGACATCACCTGGAGTCCTGTTTGCCTAGCCGCTTCCGCAATGTGGACATAAAATGATGTCCTCAAAAAATATTTGTATAAAATTCAATTTTAATCCGATTTACTTTGGGTTTGTTTCAAACTGCGCGCCATGAGGTTGTCTTTCTCACCACTAGGCTGCATGGTACAATAAGTTCATGAAAGGTGTGGACCACTTCGATCAAATAGTATTACCATTTTACCAGGAAAACTCACAAGTGGACCAAAAAGACAACGTTTATTTCCTGCAAATGGCATTGCATAATGCCTTTGTTTTGTACAAATACAACACAACTGATCATGAGTGTCCCAAACGGGTTGCAGGTGGGTGACTTTAACCGTTTATACTGGTAATGCTTCCCCCATATCATGTATTATATGCATATGTCTGTTTAGGGAATTTTATTCCGATCAATGTACAACCAAAAATAACTGTGTGCAACAAGTATAAACTTGACAAACATAACAACAGTAAAAACATTTCGTGTGTGTTTGCCGCTCACTGATATGTTCCACGTTGTTTTATATTTGGTGCTATTCTAACTTACGCTTTGTTGTTTTTTTTTCCTACGGGCTCATAGAACATTCTATTGCGAACACATTGACACAAAAATGAATGACGTACATAGAATAATAATGTCACGACAGTGAAATAATTATAAACTTTCAAATCTCTGTATCACACGTGTGTCGTAGCATCACTGATACTCGGTAACAGTTCCGCCATTTCCCACACTCTTGCGGGTGGGCCGCAACCATTATTCTACGTTTATATTCATATCACCGTGTTGGGAATTTCATTGCGAGTCCATTGATACCAAAATTAACGCTGTAGAACAACTGTGGAAGTGATAACAATCGCAAGAGTAAAAACATCTTGTTGCTGTTGGGCGCTCATGGCGAGTCATCTCCGTAGTTATTTATTTGGTGCTGGTATCCCTATACCTTTCGTGACCTTTTTTACTAATGTTCTTCTAGAGAATTGTATTGCGAACACGTTGGTACCAAAATGAAATACGTAGCTAGAGAACTAAGGTCAGGAAAGTAAAAAGAGTATACACATTTTCGTTCTGACGCTTAAGCACATCCCATCGTCATCCATTCACTTCGTGTGGTCTGGTCAACATACTTTAGCCAGGTTATTGTGACTCATCGCCTGCATAGAAACTGTAATTGTGGTTGATCTCGAACCCATTGATAATGTGACGACTTATACTGAATTTTGTAACTATATCATCAAGATTGTAACCAGTTTAGCTAAATGTATTGTGGGGTTCAGTCCCTAAGCCCATATATGTGCCTCTGTAACCATTTAGGTTACAGGGCAAAAACATAAGAACAAAGGTAACTGCAGAAGGCCTATTGGCCCATACCAGGCAGCTCCTATCTACAACCACCCAATCCTACTAATATACATGTCTAACCCGCGCTTGAAACAATCGAGGCAGCCCACCTTCACTACTATGAAGTTCGAAAAATAATTCCTCCACCACTATGAAGTTGAAAAAAATTAACTCTGAAGTTCGTATAGCAGGTTAAGCAAAGGCAAATCCTAAAGGTTTTTTTCAGTTATATTGAACAAAGGTTAGGAAAAGGATAGGTCCATTAAAGATCAAGACAGATCATATATTGGATTTTCGATTTTTGATATTTTGATATTTTTTGATATTCGATTTTTGTATCATCGGCAAATTTGCAAATGCTGCTACTCAAACCTTAATCTAAAATATTTATATTTATTATAAACAACAGAGGTCCCAGTCCAGAGGCTTGAGGCACTCAGCTTACAACATTTTTCCACTCTTATAACCACCCAAGCTCACTCATATACATGTCGAACCCACGTTTGAAACAATCAATCCACGTTTGGTGGTAATTTGTTCCACAAATCAACAACCCTGTTACCGAACCAGTATTTTCCCAGGTCTTTCCTAAATCTAAACTTATGCAATTTATACCCATTATTTCGTCTGGTGCTGATACTTTTAATATCCCATTTGTTATGTCCATTCATCAACTTGTAAACCTCTATCATGTCACACCTAACTCTTCGCCTTTTCAGTGAATGCAATTGGGGAATTAACTTTGTTAATTAACTATGCTGGATACGTTCAAGTGAATTTATATCAATTCTATAGTACGGCGACTAAAACTGAACTGCATAATCAAAATGGGGCCTAACCAAAGCAACAAATTGATTGATTGATAAGAATTAAGCCACCCAAGAGACAGCACGGGAATGAAGAGCTTTAAAGAGCAAGCTATAGCTGAAGAACAAAACCAGGTGTCTTGTTATTAACCCTTCGATTAATAAATCCTAGTGTACTATTTGCCTTATTACGAACATTCATGCATTGATCTCTTGGTTTAAATTCTTACTAATCATAACTCCAAGTTCCCTTTCGAAATACCCGACTTTGCAATCACAACACCATCTATCTCGTATCTTGTAACTCTATCATATATCATTACCTAACCTCAAAACTTTCCATTTATCAGCATTGAACTGCATCTGTCAACCTTTTGCCCATTTCAAAACTCTATTTAGATCAACTTGAAGAGATAGTGAGTCTTCTTCTGTGTTATTTTCCCTACCGATTTTTGTATCATCGGCAAATTTGCAAATGTTGTTACTCAAACCTGAATCTAAATCATTTATATATACAGTTTTATTAAATATGACCGAAAAAGTAAGATTAATAATTCTAACCTACGAATTTTCTCAATTTTCCTTATGTTTGTTTTTACTGATGACGGTAAATTAAAAATCAATTCTCCAAAATTCATTCTTTATTCTTAGTCTGACGCGACACTTGAGCGCGTTTCGTAAAACTTATTACATTTTCAAAGACTTTAGTTACACACACTCAAACAATTATAACTGAACAGAGTTTAAATACCTGCATTTGGGTGAGGTGACATGTTACAATGGTTTGGGGTGAGGTGAGAACAAACACAGAACACGAAACAATGGGTATAAGGGAAGAATAGATCTGTAACTGCAGAAGGCCTATTGGCCCGTATTTCTTGATGTTTCTATATTGGAGCGGAGTCTTGAAGTGGGTAGAATTCTACCCACTTCAAGACTCACAATATCATTCACAATTTATTAATGAATTTTACAAAAAACACCATAAATTTTATATTTAAACATGTAAAAACTATTTGTAATACATTAGGAACAAAATAGTTGTAGAAAAACAATTTATTATAAAACCTATGTGTTTGGATTTTTTGATTAAAAGTTTCTCAAAGGCTCTCCTGCACCATTCTCAATGTAAATCATTCCCACGCCTATGGGAAGAGATAGACGAACGTTTTCCTAGATGATTTGTGTTTGCTGGGATCCTCAAGACCCGTCCTGAAGACCCATCCTAAAGACCCGTCAAGACCCATCCTCAAGACCCATCATTAGGACCTATCCTCAGGACCCATCCTCAAGACCCTTCCTCAAGACCTGTACTCGAGACCCGTCTTCAAGACCCATCCTCAAGACCTATCCTCAAGAACCATCCTCAAGACCCAACATTAAGACCTGTTCTCAAGACCCATCCTCAAGACCCATCTTCAAGACCCAACATTTAGACCTATACTCAAGACCCATCCTCGAGACCCATCCTCAAGACCCATCCTCAAGACCCGTCCTCAAGACTCATCAATAAGTACCATGATCAAGACCTGTCCTCAAGACCCATTATCAAGACCCTTCCTCAAGACCCATCCACAAGACCCATCATCAAGACCCATCATCATTACTCATCAAGACCCATCCTGAAACCCATTCTCAAGACCTGTTCTCAAAACCCATCCTCAAGACCCATCCTAAAGACCCGTCCACATGACCCATCCTCACGACTATTCCTCAAGTCCTGTTCTCAAGACGCATCCTCAATCCCATACTCAAGACCCTTCCTCAAGACCTGTACTCGAGACCCGTCTTCAAGACCCATCCTCAAGACCTATCCTCAAGAACCATCCTCAAGACCCAACATTAAGACCTGTTCTCAAGACCCAACCTCAAGATCTATCCTAAACCCCCATCCTCAAGACCCATCCTCAAGACCCGTCCTCAGGACCCATCCTCACGACCCATCCTCACGACCCATCCTCAAGACTCGTCCACAGGACCCGTCCTAAAGGCCCATCCTGAAGACCCATCCTCACGACCATTCGTTACGACCCATCCTCAAGACCCGTCCTCATGACCCGTCCTCACGACCATTCCTCAAGACCCGTCCTCAAGACTCGTTCTCAAGACCCATCCTCAAGACCCTTTCTCAAGACCCATCCTCAAGACCCATCCTCAAGAATCATCCTCAAGACTCGTCCTCAAGACCCATCATTAAGACCTATCCTCAAGACCCATCCTCAAGACCCGTCCTCAAGACATGTCATCAAGCCCCATCATTAAGACCTATCCTCAAGACCCATACTCAAGACCCATCCTCAAGACCCATCATTAAGACCTATTCTCAAGACCCATCCTCAAGACCCATCTTCAAGACCCGTCCTCAGGACCCGTCTTCAAGACCCATCCTCAAGACCTATCCTCACGGCCCATCCTCAAGACCTGTCCTCAAGACCCATCCTCACGAACCATCCTCAGGACCCATCCTCATGACCCGTCTTCGAGACCCGTCTTCAAGACCCATCCTCAGGACCCATCCTCTTGACCCGTCTTCGATACCTGTCTTCAAGACCCATCCTCAAGACCCATCTTCATGTCCCGTCCACAAGACCCATCCTCAAGACCCATCCTCAAGTCCCGTCCTCAAGACCCGTCCTCAAGACCCATCTTCAAAACCCATCCTACAGACCCATCAAGACCCGTCCTCAAGACCCATCACTAGGACCTATCCTCAGGACCCATCCTCAAGACCCGTCCTCAAGACCCATCCTCAAGACCTATCCTCAAGACCCATCCTCACGACTCGTCCTTAAGACCCATCATTAAGACCTATCCTCAAGACCCGTCCTCAAGCCCCATCATTAAAACCTATCATCAAGACCTATCCTCAAGACCCATCATCAAGATCCGTCCTCAAGACCCATCATTTAGAACTATTCTCAAGACCCATCCTCAAGACCCGTCCTCAAGACCCATTTTCAAGGCCCTTCCTCAAGACCCATTCACAAGACCCATCATTAAGACCCATCATCAAGACCTGTCTTCAAGACCCATCCTCAAGATCCGTCCTCAAGACCTGTCCTCAAGACCCATCCTCAAGACCCGTTCTCAAAACCCATCCTCATGACCCATCCTCAAAACTATTCCTCAAGACCCATCCGCAAGACCCGTTCTCAAGACCCATCCTCAAGACCCATCAAGACCCATTTTCACAACCATTTCTCATGACCCATCCTCACGACCATTCCTCAAGACCTGTTCTCAAGACGCATCCTCAAGACCCATCCTCAAGACCCATCCTCAAGACCCATCCCCAAGACCCGTTCTCAAGACCCATCCTCAAGACCCAACCTCACGACACATCCTCAAGACCCATCCTCAACACCCGTTCTCAAGACCCGTCCACAAGACCCGTCCTCACGACCCATCCTCAGGACCCATCATCAGGACCCATCCTCAAGACCCGTCCTCAAGACCCGTCCTCGAGACCCGTCTTCAAGACCCATTCTCAAGACCCATCCTCAAGACCGGGCCTCGAGACCGTCTTCAAGTCCCGTCCTCAAGACCCATCCTCAAGACCCATCTTCAAGTCCCGTCCTCAAGCCCCATCCTCAAGGCCCATCTTCAAGACCCATCATCAAGACTCATTATCAAGATCCATCCTCAAGACCCGTCAAGACCCGTCCTCAAGACCCATCATTAGGACCTATCCTCAGGACCCATCCTCAAGACCCTTCCTCAAGACCTGTACTCGAGACCCGTCTTCAAGACCCATCCTCAAGACCTATCCTCAAGACCCATCCTCAAGATCCAACATTAAGGCCTATTCTCAAGACCCATCCTCAAGACCCATCCTAAAGACCCGTCCTCATGACCCATCCTCATGACCATTCCTCAAGACCAGCCCTCAAGACTCGTTCTCAAGACCCATCCTCAAGACCCGTCTTCATGACCCATCCTCAAGACCCGTCTTCAAGACCCATCCTCACGACCCATCCTCAGGACCCATCCTCAGGACCCATCCTCAAGACCCATCCTCAAGACCCGTCCTGAAGACCCATCCTAAAGACCCGTCAAGACCCATCCTCAAGACCCATCATTAGGACCTATCCTCAGGACCCATCCTCAAGACCCTTCCTCAAGACCTGTACTCGAGACCCGTCTTCAAGACCCATCCTCAAGACCTATCCTCAAGAACCATCCTCAAGACCCAACATTAAGACCTGTTCTCAAGACCCATCCTCAAGACCCATCTTCAAGACCCAACATTTAGACCTATACTCAAGACCCATCCTCGAGACCCATCCTCAAGACCCATCCTCAAGACCCGTCCTCAAGACTCATCAATAAGTACCATGATCAAGACATGTCCTCAAGACCCATTATCAAGACCCTTCCTCAAGACCCATCCACAAGACCCATCATCAAGACCCATCATCATTAGTCATCAAGACCCATCCTGAAACCCATTCTCAAGACCTGTTCTCAAAACCCATCCTCAAGACCCATCCTAAAGACCCGTCCACATGACCCATCCTCACGACTATTCCTCAAGTCCTGTTCTCAAGACGCATCCTCAATCCCATACTCAAGACCCTTCCTCAAGACCTGTACTCGAGACCCGTCTTCAAGACCCATCCTCAAGACCTATCCTCAAGAACCATCCTCAAGACCCAACATTAAGACCTGTTCTCAAGACCCAACCTCAAGACCCAACCTCAAGATCTATCCTAAACCCCCATCCTCAAGACCCATCCTCAAGACCCGTCCTCAGGACCCATCCTCACGACCCATCCTCACGACCCATCCTCAAGACTCGTCCACAGGACCCGTCCTAAAGGCCCATCCTGAAGACCCATCCTCACGACCATTCGTTAAGACCCATCCTCAAGACCCGTCCTCATGACCCGTCCTCACGACCATTCCTCAAGACCCGTCCTCAAGACTCGTTCTCAAGACCCATCCTCAAGACCCGTTCTCAAGACCCATCCTCAAGACCCATCCTCAAGAATCATCCTCAAGACTCGTCCTCAAGACCCATCATTAAGACCTATCCTCAAGACCCATCCTCAAGACCCGTCCTCAAGACATGTCATCAAGCCCCATCATTAAGACCTATCCTCAAGACCCATACTCAAGACCCATCCTCAAGACCCATCATTAAGACCTATTCTCAAGACCCATCCTCAAGACCCATCTTCAAGACCCGTCCTCAGGACCCGTCTTCAAGACCCATCCTCAAGACCTATCCTCACGGCCCATCCTCAAGACCTGTCCTCAAGACCCATCCTCACGAACCATCCTCAGGACCCATCCTCATGACCCGTCTTCGAGACCCGTCTTCAAGACCCATCCTCAGGACCCATCCTCTTGACCCGTCTTCGATACCTGTCTTCAAGACCCATCCTCAAGACCCATCTTCATGTCCCGTCCACAAGACCCATCCTCAAGACCCATCCTCAAGTCCCGTCCTCAAGACCCGTCCTCAAGACCCATCTTCAAAACCCATCCTACAGACCCATCAAGACCCGTCCTCAAGACCCATCACTAGGACCTATCCTCAGGACCCATCCTCAAGACCCGTCCTCAAGACCCATCCTCAAGACCTATCCTCAAGACCCATCCTCACGACTCGTCCTTAAGACCCATCATTAAGACCTATCCTCAAGACCCGTCCTCAAGCCCCATCATTAAAACCTATCATCAAGACCTATCCTCAAGACCCATCATCAAGACCCGTCCTCAAGACCCATCATTTAGAACTATTCTCAAGACCCATCCTCAAGACCCGTCCTCAAGACCCATTTTCAAGGCCCTTCCTCAAGACCCATTCACAAGACCCATCATTAAGACCCATCATCAAGACCTGTCTTCAAGACCCATCCTCAAGATCCGTCCTCAAGACCCGTCCTCAAGACCCATCCTCAAGACCCGTTCTCAAAACCCATCCTCATGACCCATCCTCACGACTATTCCTCAAGACCCATCCGCAAGACCCGTTCTCAAGACCCATCCTCAAGACCCATCAAGACCCATTTTCACAACCATTTCTCATGACCCATCCTCACGACCATTCCTCAAGACCTGTTCTCAAGACGCATCCTCAAGACCCATCCTCAAGACCCATCCTCAAGACCCATCCCTAAGACCCGTTCTCAAGACCATCCTCAAGACCCAACCTCACGACACATCCTCAAGACCCATCCTCAACACCCGTTCTCAAGACCCGTCCACAAGACCCGTCTTCACGACCCATCCTCAGGACCCATCATCAGGACCCATCCTCAAGACCCGTCCTCAAGACCCGTCCTCGAGACCCGTCTTCAAGACCCATTCTCAAGACCCATCCTCAAGACCGGGCCTCGAGACCCGTCTTCAAGTCCCGTCCTCAAGACCCATCCTCAAGACCCATCTTCAAGTCCCGTCCTCAAGCCCCATCCTCAAGGCCCATCTTCAAGACCCATCATCAAGACTCATTATCAAGATCCATCCTCAAGACCCATCCTCAAGTCCCGTCCTCAAGACCCGTCCTCAAGACTGATCCTCAAAGACCATCTTCAAGACCCATTCTCAAGACCCATCTTCAAGACCCATCCTAAAGGCCCGTCAAGACCGGTCCTCTAGACCCATCATTAGGACCTATCCTCAGGACCCATCCTCAAGACCCGTCCTCAAGACCCGTCCTCGAGACCCGTCTTCAAGACACATCCTCAAGACCTATCTTCAAGACCCATCCTCAAGACCCGTCCTTAAGACCCATCATTAAGACCTATCCTCAAGACCCATCCTCAAGACCCGTCCTCAACACCCGTCCTGAAGCCCCATCATTAAGACCTATCCTCAAGACCTATCCTCAAGACCCATCCTCAAGACCCGTCCTCAAGACCCATCATTAAGACCTACTCTCAAGACCCATCCTCAAGACCCATCCTCAAGATCCATCATTTAGACCCATCGTCAAGACCCGTCCTCAAGATCCATTATCGAGGCCCTTCCACACGACCCATCCACAAAACCCATCCTCAAGACCCATCCGCAAGACCCATCATAAAGACCCGTCCTCATGACCCATCCTCAGACCATTCCTCAAGACCCGCCCTCAAGTAGTCGTTCTCAAGACCCATCCTCAAGACCCGTTCTCAAGACCCATCCTCAAGACCCGTCCTAAAGTCCCGTCCTCATGACCCATCCTCAAGACCTGTCTTCAAGACCCATCCTCACGACCCA
>WNGS01092210.1:908257-928354 GCA_020271785.1 Procambarus virginalis
AGACCCATCCTCATGTCCCATCCTCAAGACCCATCATCAAGACCGATCATCAAGACCCATCCTCAAGGCCCATTCTCAAGACCCATCATCAAAACCCGTCCTCAAGACCCATCATCAAAACCCGTCCTTAAGACCCATCCTCAAGACGCGTCCTCAAGACCCATCCTCAAGACCCATCCTCAAGACCCATCCTCAAGACCCGTCCTCAAGACCCATCATTAAGACCTATCCTCAAGACCCATCCTCAAGACCTGCCCTCAAGCCCCATCATTAAGATCTATCGTCAAGCCCATACTCAAGACCCATCCTCTAGACCCATCATTAAGACCTATTCTCAAGACCCATCCTCATGACCCATCCTCAAGACCCGTGCTCAAGACCCATTATCAAGGCCCTTCCTCACTCAAGACCCATCCACAAGACCCATCCTAAAGACCCATCCTCAAGATCCATTCAAGACCCATCCTCAAGACCCCTCTTCAAGACCCATCCTCAAGACCCATCCACAAGACCCATCATCAAAACCCATCATCAAGACTCATCATCAAGCCATATCCTCAAGACCCATCCTCAAGACCCGTCATCAAGACCATCATCAAGACCCATCCTCAAGACCCATACTCAAGACCCATCTTCAAGACCCATCATTAAGACGTATTCTCAAGACCCATCCTCAAGACCCATCCTCAAGACCAATTTAGACCCATCGTCAAGACTGTTATCAAGGCCCTTCCTCAAGACCCATCCACAAGACCCATCATGAAGACCCATCATCAGGACTCATCATCAAGACCCATCCTCAAGACCCATCCTCAAGACCCATCATTTAGACCCATCGTCAAGACCCTTCTTCAAGACCTGTTATCAAGGCCCTTCCTCAAGACCCATCCACAAGACCCATCATGAAGACCCATCATCAGGACTCATCATCAAGACCCATCCTCAAGACCCATCATTTAGACCCATCGTCAAGATCCGTCCTCAAGACCTGTTATCAAGGCCCTTCCTCAAGACCCATCCACAAGACCCATCATGAAGACCCATCATCAGGACTCATCATCAAGACCCATCCTCAAGACCCTTCTTCAAGACCCATCCTCAAGACCCATTATCAAAAACCCATCATCAAGACTCATCATCAAGCCCCATCCTCAAGACCCGTCATCAAGAATCCATCATCAAGACTCATCATCAAGACCCATCCTCAAGACCCGTCCTGAAGACCCATCATTAGGACCTATTGTCAAGACCCATCCTCAAGACCTCAAGACCCATATCAAGACCCGTCCTCAAGACCCATATCAAGACCCGTCCTCAAGACCCATCCTCAAGACCCGTCATCAAGACCATGATCAAGACCCATCTTCAAGACCCATCCTCAAGACCCATCCTCAAGACCCATCCACAAGACTCATCATCAAGAACCCGTCATCAAGACTCATCATCAAGTCTCATCTTCAAGACCCGTCCTCAAGACCCATCATCAAGGCCCGTCCTCAAGATCCTTAAGACTCATCCTTAAGACCCATCATCAAGACCGATCATCAGGACCCATCCACAAGACTCATCATCAAGACCCATCCACAAGACCCATCTTCAAGACCCGTCCTCAAGACCCATCATTAGGACCTATTGTCAAGATCCATTCTCAAGACCCATCCTCAAGACCCATCCTCAATACCCGTCATCAAGACCATCATCAAGACCCATCCTCAAGACCCATCATCATGACCCATCACCAAGACCCATCCTCAAGTCCCGCCCACAAGACCCGTCCTCAAGGCCCATCATCAAGGTCCATCATCAAGACCCATCCTCAAGATCCGTCCTCAAGACCCATCCTCAAGACCCATCCTCAAGACCCGTCCTCAAGACCCATCATTTGGACCTATTGTCAAGACCCATTCTCAAGACCCATCCTCAAGACCCATCCTCAAGACCCGTCATCAAGACCAACAACAAGACCCATCCTCAAGACCCATCATCAAGACCCATCACCAAGACCCATCCTCAAGTCCCGCCCACAAGACCCATTCTCAAGACCCATCATCAAGACCCATCATCAAGACCCATCCTCAAGACCCATATCAAGACCCATCATCAAGACCCGTCCTCAAGACCCATCCTCAAGACCCATCGTCAAGACCCATCCTCAAGACCCGTCATCAAGACCATCCTCAAGACCCATCGTCAAGACCCATCGTCAAGACCCATCATCAAGACCCATCCTCAAGACCCATCCTCAAGACCCGTCATCAAGGCCCATCCTCAAGCCCCATCCTCAAGACCCGTCATCAAGACCATCCTCAAAACCCATCCTCAAGACCCGTCATCAAGACCATCATCAAGACCCATCATCAAGACCCGTCCTCAAGACCCATCCTCAAGACCCATCGTCAAGACCCATCATCATGACCCGTCATCAAGACCATCCTCAAGACCCATCCTCAAGACCCATCCTCAAGACCCATATCAAGACTCATCATCAAGACCCGTCCTCAAGACCCATCCTCAAGACCCATCGTCAAAATCCATCCTCAAGACCCGTCATCAAGACCATCCTCAAGATCCATCATCAAGACCCATCGTCAAGACACGTCCTCAATACCCATCCTCAAGACCCATCCTCAAGACCCATCCTTAAGACCCATCTTCAAGACCCGTCATCAAGACCCATCATCAAGACCCATCCTCAAGCCCCATCCTCAAGACCCGTCATCAAGACCATCCTCAAGACCCGTCATCAAGACCATCATCAAGACCCATCATCAAGACCCGTCCTCAAGACCCATCCTCAAGACCCATCCTCATGACCCGTCATTAAGACCATCCTCAAGACCCATCCTCAAGACCCATATCAAGACCCATCATCAAGACCCGTTCTCAAGACCCGTCCTCAAGACCCATCCTCAAGACCCATCCTTAAGACCCATCCTCAAGACCCATCATCAAGACCGATCATCAAGACCCATCCTCAAGGCCCATTCTCAAGACCCATCATCAAAACCCGTCCTCAAGACCCATCCTCAAGACTCGTCCTCAAGACCCATCCTCAAGACCTGTCCTCAAGACCCATCCTCAAGACCCATCCTCAAGACCCATCCTCAAGACCCGTCATCAAGCCCTATCCTCAAGACTGTCTTCAAGACCCGTCCTCAAGACCTACAAAATATTAACATTCTTTGTTAATATAATAAAAATAATGATAATAATAATATAATTTCTCAAATATATATTTATAATGATTTATTACAATGTCGTGTAAAGTTTGCCTTAGGATATTTTTTGTTAAGTGTTTCGTCTTTGTTGTTTGTTCTGGCCGCACCCAGATGAATCGTCGAGAGAGGTGCTATGGAGCACAAAGCGGCGCACTGCTCAATAAAAATGGTTTGAGAGTAATGAGTTGTAAGTCATAAGCTACCCCCATGAGAGCCATGAGTCTTACCCAGCAGTAAAGGTATGAGCCATCCCCAGGAGGAGAGCTATGAGCCATCCTCAGGAGGAGAGCTATGAGCCATCCCCAGGAGGAGAGCTATGAACTATCCTCAGGAGAGCTATGAGCCATCGCTTTAAGGAAAGTGTGACGTGGGAAGAAATACATTTCCCTCTGCATTATATGAGTTGAAGATAGGACGGAGTTTATGGAAATTATCAATACATTAGGCTATACATTAAACAACGCTTGGCACTTACGATCGTTAAATTCTTTAATTACCTTGTTAAGACTATGCTAACCACCCACCGTCTTTGTTTACGTTAGAGCAAGGTTGGAGCGAGTTAGGTGAGTGAGGCAGTGCTGACCACAATGAGGAGACCAGTCAGGTGTGTACTGGCATGCTGCCTCAACACCTGAGACCAGTCAGGTGTGTACTGGCATGCTGCCTCAACACTTGAGTCCAGTCAGGTGTGTACTGGCATGCTGCCTCAACACTTGAGACCAGTCAGGTGTGTACTGGCATGCTGCCAAAACACCTGAGACCAGTCAGGTGTGTACTAGCATGCTGCCTCAACACCTGAGACCAGTCAGGTGTGTACTGGCATGCTGCCTCAACACTTGAGACCAGTCAGGTGTGTACTGGCATGCTGCCACAACATCTGAGCACAGTCTGGTGTGTGCTGGCATGCTGCCACAACACCAGAACACCAGGGGACTGCCGTAATGCCACACCAGACTCTGTTGTTAACCCCCTGTTGTTTCATCATTATCTCGGTGAGGTAATATTACGGGACCAAGATAGACTCCGGGCGTCTCTACGAGGCCAGTGTAACAAGTGCCACAGCACTTCAGGGTGGGGTAGGAGCCAAGTGTAGAGCTAGACTGCTGCTCTATAGAGTTCAATCTAATCCATGGACTTGTGCCATTGGTTTCTAAATATAAATGTCCTTCCTCACTTATCTTATTAAGATCTCGTAATCCTATTAAGTGTATCATATTATTACAGACTACTCTTAATAATTAACATCTGTCGAGTCGCATATTTCTCATCTTTTTTAAGAGCTGTCGAGTAAATTATACTCTTCATACATTTAGTAAGACCTTAGGCATAGTTAAAGTGAAGACATTTGACAGAGTTTTGCGTGACTGGCGTAAATTTATAACCTATAACTGTGTGTTCCAGGTGATGGATCACCTGGAATACACAGTTAGGTAGGTGCATATCCCAGTTCTTCCTTGTTGTCAGGGGTAATTTAATATTTTCAGACGCTAATTATTATTATAATTGGGTATAATATTCCTTAATTGGACTTTAAAATTAATTTATAATTATTAATGTGGATTTTTTTAGAAGGAAGTCGAACAGAAAACTTGCCCTTGAAGCACTTGAGAAGTACCGCTTTCCTTATTTAGGTTAATATAGCAGAGCATTTCACGTTTTTCCTGAAATTGGTGTTAATTTGTTCATGAAGTTGAGCAACTGAGTTCCAGTTGGACGAATAGTTTCAATTGAGGCCCTTACAACTCCCAAATATTATATATTTATTTATTGCATTTATTTAAAACACAAAGAAAGAAATTACTTTTTTTGGCTCATAAGCCTTCCCTATGAAGAGCGCTATGAGCCATCCATATGAAGAGAGCTATGAGCCTTCCCTATGAGGAGAGCCAGAGGGCTTCCCTACGAGAAGAGCTGTGCACATTCCCCAGGAGGAGAGGAATGAGTCTTCCCTAGGAGAATAGTCACCAGCCTTTGTCAGGAGGTGAGCCACCAGCCTTTCTCAGGACGTGAGCCACCAGCCTTTCTCGGGACGTGAGCCACCAGCCTTTCTCAGGACGTGAGCCACCAGCCTTTCTCAGGACGTGAGCCACCAGCATTTCTCAGGAGGTGAGCCACCAGCCTTTCTCAGGACGTGAGCCACCAGCCTTTCTCAGGAGGTGAGCCACCAGCCTTTCTCAGGTGAGCCACCAGCCTTTCTCAGGAGGTGAGCCACAAGCCTTTCTCAGGAGGTTAGCCACCAGCCTTTCTCAGGACGTGAGCCACCAGCCTTTCTCGGGAGGTGAGCCACCAGCCTTTCTCAGGACGTGAGCCACCAGCCTTTCTCAGGACGTGAGCCACCAGCCTTTCTCAGGACGTGAGCCACCAGCCATTCTCAGGAGGTGAGCCACCAGCCTTTCTCAGGACGTGAGCCACCAGCCTTTCTCAGGAAGTTAGCCACCAGCCTTTCTCAGGAGGTGAGCCACCAGCCTTTCTCAGATGATGACTCACAAGCCTTTCTCAGGAGACGAGCCACAAGCCTTCCCCTGAAGGCGAGCCACAAGCCTTCCCCTGAAGGCGAGCCACAAGCCTTCCCCTGAAGGCGAGCCACAAGCCTTCCCCTGAAGGCGAGCCACAAGCCTTCCCCTGAAGGCGAGCCACAAGCCTTCCCCTGAAGGCGAGCCACAAGCCTTCCCCTGAAGGCGAGCCACAAGCCTTCCCCTGAAGGCGAGCCACAAGCCTTCCCCTGAAGGCGAGCCACAAGCCTTCCCCTGAAGGCGAGCCACAAGCCTTCCCCTGAAGGCGAGCCACAAGCCTTTCCCTGAAGGCGAGCCACAAGCCTTCCCCTGAAGGCGAGCCACAAGCCTTCCCCTGAAGGCGAGCCACAAGCCTTCCACATTCGTAGAGCTACAAGTCTTTTCCAAGTTGAGAAGCCAAAGTCTTCCCCAGGAGGAGTGCCATTAAGCCTTCCCCAGGAGAAGAGCCCTTAGCCTCCTCCATCAGGTTAGTCACTGTGTGCTCGTAACTCTCCCCTAAGCTCCCCCGAGGAGCTTATGTCTTTGGTTGAAGGTTAAAGATCACGGAGAGCAACTTCCAGGAGCTGTTTTCTTACTCTTCATCTTTCTTCTTAGCTATTTGTCATCGCTCAGCGTTAGCTCTAGCTCTTGAGTCCCACCTCTTGACTATCGGTAGTCTGGTTTATTGTGCTTCACGTCGTTCTATAAGTATGTAAGTGTCCCACACATCTTTCTTCTTTACTTCTTGGTATTTGTCCACTATGGTATACTGAAGGTCGTCCTAGGTCCATCTCACTCATCCGTGGCTCCTTTTTCTGGCTCCGACATCTGTTTCTGTCCCCACCTGCGGTAAACAGTTTCCCCTGTGTCTTTCCTCTAGTTATCCCCCCACCTGCGGTAAACTGTCTGCTCTGTGCCTATTCTCTAGTTCTCTCTAGTTCTCTAGTTCTGCTTTCTATAAAGCAATTTACTTTGTACTCGTTATTGCTCCTGTGGTCACGTATTTCTAGCTCTCGTGTTCTTACCGATATATTGCTTAGGTTAAATATGTTTGGTCTTTTGGGAAAGACTTTATTTTTCTTATTAACTTCGTGTCATCTTTGAGTTCATCATTTCATAAATGTCGGACCCAATATTGTACTCCCAAGACTGACACCTCTAGAATGACGCTGATACTTTCTAGGTGACTTTCTCCTGCCTCAGTGTTATACAGGATTGTTGTTAGGCCTCTGCACCAGGCACTAATTGGTCTGGCTGTTAAGATGGCTGGTCAGAAATCGGTGGCTTGAAGGTAGCTCTATATTTCTGCTGACGTTTGACGTGACTTGATGGGCTTAGGATCTGTATTTGATGCCATCTGCTGAAGGTATTAGGACGGTTGTGTGTCTGTTTCCTGGTATGCTTGGTACCTCTGTGTATATATGACCTCTCCGGCCATGAGGTATATCAGGTATATATGACCTCTCCGGTCATGAGGTATATAAGGTATATATGACCTCTCAGGTCATGAGATATATATTACCTCTCCGTTGGAGTTGGTCTGGGCACATCTTCGCGGCTAGTGGATTTACAGCTTTGTTTCAGAGGTAATTTAGGCAAGTTTAGTCCGTTGTCTAGTTTTGTCGTTTTATTTTATAGTTATCTGAAGGAACGTCCTAGCACATGTCTCTTCTTAACAGCTGTTTCTCTTTCCTGCACCTGTGTTTCTTTCCAGCACTTGTGTCTCTTCCCAGCACCTGTGTCACTTTCCAACACCTGTGTCACTTCCCAGCGCCTGTGTCTCTTCCCAGCACCTGTGTCTCTTCCCAGCACCTGTGTCTCTTCCCAGCACCAGTGTCTCTTCCTTGCACCTGTGTCTTTTCCCAGCACCTGTGTCTCTTCCCTGCACCTGTGTCTCTTCCCAGCACCTGTGTCTCTTCCCTGCACCTGTGTCTCTTCCCAGCACCTGTGTCTCTTCCCAGCACCTGTGTCTCTTCCCAGCACCAGTGTCTCTTCCCAGCACCTGTGTCTTTTCCCAGCACCTGTGTCTCTTCCTAGCACCTGTGTCTTTTCCCAGCACCTGTGTCTTTTCCCAGCACCAGTTGTTGGAAATTATCCAACACTTATACATCATTGTGTATAATAATATATCCATATTGTAGTAACCACAGTAATTACTAGTTGTACTAATTTGTAGAATTAAGCCAAATAATGTTTTCTACTGCGAAGCCATTTTTGCCAAATTCTTCCTAGTATTAATGACGCAGCTTCGTGTTGCTGCAGGAAGTCACAGGAAATATCTCCACATTTAGTTGAATCTGAACAGAGTCCAGGTAATGACTTTCCTTTACTAAGGATAATCGTGTATTTAGTTGCTTTATTTATACAGCATATTACTGCTTACTGAACTCGTTTATTTAGGTGAATTAACAACTACAGTGGAAAATATTGCAATGTAAAATAATTTATATAATATTCCTTTCGTTTATTTTGCGCAGTCTTAATAAGCTGACTTGCGTTATGCAAAATACATTGCATCTTAATACATTTATTAGTGACAGTATTTGTCACTATTTCTTACTTCCCTAATTAATTATAAGTAAATAAAATACTTTACGCTCGAAAATACTTTGGAGCGTTCTGTGCATGAGTATTGCAGCCAAGGAGGAAGGAGAGGCGATTCCTACTAGCAATGCCATATTAGCAACGTGTTAGCAGATTGCAAGAGAAAGGCGCCATTGCAAGGAACTTGCTTAGTGTCATTTTATTCGCTCCTACAACTACGAGAGCGGTGCCACGTTCTTTCGGGACTTAACGGCAGTGTCCTGGAACTAATTAACATTCCAGCCCATAGTTGACGTCTTAGCAACGGCAGTTCAGGACGGAGGATTGGAGTCGTTCCCTCGACCAAAGGACACGTGGCCCGGCAACTATTAATTAATTTTCTACTTGTTTATTGTGTACACATTTAACATTTAGACTAGTTGTCGTTAGGCCATTTATTTACAACAAAAATCCAGTATGTTTACTCTCTAGCCGTATTCCGGTATTTATATAGGAATATATATAATTAATGTTTGTAGAAGAATTCGACAGTGTCAGATATATCGTTTAAACAACATAACGAAGAATTCCGTATTATTAGATATATCTTTTATTATTTACGAAGAAGATTTCAACATTGTAATTGCCCTACTGCTCCAGAGTCCACGTCACGCAAAGAGCTAGGCTACCCACCTTCGCGTGCAACAATTTCCCCAATGCAATACGTCGTCAGTGGAGCGTGGCAACTGATTTCACATCTCTTATTTTCACAGCTAAGTTGTTATTGGTTGTTAGTAGACATAATAACTTAGCTACCTTTATGATCTCCTAATGAGATCAATACTACTAACCCTTTGATTTGGTTATATATTTTACCATATTGCTGTTGTATCTTGAGGTACCTTTGCCTCTAATTATCATTAAATATTCCGTTTAATTTTCATTTGCATCTAGTTACTTCAGTGAAGAACCAGCACTGAAATCATGCTTGAGATATATTAATCTTTTGGCATGTAACCCCCCATTTTGGGTGAGTGAATTTGACTCATAATATACAGTCCCTTTAATATTCAATGTATTGTTAATTAAGAACATCCATAGGACACTTGATCATGGAATAAATATCAAACCACTTGTTCTACCTAGTTTTCCACTTTTTTACAAAATGTGGTGGTCCTTCGTAGCTATCGAAAATAGTATCAATTTAAATTATTTACATGAGTGCAGTTTTCTCAGCACCAGTATCTCTTCCCAGCGACCATGTCTCTTCCCAGCACCAGTGTCTCTTCCCAGCACCTGTGTCTCCTCCCAGCATCACAGTCTCTTTTCCGCACCTGTGTCTCTTCCCAGCAACTGTGTCTCTTCCCAGCACCCGTGTCACTTCCTAGCACCTGTGTCTCTTCCCAGCACCTGTGTCTCTTCCCAGCACCCGTGTTACTTCCTAGTCTCTTCCCAGCACCTGTGTCTCTTCCCAGCACCTGTGTCTCTTCCCAGCACCTGTGTTTCTTCCCAGCACCCGTGTCACTTCCCAGCACCTGTGTCTCTTCCCTGCACCTGTGTCTCTTCCCAGCACCTGTGTCTCTTCCCAGGACCTGTGTCACTTCCCAGCACCTTGTGTCTCAACCCAGCACCTGGGTCTCTTCCCAGCACCTGAGTCTCTTCCCAGCACCTGAGTCTCTTCCCAGCACATGTGTCTCTTCCCAGCACCTGTGTCTCTTCCCAGCACCTGTGTCTCTTCCCAGCACCTGTGTCTCTTCCCAGCACCTGTGTCTCTTCCCAGCACCTGTGTCTCTTCCCAGCACCTGTGTCTCTTCCCAGCACCTGTGTCTCTTCCCAGCACCTGTGTCTCTTCCCAGCACCTGTGTCTCTTCCCAGCACCTGTGTCTCTTCCCAGCACCTGTGTCTCTTCCTAGTCTCTTCCCAGCACCTGAGTCTCTTCCTAGTCTCTTCCCAGAACCTGTGTCTCTTCCTAGTCTCTTCCCAGCACCTGTGTCTCTTCCCAGCACCTGAGTCTCTTCCCAGCACCTGTGTCTCTTCCCAGCACCTGTGTCACTTCCCAGCACCTGTGTCACTTCCCAGCACCTGTGTCTCTTCCCAGCACCTGTGTCTCTTCCCAGCACCTGTGTCTCTTCCTAGCACCCGTGTCTCTTTCCAGCACCTGTGTCTCTTCCCAGCACCCGTGTCTCTTCTCAGCACCTCTGTCACTTCCTAGCACGTATGTCTCTTCCCAGCCCCTGTGTTCCCAGAAGCCCACATCAAAAGGATATCATCATCGGCGTATGATAGATTGGCCAAAATAAGAACTGCCTTTAGGATCATGTGTGAGGAAGAATTCACAACCATGTATGCCACTTATGTCAGACCAATCCTGGAGTATGCATTCCAAGTTAAGCACAAGTCAAAGTTAGAGATGATATACCACCAGTTATACTACAGGTATGCCACCAGACTAGTCCCAGTACTTAGACGTATGAGTTACTGGGAAAGCCTACAGGAGCTAAACCTCACGCTTCTAGAAGACAGAAGAGTAAGGGGAGACACGATCACCACCTACAAAATTCTCAGAGGAATTGACAGGTTGGACAAAGACATACTATTTACATTTTTATTTTTATTATTATTTTCTACCACAGACGTGGCCACACATTTACAATGATAACTAGCATATATAAATTTCCCTTTGTCCTCCGTGGACAGAGTTTGAAATCTATTAAACATATAGTTCAGTGATTTATTTAACAATCAACCACAAAAGGTGACTGTAGTGTCTTCAATATGCTAGTCTAGCCTATATACATAAAAACATAAATACACAGATTTACGTCTGCCCTACATAAACAGTGTTCGTTTCCAAACGTTTCAAAAGGTGAAATGCAGTTCTGACCAGCTTCCACATATTCTGTATACTCATACATACATACATATGTTCATATAATAATAAACTCCACACCCCAGAAGGATTCGAACCCAGAAAGACAAGAGTGCTATGCACCTTGGCGGACCTGGTACCTTAACCACTAGACCAAACTGACTGTACAAAAATTTTGATAGTTGTGAGACTATTTTATCCAAGACCCGACAGCGCTCGCATCACCCAAGTGAGGTGATTCGATTAAATATCTATGCCCAAGTTGACCAACAAGTGCTGTCGGATCATGGATAAAATAGTCTCACGACTACCAACAAGTTTGTACAGTCAGTTTGGTCTAGTGGTTAAGGTACTAGGTACGCCAAGGTGCATAGCGCTCCTGGCTGTCTGGGTTGGAATCCTCCTGGGATGTTGAATTTTCGGTTCCATATTATAAAATTTGGACCCATGCAAGCTTGTTCGAACTTATATATATATATATATATATATATATATATATATATATATATATATATATATATATATATATATATATATATATATATATATATATATATATATATATATATATATATATATATATATATATGCGAACAAGCCTGAATGGTCCCCAGGACTATATTCAAATAGCTTCGGCTATCACCTCATTATGTCCGGTCGTGATGGTCAAGTGGTTTAAGGCGTCTTGTACATACCAGTTGCGTTGCTCCTGGGAGTATGGATTCGAGTCACTTCTGGGGTGTGAGTTTTCATTCATATATATATATATATATATATATATATATATATATATATATATATATATATATATATATATATATATATATATATATATATGTCGTACCTAGTAGCCAGAACTCACTTTTTGGCCTACTATGCAAGCCCCGATTTGCCTAATAAGCCAAGTTTTCCTGAATTAATATATTTTCTCAATTTTTTTTCTTATGAAAAGATAATGCTACCCATTTCATTATGTATGAGGCCAATTTTTTTTCATTGGAGTTAAAATTAACGTAGATATATGACCGAACCTAACCAACCCTACCTAACCTAACCTAACCTATCTTTATAGGTTAAGTTAAGTTAGGTAGCCGAAAAAGTTAGGTTAGGTTAGGTTAGGTAGGTTAGGTAGTCGAAAAACAATTAATTCATGAAAACTTGGCCTATTAGGCAAATCGGGCCTTGCATAGTACGCTGACAAGTGCGTTCTGGCTACTAGGTACGACATATATATATATATATATATATATATATATATATATATATATATATATATATATATATATATATATATATATATATATATATATATATATATATACATATATATGAATGAAAACTCACACCCCAGAAGTGAATTATATATATATATATATATATATATATATATATATATATATATATATATATATATATATATATATGTCGTACCTAGTAGCCAGAACGCACTTTTCAGCCTATTATGCAAGGCACGATTTGCCTAATAAGCCAAGTTTTCAGGAAATAATATATTTTCTCAATTTTTTTTCCTATGAAATGATAAAGCTACCCATTTCATTATGTATGAGGTCAATTTTTTTTATTGGAGTTAAAATTAACGTAGATATATGACCGAACCTAACCAACCCTACCTAACCAAACCTAACTTATCTTATAGGTTAGATTAGGTTAGGTAGCCTAAAAAGTTAGGTTAGGTTAGGTTAGGTAGGTTAGGTAGTCGAAAAATAATTAATTCATGAAAACTTGGCTTATTAGGCAAATCTGGCCTTGCATAGTAGGCTGAGAAGTGCGTTCTGGCTACTAGGTACGACATATATATATATATATATATATATATATATATATATATATATATATATATATATATATATATATATATATATGTCGTACCTAGTAGCCAGAACGCACTTCTCAGCCTACTATGCAAGGCCCGATTTGCCTAATAGGCCAAGTTTTCATGAATTAATTGTTTTTCGACTACCTAACCTACCTAACCTTACCTAACCTAACTTTTTCGGCTACCTAACCTAACCTAACCTATAAAGATAGGTTAGGTTAGGTTAGGTAGGGTTGGTTAGGTTCGCTACATTAATTTTAACTCCAATAAAAAAAAATTCACCTCATACATAACGAAATGGGTAGCTTTATCATTTCATAAGAAAAAAATTAGAGAAAATGTATTAATTCAGGAAAACTTGGCTTATTAGGCAAATCGGGCCTTGCATAGTAGGCCAAAAAGTGAGTTCTGGCTACTAGGTACGACATATATATATATATATATGTCGTATATATATATACGACATATATATATATATATATATATATATATATATATATATATATATATATATATATGTCGTACCTAGTAGCCAGAACGCACTTCTCAGCCTACTATGCAAGGCTCGATTTGCCTAATAAGCCAAGTTTTCATGAATTAATATATTTTCTCTATTTTTTTTCATATGAAATGATAAAGCGACCCATTTCATTATGAATAAGGTCAATTTTTATTTATTGGAGTTAAAATTAACGTAGATATATGACCGAACCTAACCAACCCTACCTAACCTAACCTAACCTATCTTTATAGGTTAGGTTAGGTTAGGTATCCGAAAAAGTTAGGTTAGGTTAGGTTAGGTAGGTTAGGTAGTCGAAAAACAATTAATTCGTGAAAACTTGGCTTATTAGGCAAATCGGGCCTTGCATAGTAGGCTGAGAAGTGCGTTCTGGCTACTAGGTACGACATATATATATATATATATATATATATATATATATATATATATATATATATATATATATATATATATATATATATATATATATATATATATATATATATATATATATATATAATTTCTATATAAATGAAAATGTGAATGTTCAAAATAATCTCGCTAATCTCCGAAAGTTCTTCATCGATTGCTTTGAAATTTTCACACTACGTTCCATTCGCAACCGAGCGGGTTTTTATATGCACACTATATAAATGTCATGTCTGTGAAGGGAAAAACATGTTTTTTTTTTAACTGTGTTTTTCATGTGAGGGAAATCTTCGAAACCCTATTACCAATTGCGTTGAAATTTGGACACAACGTTGCATTCGAATAGGCGCGTGTTTTTATATACCTACTATATACATGTCTTACATGTGACAGGTAAAAAATGTATTTTTGTTAAAAACAGCACCATCTGTTTGACGTAATCTCACGCTGTTATCTCCAAAAGTTCTTCACAGATTGCTTTGGAATTTTGACACAACATTCCAATTGAATATACGCATGTTTTTATATACCTACAATATGGATGCCACACCTGTGACAGGTAAAAACATGCTTTTTGAAAAACAGTGCCATCTGTTGCATGTAAGCGCAACACACGTGTTATAACCCTTGAAGCCTAGGTATGGTTCTTTTGCTTGCAGTAATCAAAATATAATAATATCGGCCTTGCCTCAATGTTTGTCTCGGGTATGATTAAAAGTCACTGCTTAACATGCAAAACAATATACTGCACTTAAGGGTAACGAGACATATCAGATAAATGGTAAAAATTACAAAAAGCCCGAATTATCTTTCAGCATGCAATAATATCATAAAATCACTTAATGAGCACAGACAATCTCTTAAACACATGAATGAATAGATGGAGTAGCACAAAATAGTCTTACCAAGAGAATTAACTAAGTATTAAGCAAAATAAACAAAATTCACCGACTTATCTCCAATACATGTCTCCTACCATCGAGCTAACCCACACGACTAGCTAGCCTCCCGCCAGCACGGCAGGCGTCCTACCAAAAGATCAATTTAGCACCCACATGAACTCTCGTGAAAACTCTACTGAGTGTAGTACAAAAGAACAATATAATCAGTAATCTTAAGTGTATATAATACTGTTACAGTAATCACAGGAATTAATTACAATCAATAACAGGAAATATTCAAAGGTTGAAATATTGACGCAAGCTTGACAACAGGCCGCACACTGGAAACATCCAAATATGGTCATCCCCCCACGGAGAAGCCACCAACTCCCTCCAACAAGAAATAACTTGCACAAGCCTATAAAAATAATGTACCTTAGGCACACTACAGCCTGCTACAATATAAATCGTACAATATTAACTGGAACACAATTGGATACCTTACTAATAATAGTACTGAACAGGGAAAGGTTTTAATGCTATACATAGTTAACATGAATAATGGTAGAATCAATCACAGATTCGTAGCAACACGCTATACAAAATATGTTAAAATAACCACAACACATCTTCCATGCTGCCATATTCAGGCTAGTATGCCTTAACCACTACACCAGTCCAACCCTTAAAAGAGATAGGACTTCGAAGTATTTTACCTCAATATCTCCACCTCCATAAGGCGCCCGATTAGTGAGGGGTTACTACTCAATCATTTTTCATCAACCCACTTCAATGTGGGAGAAACTCGTGTCTATGCTATAAATCCATACTTGATGAACCACAAATGAAGATTAAACTTTACACACCCACATTGGACTCGAACCCCAGAAAGCACAACTATCTTCCAATTAAGCTGTCCATAATTATACATTGTATTTAATATATATTGGTTAATATTATATATATATAGCTAGTATATATATATATTATCTCATATCTATCATTAGTCTACTATCAGTACTATCATCTCTCTTAATATGACTATCTTACTCATATATCTCCTCTTACTATATCTATATACTTAATCATATCTCATCTCATTATATATCTCTCTTTATATTCTAGATTTGATATAAATCTCTATATCTATAATATACTATCTATACTCGGCATATATATGTACTCTCTCACTATCTCCTATATATCTCTATATATATATTATATATATATATATAATCTATCTACCTATGTATAATTCTAACAAGCAAGTAGATGGGGTCGCCATGGGTTTCTTCCCTAAGTGTCCTGATTACAAACTTCTACATGGTACCATCGAGCAAAAGGTCTTAGTTGACATGGACTTGAAACCCGCCATATACTGCAGCTATGTTGACGACATTTTTATGCAGGTACCTGATGCCAGACGTTTGCAGGAGGTGAAGCAGGCATTTGAGCGGAATTCTGTGTTTAGTTTCACTTACGAGATTGAGAAGGATGGTAAGCTGCCCTTTCTCAGATGTAACAATCACGGAAAGGAGCGAAGGTTTCCACCCTGCAGTCTACAACTAGGAAACAAACATAGGAATGTGGCCTAAATTGCCCATAGTGACTCGCCCAGGCAGGTACAAGGAGTTGTTGTCACTGCTTACGCGTCGACCGTGCTCTCAGGCACAGCTCAGGAGTCGATGTCGATGTCGATGACATCGACAAGTCGATGAAGAACTATGTAGGAACTATGTAAGAAACATGCAAGTCGATGAAGACTATGTAGGGTAAGGCAGGTCCCTGTCAACAACGACCTTTCTCTAATGGTTTTGTTGAAGACATCATAAAAAGAAAGGTGAAACGCCATGCAACCTCTTTAAGAGTCAACTAACACAACACATGTACCCCTATTAGACTATTTGACAGGAACTTCTTTTCGACAGCTCATAAAACGGAATAAAAGGTCGTAAGGATATTGTTGATAGGAACGTTTTCCCTACAGACAATAATCAGAAAATACAATTGACGAATTACTATAAAAACAAAAAAGTGGCCAACCTACTCATGAAAAACTCTCCAGACACAAGCAGAACGCCTTGAAGGAAACCAACGTCGTCTATGTCTTCAAATGCCACTCAGGACTGTAAGCCCCAAAGACTCAGTATATAGGCAAAAAAAAAAAAACAACGTCTCTTTCTAGGCGATTAACAATCCATTACAACAGGGCCTCCATCAAGGAACATATAATCTTTTCTCACAACCAGACCATCACAATAGAAATCTTAACAAACAACACTGAAATCATCGATGATACAGCGATAGCAGGAGGTTCGACATCTGCGAGGCACTACACAACAAAAAGTCAACACCAGCATCTACTAAGCCAATTAATGCACAACAATATTCTATTCCCCACTTCAAGACTCCGAACCAATATAGAAGCACCTAGAGGAACCATCATGGCCAATAGGTCTTCGGCAGTTATTCCATTCTTATTGGGAACATTGGTTCGTGTTCTAGCTCACTTAGCCGATAAAAAATAGGTCACCTCTCCCAAACACTTTGTACCATATCCACCTACCCAATTGCGAGTCTAAGTATGGAGCTATTTTTGCGGGTTTACAGGTTACAGTTGGTGGTGCAAACTAAAGTATTGAAAATGTAATAAGTTATTACGAATGCGTTCAGCATCAGACTAGGAATAAAAAGGTGCATTTCTGAGAATTGATTTTTCAATTTCCGTCGACAGTGAAAAAAACATAAGGACATGATTGAAAATTCGGGATGAGAAAGAGTGAATCTTAGTTTGTGCGGGCAGAGTCAAGAACACAAACACACACCCTTAAAGATATTATAGATTATGATAGAAGAGGAGTATAGAGAGATAGATAGAGAGAGCTTCTAGAGCGAGCGATACGAGCCTTGCTCGAGTAAGCTCTGCTTTCGCGAGCGAGAGCGCGCTAAGCGAGCGAAGCTCAGCGCTCGAGCTCTCTCTCTCTCGCGACTGCGAGGCCCTATCTGGATCTCCTGTCGACTACTGCGCGACCGCGCCCGCGCTGGCGCGTATCGCGCCAGAGCGCGAATCGCGAGAGCTGCGCTGCTCGCGCAGCAGAGCTCGCGAATCTCTCTCTCTAATCTATATGGCTCTCTCTCCCTTCTGCCCCCCTACGTAGCGCCCAGAACTCAATTCTCAGCCTACTATGCCAGGCCCGATTGGCCTAATAAGACAGTTTTCAGAAAGGAATAGATTGGCAACATCCCAATTTTTTTTTCTATGAAATGATAAAGCTACCCTTTCATTCTGTATGAGGTCATTTTTTTTATTGGAGTGAACATTAACGTAGATATGACCGAACCCTAACCAACGGCCTACCGTAACCTAACCTAAACCTATCTTTAAGGTTAGGTTAGGTTAGGTAGCGAAAAAGTTAGGTTAGGTTAGGTTTAGGTAGGTTAGGTAGTCGAAAAATAAATAATTCATGAAAACTTGGCTATTAGGCAAATCTGGCCTTGCATAGTAGGCTGAGGAAGTGCGTTCTGGCTACTGGTACGACATATGTCTATATATATTATATACTATATATATATAATATATATATATATATATATATATATATCTTATAATATATATATATAATTACTATGTATATATTCTATACACCTGCCAGAACATGCAAAATTCCATCTACTCACGTTGATGTTACGGAAGGAAGGAAACGGTGCGCATGACACATATTCATCAATCGCATATAGGCCTGGGGACCATTCAGGCTTGTTCGCTATTTGTGTTCCTCACGTGTGCCCCAAAGAATGAGGTGATTTGATAAAATGCTATGCCCAAGATAACCATCCAGGTGCCGGCGGGGAAGTGGTTCAAATAGCTTAGTCTATCACTTCCTTATGTCCGGCGGTGATGGTCAAGCAGATACCCTACCGTGCACCTTCCTGTAGTTAACGTTGCGTTGCTCCTGGGCAGGTCACATGGGTTCGCGGTCACTTTCTGGGGTGTGAGTTTTCATTCGCATATAGTCCTGGGGACCATTCAGGCTTGTTCGCATTTGGTGTCCTCACGTGTTGCACCAAGCCCCCAAAACAGGAGGTGATCTGATAAAATGCCTCTGCCCAAAATAACCATCCAGGTGCCGGGGGGAAGTGGTTTCAAATTAGCTTAGGCTATCACTTCCTTATGTCCGGTCGTGAGGGTCAAGCAGATTAAGGCGTCCTGTAGTTACCAGGATGTTGCGTTGCTCCTCGGGGGATGGGTTCGAGTCACTTCGGGGTGTGAGTTTTCCATTTTCATATATATATATATATATATATATATATATATATATAGTATATATATATAATTATATATATATATTATATATAATATATACATACTAGGTACCGGGGCCACGGTGTTGCTGAGTCCACAGGAAACGTCCCCTGTCCTCTTTCACCAGTCCCCACTCGTCCGCCCAACTATTTCCCTCGTCCACTCAGCCTCTCCCACCATTCCCTTCCCCCCTCCTCCCCCTCGTCCGCCCCGACTTCTCTGTTCCCTCGCCTCCCCAACCAATACCAAACTCTCCCATCCCTTGGCCGTCCTCCCACTATACTCCCCTCCTCTCCCCCTCACTATTCCCATCCACTCCCGTCCCCTGTCCTCCTCTCCATTACACAGCCCCCGCGTCTTCCTCACTATACCCCACTTCCCCGTCCCCCTCGTCCTCTTCCATCATTACCCCCCCCTTCCTCGTCCTCCCTCGTCTTCCGCACCACTACCCCCCCCCATCCCCATCCGCTCGTCCTCCACTTCCCTGGTTCATGTCCTTCCCACCATTCTCCACTCTACATCCTTCGTGCCCCTAAACATCCTATCCCCACGCCGGCTCGTACCATTATCCTCCCTACCATTACCCCCCCACCCGTCCCCCTCGTCCTCCAACTAGTTCCGCACTACTCAGTCCCCTCGTCCTGCCCCCAACATTCCCACCCACCATCCCTGTGTCAATACCACCATCCTCCACTCCACCGCTCCCCTCGTCTTTCCACATAATCCCAACTTCCCTGGGCCCTTGTCCTTACCTAAAAATTCCCCACTCTCCTCGTCTGGGCATTCCCAAATGATCTGATGTTCCCATCAGAAAAATTGGAACATCAAGAGATCTGATTTGTCCCATTACTCGAAAAATAAAAGAGACAGTCAAAAAACGAAATGAAAAAATGAAAAATAAATAAAATAAACACCTATACTCGCGAAATGACGGTATGGTAAACACACAGCTCAATTCCAATGCATGTCACGCAAAATAATTAATCAATATATCGAAATATGTGAAAATTTAGTTTATCAATGCAATTGGAGACATTGAAATAGAA
>WNGS01092210.1:947175-963416 GCA_020271785.1 Procambarus virginalis
CAAGACCCGTCCTCAAGACCCATCACAAGGACCTATCCTCAGGACCCATCCTCAAGACCCGTCCTCAAGACCCATCCTCAAGACCTATCCTCAAGATCCATCCTCACGACTCGTCCATAAGGCCCATCATTAAGACCTATCCTCAAGACCCGTCCTCAGCCCCATCATTAAGACCTATCCTCAAGACCTAGTCCTCAAGATCCATCATCAAGACCCGTCCTCAAGACCCATCATTCAAGAACCTATTCTCAGACCCATCCTCAAGACCCGTCCTCAAGACCCATTATCAAGGCCCATCCTCAAGACCCATCCACAAGACCCGTCTGAAGACCCATCCTCAGACCCGTTCTCAAAACCCCATCCTCAGGACGCATCTCTCAAGACCCATCCTCATGACCCATCCTCACGACTATTCCTCAAGACCCATCCTCAGACCCGTTCTCAAGACCCTCCTCAAGTCCCATCCTCAAGATCCACTCTCAAGACCCATTCTCAAGACCCATCCTAAGACCCATCCTCAAGACCCATTCTCACAACCATTTCTCATGACCCATCCTCACGACCATTCCTCAAGACCTGTTCTCAAGACGCATCCTCAAGACCCATCCTCAAGACCCTCCTCAAGACCCATTCCCAAGACCCGTTCTCAAGACCCATCCTCAAGACCCAACCTCACGACACATCCTCAAGACCCATCCTCAAGACCCGTTCTCAAGCCCGTCCTCAAGACCCGTCCTCACGACCCATCCTCAGACCCATCCATAGGACCCATCCTCAAGACCCGTCCTCAAGACCCGTCCTCGAGACCCGTCTTCAAGACACATCCTCAAGACCTATCCTCAAGAAGCCCATCCTCAAGACCCGTCCTTAAGACCCATCATTAAGACCTATCCTCAAGACCCTCCTCAAACACCCGTCCTCAACACCCGTCCTCCAGCCCCATCACTAAGACCTATCCTCAGACCTATCCTCAAGACCCATCCTCAAGACCCGTCCTCAAGACCCATCATTAAGACATACTCTCAAGACCCATTCCTCACGGACCCATCCTCAGGACCCATCCTCAGGACCCATCCTCAAGACCCATCCTCAAGACCCGTCCTCGAGACCCCGTCTTCAAGACCCATCCTCAAGACCCATCTTCATGTTCCGTCCTCAAGACCCATCCTCAAGACCCATCCTCAAGTCCCGTCCTCAAGACCCGTCCTCAAGACCCATCTTCAAAACCCATCCTAAAGACCCATCAAGACCCGTCCTCAAGACCCATCACAAGGACCTATCCTCAGGACCCATCCTCAAGACCCGTCCTCAAGACCCATCCTCAAGACCTATCCTCAAGATCCATCCTCACGACTCGTCCATAAGGCCCCATCATTAAGACCTATCCTCAGACCCGTCCTCAGGGTCCATCATTAAGACCTATCCTCAAGACCTATCCTCAAGATGCATCATCAAGACCCGTCCTCAAGACCCATCATTAAGAACTATTCTCAAGACCCATCCTCAAGACCCGTCCTCAAGACCCATTATCAAGGCCCATCCTCAAGACCCATCCACAAGACCCGTCCTGAAGACCCATCCTCAAGACCCGTTCTCAAAACCCATCCTCAAGACTCATCCTCAAGACCCATCCTCATGACCCATCCTCACGACTATTCCTCAAGACCCATCCTCAAGACCCGTTCTCAAGACCCATCCTCAAGTCCCATCCTCAAGATCCACTCTCAAGACCCATTCTCAAGACCCATCCTAAGACCCATCCTCAAGACCCATTCTCACAACCATTTCTCATGACCCATCCTCACGACCATTCCTCAAGACCTGTTCTCAAGACGCATCCTCAAAACCCATCATCAAGATCCATCCTCAAGACCTATCCCCAAGACCCGTTCTCAAGACCCATCCTCAAGACCCAACCTCAAGACCCAACCTCAAGATCTATCCTCAACACCCATCCTCAAGACCCATCCTCAAGACCCGTCCTCAGGACCCATCCTCACGACCCATCCTCATGACCCATCCTCAAGACTCGCCCTCAGGACCCATCCTCAAGGCCCATCCTCAAGACCCATCCTCACGACCATTCCTTAAGACCCATCCTCAAGACCCGTCCTCATGACCAGTCCTCACGACCATTCCTCAAGACCCGTCCTGAAGACTCGTTCTCAAGACCCATCTTCAAGACCTGTTCTCAAGACCCATCCTCAAGACCCATCCTCAAGACCCATCCTCAAGACCCGTCCTCAAGACCCATTATTAAGACCTATCCTCAAGACTCATCCTCAAGACCCATCCTCAAGACCTGTCCTCAAGCCCCATCATTAAGACCTATCCTCAAGACCCATACTCAAGACCCATCCTCAAGACCCATCATTTAGACCCATCGTCAAGACCCGTCCTCAAGACCCATTATCAAGCCCCTTCCTCAAGTCACATCCACAAGACCCATCATGAAGACCCATCATCAGGACTCATCATCAAGACCCATCCTCAAGACCCATCCTCAAGACCCATCCTCAAGACCCATCCTAAAGACCCATCCTCAAGATCCATCTTCAAGACCCTTCCTCAAGACCCGTCTTCATGACCCATCCTGAAGACCCATCCACACGACCATTCCTTATGACCCATCCTCAAGACCCGTCCTGATGACCCGTCCTCACGACCATTCCTCAAGACCCGTCCTCAAGACCCATCTTTAAGACCAGTTCTCAAGACCCATACTAAAGTCCCGTCCTCATGACCCATCCTCACGACCATTCCTCAAGACCCATCATCAAGACCATCATCAAGACCACATCCTCAAGACCCATAAAAAACCTATCTTCAAGACCCATACTCAAGACCCCACCTCAAGACCCATCATTAAGGCCTATGCTCAAGACCCATCCTCAAGACCCATCCTCAAGACCATCATTAGACCCATCGTCAAGACCCGTCCTCAAGACCCATTATCAAGGCCCTTCCTCAAGACCCATCCACACGACCCATCATGAAGACCCATCATCAGGAGACATCATCAAGACCCATCCTCAAGACCCATCCTCAAGACCCATCCACAAGTCCCATCCTAAAGACCCATCCTCAAGATCCATCTTCAGACCCATCCCCAAGACCCGTCTTCAAGGACCCATCCTCAGACCCATCCACAAGACCCATCATCAAAAACCCATCGTCAAAACTCATCATCAAGCCATATCCTCAAGACCCATCTTCAAGACTCATCGTCAAGACCCATCCTCAAGATCCGTCATCAAGACCATCATCAAGAACCCATCCTCAAAACCCATAATTAAGACCTATCCTCAAGACCCATACTCAAGACCCGTCCTCAAGACCCATCATTAAGACGTATTCTCAAGACCCATCCTCAAAACCCATCCTCAAGACCCATCATTTAGACCCTTCGTCAAGACCCGTCCTCAAGACCTGTTATCAAGGCCCTTCCTCAAGACCCATCCACAAGACCCATCATGAAGACCCATCATCAGGACTCATCATCAAGACCCATCCTCAAGACCCTTCTTCAAGACCCATCCTCAAGACCCATTATCAAAAACCCCATCATCAGACTCATCATCAAGCCCATCCTCAAGACCCCTCATCAAGAATCCATCATCAAGACTCATCATCAAGACCCATCCTCAAGACCCTCTCTAAAGACCCATCATTAGGACCCTATTGTCAAGACCCATTCTCAAGACCCATCATCAAGACACATCATCAAGACCCATCCTCAAGACCCATATCAAGACCCGTCCTCAAGACCCATCCTCAAGACCCGTCATCAAGACCATGATCAAGACCCATCTTCAAGACCCTTCCTCAAGACCCATCCTCAAGACCCGTCATCAAGACCCATCTTCAAGACCCATCCACAAGACTCATCATCAAGTCCCATCTTCAAGACCCATCCTCAAGCCCCATCCTCAAGATTCTCAAGACCCTTCCTCAAGACCCATCATCAAGACCGATCATCAAGACCCATCCTGAAGACCCATCCTCAAGACCCATCATCAAAACCCATCATCAAGACCCATCCTCAAGACCCGTCCTCAAGACCCATCCTCAAGACCCATCCTCAAGACCCGTCCTCAAGACCCATCCTCAAGACCCATCATCAAAACCCATCATCAAGACTCATCATCAAGTCTCATCCTCAAGACCCGTCCTCAAGACCCATCATCAAGGCCCGTCCTCAAGACCCATCCTCAAGACCCATCCTCAAGATCCTCAAGACTCATCCTTAAGACCCATCATCAAGACCGATCATCAGGACCCATCCACAAGACACCGATCATCAGGACCCATCCACAAGACTCATCATCAGACCAATCTCAAGACCCATCCTCAAGACCCGTCCTCAAGACCCATCATTAGGACCTATTGTCAAGACCCATTCTCAAGACCCATCTTCAAGACCCATCCTCAAGACCCGTCATCAAACCATCATCAAGACCCATCCTCAAGACCCATCATCAAGACCCATCACCAAGACCCATCCTAAAGACCCGTCCTCATGTCCCCATCCTCATGACCATTCCTCAAGACCCGCCCTCAAGACTCGTTTTCAAGACCCATTCTCAAGACCCGTTTCTCAACACCCATCCTCAAGACCGTCCTAAAGTCTCGTCCTCATGACACATCCTCAAGACCCGTCTTCAAGACCCATCCTCACGACCCATCCTCAGGACCCATCCTCAGGACCCATCCTCAAGCCCATCCTCAAGACCCGTCCTCGAGGCCCGTCTTCAAAACCCATACGCATGTCCCATCTTCAAGTCCCGTCTTCAATACCCATTTTCAAGACCCATCCTCAAGACCCATCCTAAAGACCCGTGAAGACCCGTCCTCAAGACCCATCATTAGGACCTATCCTCAAGACCCATCCTCAAGACCCAACATTAAGACCTATTCTCAAGACCCATCCTCACGACCCATCCTCAAGACCCAACATTTAGACCTATACTCAAGACCCATCCTCAATACCCATCCTCAACACCCATCCTCAAGACCCGTTCTCAAGACTCATCAATAAGACCCATCATCAAGACCCGTCCTCAAGACCCATTATCAAGACCTTCCTCAAGACCCATCCACAAGACCCATCATCAAGACCCATCATCATGACTCATCATCAAACCCATCCTGAAGACCCATTCTCAAGACCTGTTCTCAAGACCCATCCTCAAGACCCATCCTAAAGACCCGTCCTCATGACCCATCTCACGACCATTCCTCAAGACCTGTTCTCAAGACGCATCCTCAAGACCCATCTCAATATCCATCCTCAAGATCTATCCCCAGACCCGTTCTCAAGACCCATCCTCAAGCCCAACCTCAAGACCCAACCTCAAGATCTATCCTCAACACCCATCCTCAAGACCCATCCTCAAGACCCGTCCTCAGGACCCATCCTCACGACCCATCCTCATGACCCATCCTCAAGACTCGTCCTCAGGACCCATCCTCAAGGCCCATCCTCAAGACCCATCCTCACGACCATTCCTTAAGACCCATCCTCAAGACCCGTCCCTCATGACAGTCCTCACGACCATTCCTCAAGACCCGTCCTGAAGACTCGTTCTCAAGACCCATCTTCAAGACCCTTTTCTCAAGACCCATCCTCAAGACCCATCCTCAAGACCCATCCTCAAGACCCGTCCTCAAGACCCATTATTTAGACCTATCCTCAAGACCCATCTCAAGACCCATCCTCAAGACCTGTCCTCAAGACCCATCATTAGACCTATCCTCAAGCCCATACTCAAGACCCATCCTCAAGACCCATCATTTAGACCCATCGTCAAGACCCGTCCTCAAGACCCATTATCAAGCCCCTTCCTCAAGTCACATCCACAAGACCCATCATAAAGACCCATCATCAGGACTCATCATCAAGACCCATCCTCAAGACCCATCCTCAAGACCCATCCTCAAGACCCATCCTAAAGACCCATCCTAAATCCATCTTCAAGACCCTCCTCAAGACCGTCTTCATGACCCATCTTGAAGACCCATCCCACGACCATTCCTTATGACCCATCCTCAAGACCCGTCCTGATGACCCGTCCTCACGACCATTCCTCAAGACCTGTCCTCAAGACCCATCTTCAAGACCCGTTCTCAAGACCCATACTATAGTCCCGTCCTCATGACCCATCCTCACGACCATTCCTCAAGACCCGTCCTCAAGACCCCATCCTCAAGACCCATCCTCAAGACCCATCCTCAAGACCCATCCTCAAGACCCATCCTCAAGACCCGTCCTCAAGACCCATCATTAAGACCTATCCTCAAGACCCATCCTCAAGACCTGCCCTCAAGCCCCATCATTAAGATCTATCGTCAAGCCCATACTCAAGACCCATCCTCAAGACCCATCATTAAGACCTATTCTCAAGACCCATCCTCAAGACCCATCCTCAAGACCCATCATTTAGACCCATCATCAAGACCCGTCCTCAAGACCCATTATCAAGGCCCTTCCTCAAGACCCATCCACAAGACCCATCCTAAAGACCCATCCTCAAGATCCATCTTCAAGACCCATCCTCAAGACCCGTCTTCAAGACCCATCCTCAAGACCCATCCCCAAGACCCATCATCAAAAACCCATCGTCAAGACTCATCATCAAACCATATCCTCAAAACCCATCTTCAAGACCCATCGTCAAGACCCATCCTCAAGACCCGTCATCAAGACCATCATCAAGACCCATCCTCAAGACCCATAATTAAGACCTATCCTCAAGACCCATACTCAAGGCCCTTCCTCAAGACCCATCCACAAGACCCATCATGAAGACCCATCATCAGGACTCATCATCAAGACCCATCCTCAAGACCCTTCTTCAAGACCCATCCTCAAGACCCATTATCAAAAACATCATCAAGGCTCATCATCAAGCCCCATCCTCAAGACCCGTCATCAAGAATCCATCATCAAGACTCATCATCAAGACCCATCCTCAAGACCCGTCCTGAAGACCCATCATTAGGACCTATTGTCAAGACCCATTCTCAAGACCCATCATCAAGACACATCATCAAGACCCATCCTCAAGACCCATATCAAGACCTGTCCTCAAGACCCATCCTCAAGACCCGTCATCATGACCATGATCAAGACCCATCTTCAAGACCCATCCTCAAGACCCATCCTCAAGACCCGTCATCAAGACCCATCTTCAATACCCATCCACAAGACTCATCATCAAGTCCCATCTTCAAGACCCATCCTCAAGACCCATCCTCAAGATCCTCAAGACCCTTCCTCAAGACCCATCATCAAGACCGATCATCAAGACCCATCCTCAAGACCCTTCCTCAAGACCCATCCTCAAGGCCCGTCGTCAAGACCCATCCTCAAGACCCGTCTTCAAAACCCATCCTCAAGACCCATCCACAAGACTCATCATCAAGAACCCATCATCAAGACTCATCATCAAGTCTCATCCTCAAGACCCGTCCTCAAGACCCATCATCAAGGCCCGTCCACAAGATCCTTAAGACTCATCCTTAAGACCCATCATCAAGACCGATCATCAGGACCCATCCACAAGACTCATCATCAAGACCCATCCACAAGACCCATCTTCAAGACCCGTCCTCAATACCCATCATTAGGACCTATTGTCAAGACCCATTCTCAAGACCCATCCTCAAGACCCATCCTCAAGACCCGTCATCAAGACCATCATCAAGACCCATCCTCAAGACCCATCATCAAGACCCATCACCAAGACCCATCCTCAGTCCCGCCCACAAGACCCGTCCTCAAGGCCCATCATCAACGTCCATCATCAAGACCCATCCTCAAGACCCGTCCTCAAGACCCATCCTCAAGACCCATCCTCAAGACCCGTCCTCAAGACCCATCATTAGGACCTATTGTCAAGACCCATTCTCAAGACCCATCCTCAAAATCCATCCTCAAGACCCGTCATCAGACCATCTGTGGGGAAAAACCTGCTGTGATTGATATAAGAGGAGACTACCAGAGACTTGTACTGAACTAAATTAAAAAATTACTGCCTGCAAATTAATTCAACTAAAATCTCTAGCTAGGGTTGTAAATCCTAGCTCCTCTTTTCCTAATGACAGATAATGGGCTGTAAGGGGCAGGTGGGGTGAGTGAATTAGTTGATAGGTTGATTGCAGTTCCACGTCCACCTGCCAACAGGTATCTCACATCAGCTTGTATTTTATACAAGGATAAGATTTTATAAATTCAGTTATATAACTGAACACTGGCTCTGTTTAAATCAGAGATTTAAACATACACAGTCTAGCCTAGCACCTTAGCAATTAACAGCCAATACACTTATACTTTAAACAATACAACACTTTAAATTGTAAATTGTAAAGTATGATAAATGACCTAAATATGGTCTAAGTACTGTTACTGAGTACTAAAATTATATTCAATTAAATGAAATTATATGATTACTTAAAAAATAACTAAGCAAGCAATTGTTAACTTAATTTATATATTCAAGTATATGCAATGTATATGATCAATGTATATGATTAAATACAGTCAGCTTGTTGAATCTCTTCCTACACTCTGGACACTCATGAGTATTTGTTACTTATTGTGACAATCTTTTCTGACACTGGACACTCATGAGGTTCAGAGCTTGGATAAGATTCTGCTGTACCACAATATTAATAATAAACTCACAGAAATATGAGGCGTTGCCTCGCCTTTTTACCGACTATCAGTCTTATAGAATATTAATGTTATACTAGCTTTAATTGGCCAACTAATACGCTACAGTAATAACACTCAATAAACTTAGCTGAAGCCGGGTGCCTGTCTGACAAAGTGTGCCAGACTGAAGAACTCTCTTGGCGAGTTTAGGCACGATATTTTAGATTACAGCGTTGCTGTTTTGACGTACGAGTAGCGTTGCTGTTTTGACGTACGAGTACTGCGTTGACGACTGCGTTGCAGAAGATAACAATGAAGATTAGGGATGAGATTAGGGATGAACGTGGAGACCGCGTCACTAAATGCTCCACTTCACTCTTATTTTACATAAATGTTCTAGGATTTTCCTTGTTGATATATTGTCCAGGTACTCCCCCAGTTCTAGAGAGTGTTCACTGGTGATAATGATATTAGATAAGGTGTCCTTGAGCTGAAAATGTTCGCTAAGGGACCGTCACGTGTACACTGTTGTGTAAACATACGCGTTCTGCCCGCGGGCTGTGGTGGGCGCTTCTCTCCCGAGATGCCTCCCCCATCCCCCTTGAAGGGGGTTACTTACAATGAATATTGATTGATTATTTTTACAGTCTAGACTTATGATTGAGATAAGATGTGATTATAATAAAATATGATATAGGATTTAAAGATTATAAGTAGTACTTGATAATACCACTGACTCTTAATAAGGATTCGATTTTATCTCTACCGGATACTACGTCATGTTCCAATAAATTTTTAATTAACAAATCCTTCTAGAAGCTTCTGGATCCTTGAAAGAACATGCACTAAGTCACGTAGGCATCTATAGGGCCCTATGGCGTACGTGATCATAGTGGCATCATCTAGGATCAAGCTATATTGTGAATCTATTGTGATTCTGATATGATTCTGATATGATATAGATTTGATATAGATATGATATAGATATGATTTGATATGATATTGATATGATATAGAAATAATACATTTCTTAGATGATTATTAGATATGGTGGGTAAAATTTCCCACATCTTCCAGAGGGAGAGAACTGGCACAGAGTCCTATACTAAGGACAGTAGTAACCATATGTATTTATTTACTCTCCATCGGATTGATAATACAAGTGCAAATTTTGCTTGCACTTTTGTGCGGCTGTCCGTTGTGGACGATTGTGCCTGTTAGGAGTCTGTGGGTCATGTGTAGTTAGAAGGTCTTGAGGTCTCTCAGGATCTAACTGCAGCTGGCTCACTGATTCCATGTGGATGAGTTTGTCCAATGTCTTCAGGGAAGTTGTTCCTTTAGACAGGATCTTGACTATTCTCAAAATCCCCTGGCTATCTGGATGGACTGAGACAACTTTACCTAATGGCCAGTCAGCCCTAGGGCCATCACTGTCTACCAAGACATATCGCCAGGTTGGAGATTAGATATTTGTGGGACATTGGCCCCATAGTGATGTTCTCGTAGAGATGTAAGATATTCTTTTGTCCAAACATCATTCCATTTTTGGATTATGCTGGACAGATGCTTATACCCCTGAACCAACTCGCTCTGACTCACATATGAGGGATCTCTGATCTCATCATCCACTAGAGATGGTACTGGAGTCAGAAGTCTTCCATACATTAGGTGTGCAGGACTTAATGGCTCATGTTGAGTAGGATCATCAGACAAGTAAGTCAACGGCCGGTTATTCACCCTTGATTCTATTTCCGTGATTACTGTCTGGAGTTCTTGAAGATTGATTTTCTGACGGTGTAGAGATTTTCTCAAGGATCTTTTGACAGTTCCTATTAACCGTTCATAAAATCCTCCGTGCCATGGGGCTCTTGGAGGGATAAATTTCCATCTGCAATGACGCTGTTCCAGTGTGGAAGTAACTGCAGGATGGGAACAGATTTCCCGTAGACATGCTTCTCCAGCTACCAAGTTTGCTCCGTTATCTGAAATCATCAGCTTGGGGCATGATCGGCGTGCTGCGAATCTGCGGAAAGCTTGAATAAATGATTGAGCAGTCATATCGGGTGTTACCTCTAAATGTACTGCCCTGGTGGTAGCACAGGTGAACAGACAGATGTATGCCTTGATAGGTTGCTTATCTGGAGTCCCTGTTAGATATATTGCTCCTGTATAATCTACTCCGGTCGTTTCGAAAGGATGTAGATGGACCACACGTTCTTTGGTAGAGGTGGTGGGCCCGGATAAGAGCAAGTTTTTGCATCGTACCTTCGGCATATCATGCAATTTTTCAAGATTGATTTGACTGACTGTCTTCCCTGAGGAATCCAATACTGTTGTCTGATTTGTGTGAGTGTGTCTAACACTCCTCCATGTTTGATGATTTGTTGATGTGTATGTAACACAATCAACCTGGTGATCCAATGATTTTTTGGTAAAAGCCATGGATGCACGGTATCTAGATTAACATCTGCGTGTTTAAGTCTCCCTCCACAACGCAGAATGTTGTGATTTTCTTGGTCTATCCACAGACCGAGATTGTGTTTTAACTTATGCGGAAGATTTCATAGTTCTTACCATAAGTTTCTGTCTGGGCTTGTCTTACCCAATAGATAAGTGCACCAGGAAAAGTGTATTTTATACCTTTTTTCCTGAGATATTGAAACACGTTCTGTGTTACATTGATTAATTTGATGAGCGAGGAGTAACGAGTACAATCCAAGACTGATATTTGAGCTTGCTGCTGGTGGTAGTTATGGTTTGTGTCGTGATGACGTGCGGCTTTTGTTCAGGCCAACTGCCATTCACTAACCATCTAGGCCCATAAAACCAAATATCTGCCTTTGCAAATTGTTTAAACGTCATACCTCTTGATAAGAGATCAGCTGGATTATCTTTTGTTGGTACATGCAACAATTGGTACAATGCAACATGGAGGTGGGTCTGGTGTGGGGAGGGGAAGCACACGTGAGCACGAGCTCTGTGAAAAACACTATATATCTCGGGATATTTCAGTGATACAGGAACTAAACACAGTCAGATAACTCATAAAGTGCGTCTCAACTTATTAAACAATATACCATAGTGATTGACATCCGACTTTTGTGCTTTAAGGAAATAACAAGTGAATTTTGTGTGGAGTCCACCTCGTGGTGCCAGAACCCAGCCCTTAGGCCCACATCCTGTGTGGCCACCGTGTGTGTGTGTGCTTACTAGCAAATTGGTTTCCAACAAGTGTAATAGGGGACTGTGGATCGAGAAATTAGTAATAGAGAAAGTGAATACTATTGCAAGTCGGGAATAAAGCAGAAAATCCCTTATTGTAATACAAGCGAATTAATATATCAGTGTTATAACCCAAGTAACTGGCAACTGAGGGCCTCCAGCCGCGGCCTGGGACAACAAGTGTCAACGGTACAGCCTCTGGGACCCTCCCTCACCCTCGACCGTGTGATAAGTTGACCATACTGTAGAACAAATAAACATATATACTATTACAAACATACGGTATACATATAATATTATAAATATATAGATATATACAACAAAACAAGGCAAAATGGGAGTAAATAAACAAATTTGTGGCCACTGTAACATCTCCTTAAAGTCGAAGGCAACGGGAATTGAATGTTATATCTGTAAGAATAGATTTCATTCGGCTTGTGCAGGAGTGAGTAACACTGCGGCACTGAGAGCTGGCCACTTGCTCTGGGTGTGTAAACATGACCAGCCAGCTTGGAATATCCTAAAAAACCTTCTAGATAACATGACGCATGATCGGAAAACATCGTTCATTGGAAGCCTACCAGCCATCCAGAGGAGTGGGAAAGGAACAACAATTGTAATATACCAGGGGCGGAGGCTATAGTCAGGGATGAAACTGAGGCTGAAACTCAGGAAGTTGTAAACTCTGACTCAGTAGGCCCGGATGTGGATGACAGTAAACTAGAAAGTGTAACAGACAGCACTGACAGCTCGGTAGGTACAGACACTACAACGGTTCCCGATAGAGAAAGTCAGAACAGAAGGACAGACTTATGCAAATTTTATGCAAAGGGCATATGCAGACATAGATATGCTGGTAATAAGAAAGGATTAGAATGCAGTTATCAACATCCCAAAAAATGTTTAAATATGCTTAGGAAAGGTGAGTGTCGATTTGGATCAATATGTAGGTTTTTCCATCCTGAGATGTGCCAAACCTCACTGGAGGACAGAAAATGCTATGACCTCAGCTGCCCATACTTTCACGTGAAAGGCACGGAACGCTACATAAAGAGTGGCAAGCAGGATAATGAATTTGGAGGAAATTCGATAAATTTTTTATACCAGACCGAAAGAGAATTCAAAAGGAGGAGCATGGAGAATGTATGGAACTGGATGCCAGACCCACTTGCATACCAGAATTACAGATACAACTACACACCGAAAGGGAACCACAACTACAACAGGCAACTGCCCTACAACAATCAGCACTGGTCAGAACAAACTCAATATGTCCACGCATAATGGGCTTGCCGAAAAAGTCTCCCAGTCAAACTATCACTAATAGAGTAACCTCATTCATCTTTGCCAACATACAAGGACTGAAAACAAGAACAACAATAAAGTACAGTTCATAAATGGCCTCCTCACGGAGTCAAATGCAGTATTTGGAGCTTTCACAGAAACCCATGCAGGGGAATTCTTGGACAGTGAGATCTGGATTCCAGGATATAACCTATACAGGTGTGATAGGAAAATTAGGTCACATGGAGGAGTGGGTCTGTATATTAGGGAAGACCTTGTGTGCTCGGAGCTCCTAAACGTTACAAATGAGGTGATAGAGGTACTGGGATTAAAAATAGAGAAAATAAATTTAGTGATTATTCTAATATACAAACCGCCAGATGCAACGGCTGAGGAATTCACAGAACAGATAAACAAAATAGAGAATAGCCTTGATAATTTGGAGAACCCAATACCTGATATTATCTTCTTAGGTGACTTCAACTTGCCTAGTCTCAGGTGGAGAATAGCAAACAATAATATTATACCAGGGAATCTATCAGGACCTAACCAACCACAGATTAGAGAACTACTTAGATTCTGTGACAAATTTTCACTCACTCAGCAGATATCGGAGCCAACGAGAAATGAAAATATTCTAGATCTGGTCTTTACGAACAATGAAGACATTATCAGAGACATTACGATATCAGATACCACATATTCAGATCACAAGCTCATTGAAGTGCAAACTACCATCAATACTCAGAATAGACCTAAAACGTTGATAAAGCGAGAGGGGCTATTCAGTAAATTCAATTTTAATAATAAAAGGATAGACTGGGAGATAATAAACAGGGAACTTAAAAACATTCCATGGGAAACTGTTTTAAGTAATAAAAGTCCTACAGAAGGAATAGAAAAACTGACTTCGGAAGCGTATCAAGTCTGTCTGAAACATGTTCCTTTGAGGAAAGCCAGAAAGAGATCCAACGTAGAAAGAGAACGCAGAAGACACTATAAACGCAGGAAAAGAATAACGGAACTGCTTATGCAGACACGAATTTCCCGTCAAAGAAGGAATAATTTAAATAGGGAGATTGAAGAAATCGAGCGGAAATTGAAACACTCATATGAAACTGAAGAAAGGCAGTTAGAACAGAAAGCAATTCAGGAAATAAAGAAAAATCCAAAATACTTCTTCACATATGCGAAATCAAAAGCAAAAACTACTGCCAGTATTGGACCTATTCGTACAAGTGAAGGTTCATACACGGAGGATGACAAAGAAATTAGTGAAATCCTAAAAAAGCAGTATGAGGACATGTTTAGCACTCCAATAAACAACATGAAAGTAGAAGATCCAGACAATTTCTTTATGCGGGATATCCAAACCCCTGTAAATATAACTGATATCAACACGAGCGCACTAAATTTTGAAAGAGAAATTGAAAACATGCCCATGCACTCGGCCCCAGGTCCAGACTCATGGAATTCAATATTTATAAAGAAATGCAAAGTGCCGGTAGCACAGGCACTCAGTATAGTGTGGAGGAAGAGCTTGGACACGGGGGAGATACCAGATGCACTTAAAGTAGCAGACATAGCCCCTCTACACAAGGGAGGGAGCAAAGCATTGGCAAAGAATTATAGACCAGTTGCACTAACATCGCACATAATAAAAGTATTTGAGAGAGTGATTAGGAGTCAGGTCACCAATTTCATGGAGACCAATGACCTTCACAACCCAGGCCAACATGGATTTCGAGCGGGAAGATCGTGCCTCTCACAGCTACTTGAGCACTACGATAAAGTCACTGAGGCATTAGAAGAAAAACAGAATGCTGATGTGATATACACGGACTTCGCAAAGGCTTTCGATAAATGTGACCATGGCGTGATAGCACACAAAATGAAGTCAATGGGAATAACCGGTAAAGTAGGACGCTGGATACTCAGTTTTCTGTCAAACAGGACTCAGCGAGTAACGGTCAACCATATAAAATCTAGTCCAAGTGCAGTTAAAAGCTCTGTACCTCAGGGTACAGTCCTTGCACCGCTGCTTTTCCTTATTCTCATATCAGATATAGACAAAAATACAAGTCACAGCTTCGTATCATCCTTTGCAGACGACACAAAAATCAGTATGAAAATTACCTCGGCTGAAGACATTGAAAAACTTCAAGCTGATATTAATAAAGTTTTCGACTGGGCATCAGAAAATATATGATGTTTAACAGTGACAAATTCCAGGTACTCAGGTACGGTAAAAATGAGGACCTTAAACATAATACAGGGTACAAAACACAATCAAATGTGCCCATAGTAGGAAAACAACATGTAAAGGATTTGGGAATAATGATGTCTGACGACCTAACGTTTAGGGAGCATAACCAAGCAAATATTGCGACAGCCAGAAAAATGATAGGATGGATTACGAGAACTTTCAAATCCAGGGATCCCATCACAATGCTTGTACTCTTCAAGTCACTTGTGCTGTCCCGTCTTGAGTACTGTTCAGTACTCACTTCCCCCTTCAGAGCAGGAGAGATTGCTGAAATAGAGGGAATACAGAGAACATATACGGCACGCATAGACGCGATAAAGCACCTAAATTATTGGGATCGTCTCAAAGCTCTCCAAATGTACTCACTAGAAAGAAGACGAGAGAGATATCAAATAATATACCTGGAAGATACTGGAGGGCCAGGTCCCAAATCTACACAGTAAAATAACAACGTACTGGAGTGAACGATATGGAAGAAAATGCAGAATAGAACCAGTGAAGAGCAGGGGTGCCATAGGCACAATCAGAGAACACTGTATAAACATCAGAGGTCCGCGGTTGTTCAACGTCCTCCCAGCAAGCATAAGAAATATTGCCGGAACAACCGTGGACATCTTCAAGAGGAAACTAGATTTATTCCTCCAAGGAGTTCCGGACCAGCCGGGCTGTGGTGGGTATGTGGGCCTGCGGGCCGCTCCAAGCAACAGCCTAGTGGACCAAACTCTCACAAGTCAAGCCTGGCCTCGGGCCGGGCTTGGGGAGTAGAAGAACTCCCAGAACATCAACCCATCAACCAGGTATCAACAGGTAATT